>CM037593.1:17852309-18407309 GCA_021018995.1 Chloranthus sessilifolius | reverse complement strand
TTTACTTTCCAGTTCATCCTAATAAAGTAACCGAAAGAAAAGCACCAAAACTCTTCACTGTAGTTGTATGCAATTGCTTACAAAAGGATTTTATAACTTTGCCATTATATTATTCTTTAACATATAATGATATATATAAATTTAATTTTAAAATAATAAAATATATATTACTATACTAATATATAATATGTTCACCATAGACGATGACCCTAGACACCAGTAACAAGACATTACCATCATCATAATGTACCAATATCACGCTGGCCTATAGAACAATGGATGGTTGAGAATATTGCAGCCTCAAGGACAGGTTCAAGCGCAACTATCAACCAAAAAAACATATAATGTATTACTTTTTTTATAATTATCGGACGAGGTTTAAGGGTCCTCACCCTTTCGCTGAAAAGAAAAAACAGAGGTTACAAAAACACAAAGAGGATGTTAAGAAGGGAGCTTCGGCCTTCGACAATGCCATCACCCTCAAAACAAAACACCACTCCAATGACCCAAACACCGAAAAGTTGACCAACTGAAAAGTTAGACACTAAACATAGGAGCAGCTCGACACAACACCGAAGAACAAACTACAACTGGAGTAGTAGAGAATAAACACACCACAGACCCACGATCAAAACAAAAAACCTCATATTTCTAGCAAAGCAGGGCCACCTGGATTAATAGCCTCCATATTTCGAAAGCAATATGGCACCGAATAAGGGCCTAAAATCTTGAAACTTTTGGACCATTGAAGAACTTTAACTTGAATTTGATTCGTAAGTCGCAAGCATTCCATCTCCTTGTCTTCGAAAATACGACGATTTCATTCTTTTCAAATGAACGAAAGAACTGCAAAAGGAGTGAGATTCCAGATATCTCTCCTACTACCTTTGGAGACGGCTCTCCATTTCCCTAATAACTCCCCACAACTTTCTGGCATAGCCCAAATATTATTAAATCACTTGAGGAAAAAATTTCAAATCCTCGAAGAGACCTTACAGTGAAAAAGAGATGAGTGATAGATTCCTC
The DNA here is from genome assembly GCA_021018995.1 of Chloranthus sessilifolius. Classification (NCBI taxonomy): domain Eukaryota; kingdom Viridiplantae; phylum Streptophyta; class Magnoliopsida; order Chloranthales; family Chloranthaceae; genus Chloranthus; species Chloranthus sessilifolius. The sequence goes on along the minus strand of CM037593.1, from coordinate 18,406,283 downwards.
CTCTTGATGGCACATCACACACCGGTTAGCGAGAGAGAAACCCTTGCCCTGTAAATTGTCCACCGTAAGCACTTTGTCGACCATGATTTGCCACACAAAATAAATGACATGATTTGAAGCCTTAGCTTTCCAAATCCAGAGCCAGGGAAGAAAAGAAGTAGCTGCTCCCACCAGCTGCTTATATTAGAGATTGATCTTAAAAATACCTCCTAGATCATCCAGCCATAGTGGATGGTCAAAGGACGACGACTTGAAAGAAAGGAAGGAGTTTAGCAACCTAAGTGTAGACACCCACATTTCGCCCTCTCAGAGTACACGAATTCGTTTGATCAGTCATTGACCTTTTTAACCCTCGACACGGGACCATGCAGCAGTACATGACTGAACACAAGCTGAAATAATAGCTCTGTGGCTCAGATCCTAACGTAGGGAGGTTATACACTAAGCAATAGTATATAGTTGGGATGCAGACTGAAACAATAGTCCTGCATTCCATTCTTGAGACCATACCCGGACAACCCTGAATTAAACGTCTGAAAACTCGCGTGTAATTCGATTACGAGCAGAACCACAAGCGCGCGATCAGTTCCCTTTCAGACCAAACTTCCTTTCACAGACTGTTTTGAGACTCGATTACGCGCCTGAAATCGGACGCGCGATTGGATTGAGCGCTACACTATCAGTGCGCAATTGGCCTACGCCCGACCTAGTCTCCTACCATTGACCCCTACGTTTCCTTGATTAAGCGCTTTAGGTAACACGCTTAATTGGATTACGCACGTCCCATCACGCATGCAATTAGCCTTAATTTTATTAGGATTAGGAAACCGGCTGAGTAATTCAGCCGGTCGCTTACTAAGTCGGTGGCCGACTCAAAGCGATTAAGCGTTAGAAAACTGGCGCGCAATTCAATTAAACACCCGAAAACAGGCGCGTAATTGAAGGAATATAAAAACTCTTTTTCTCGAAGAGATAGAGAGAGAAGTTGCAAAATTTAGAGAGGGGAGACCATAAATTTCAAAACCAGAGAGTTCCGAGAGTGAACCCCCTAAAGCAAATTAGCCATGATTTTGAGATTCGAACTTCGAGATTTCTCTCCACAGCCCAAATCCTAGGTAAGAATTTTATTTTATTTTAGACTTAGAACTTTCCCTTAGTTTAATTAATCAATTCTATTTCTAATTTTTAGATCGTAGCACCCAATTCGGACCGAAATTCTCTATATCCGGTTCTAGTGCTCTGTTTCTAGAGCCGGTCCTTAATCTAGCGGTCCGATATACCGACCTTATACTCTGATTCTACTCTAAAATCTTAATTTACAGTCCTATCATTAATTTCTGGTTCTGACTCTCAGAGTTCAGAACCAGTCCTTAATCATAGGATCTGATTTTTCTGATTTCGAACTCGAATTCAGTCCTAAATTTTTAATTTATAATTTAATTTTATATTTTCATACTGTAAAAAATCCAAAAAAATATAAATTTCAGTTCATAACTTTAGTTTCTCAATCTAATTTCTTATTATAATTTCAGATTCAATTTAAAAAATTCCCATTTTATTATTTAACTATCGATCTATCTTTTCTCTCAGCCATCCGATTTGCCTAAGGAAGCTTACTGAGGGTACTCGGGAACGAGGCCAATCCTCCTTAGCATAACGGGCCACACCCCCCTTTTTCCGTCTATTTAGTTCATTTAATTTTATTTCAATAAAACTAGCATGCTTATTTAAAATCAGAATTTTCATAGAATTGACATATTTAATTTAGTTAGAGTTTTATTCAAATCAGTACAATTCTAATAAGTCATAACATAATTAAGAACGGTTGTATTCCTAGTACAATTAGGGGACTAATATTAATTAGACTTCTAATAGGATTAGGAAACTAAATTAATTAGAGCTCTAATAAGATTAAAACGTTTAAATAACTAGACTCCTAGTGAGATTAGGAGACTTAATTAAATTAGACTCCTAGTAGAATTATGAGACCCTTTCTTAATCAGACTAGTAGGATTAGGAAACTAAATTAATCAAACTCCCAGTAGGATTAGGAGGCCAAATTAAATAAAATCCCAGCAGGAATAGGAAAACCAAACCAGTTACACTAAAGGCAACCCGCAACTGCTGACATTCGCCGGCAGACAATTCAGTAAAGGAGTTTAACCTGCAAGCCCCCGCTCCCCTTTAAAGCGTGATCAGTGACGTGTTGCAGCGTCGATAAATATCTGCAGCTAGCGATCGCATCTTCTCATGTATTCTTCATTTAGAATTTGCCTATTTAATTTTAGCATTTAATATTTTCTAATTTATTACTCCATCATCGCCATTGCCAGAGTCGGCTTAGGACAGAATTGGGCCATTGGTTCTGGGGACCGAAAGGAACCCAGAAAAAGCGCTTACCAACACTAAGAACCTCCCTTATCTCCCCATCATAAAGCCTTTTAGATAGAGACACATTCCATTGAACCCTACCATTTGGATCGACCTCCGCCAACTCAACAACAAAAGCTTATTGGTTAAGAGAAAGAGCAAAAATATTAGGGAGCATCACCTTCAATGCCTCATTGCTTATTTATGAGTCATGCCAAAAAGTGGTGCTTTCACCATTTTCAATCGTAATTCTAGCCTGGAGTCTAAAACAGTGTTGCACATAATGAAGCGAATGCCACCATAAGCCATCCGAGGAAAAGCAATGTCCCAACTGCTGCTTCCATTCTCGTACTTCTCCAAGAGAATGTGTCTCCATAACCTCTCCTTAGTTTGAATATGCCAAAATCATTTAGAAAGAAGGGCATCATTAAAAGGTTTAAGGTTGATAATCCCCATCCCTCCATCCAATTTGTTTCTGCAAAGAAGACGTCAATCAAGAGTGTGAATTCTAAATTTCTCACCTACGCCAGTCCAAAGGAAATCCCTTTCAATCTTTCCAGTCTATGAATAACCCAAGATGGGCATTTGAAAATAGACATGAAGTAAATCGGAAGAGTAGATAAAGTAGATTTACTGAGTAATTCTCCCCACAAAGGATAAATATTTGCCTTTCCACCTTTCAAGCTTTTTCTCTGCTCTTTCCACTATAGGTAACCAAAGGTTTTTGCGTGGGCAACCAGCCCTATTGACAACCCCAAATTTATGAAAGGGAGAAGAGACAAAGAGTAACCAATGATACTAACAAACCTTCTAACTTCACATTTTTCCATAGCCACCCCTGATAAGACTTGACTTGTTTATATTAACTCTCAAACCCGAAACGGCTTCAAAACAAAGAAGCGTGTTCTTTATACCTTTTAACACAGACTCATTATCATCAATAAACAAAATTGTTCCATCTGCATATTGAAGATGAGATACTTCAAAACTGTTTCGGGAGACCTTGAAGCCATTAAAACGCCCACATCCGAGGCTTTCTTGATAAGAGCGAGAGACCTTTTGCAACCAACATGAATAGATATGGGGATAAAGGGTCCCCTTGATGCAAACCTTGCTTCGTGTGAAAAAACCCTTTAATAACACCATTCACTTGAACAAAGATCCAAATGGATGACAAATACCCTTTAATCCACTTCCTCCACTGCGAACCAAAACCCATGCATTCCATCTGATAATCGAGAAAACCACAATCTACCTTGTCGTAAGCTTTCTCAATGCCCACCTTAAGAATCAAACCTTTTTTTTTTTTCTCTTGTGATAAGAATCAATTAGTTTGTGAGCAATAAGAACTCCATCTATAATATGCCTATCTTTTAGAAAGGCTGATGGATAAGGGGAGATAAGCATCGACAACACCTCTTTGAGACGATTAGCCAAGGTCTTGGCCAGAATTTTATAAAACCCTTTTAGAAGACTAATAGTGTGAAAATCGTTCACCTCCACAACACCAGATTGCTTGGGAATTAATGAAACAGATGTAGCGTTCATTTCATGACTAATCACCTCCCGCGAATGGAACTCTACAAGAACTTTAAGAAGGTCAAATTTGATAATTTTTCAACACTTTTGGAAGAAGGCCATCGGGAAGCCATCAAGGCCAGGGGCCTTTTTGTTGAGTATTGGCTTGATTTGCAGTTGCAAATAAAGATTCCTTTGGGAATTGATTTGGTCGACTAAGAGTCAATAGAGATTTAAATGGTTTTAATTGCTATTTTAGGATGGATTAATATAGGATTCTATTAAATAGGATATGAAAGATAGGGAAGGAGAGTCCAAACCAAATTGGAAAGTTTGAATGTTTTGGAAGATGGTGTTAGTGCGCGCTTTTTCTGGGTTCCTCTTGGTTCCCGTTGAATCAGTGGCTTCCAATTCTGTCTAGGTGGACTCTAGTGATGCGGTGTTTGGAATGATAAAAAATAAATAAATAAAGAAGATTTTCTAGGAAGGTTCCTAGTTTGATTGCGATTGCTAGCTGTGGATATTTAACGACGTTGCAACACGTCAGTGATCACGCTATGAAGCTGGTGTAGGTTACTTCTATATTGAATCGTCCAACTGCGAATGTCAGTAATAGTGCTTCTCCTTAGTTTAGTTAGTTTAATTCTCCTCTTATTTCCCTTTGTAATTATACTTCTGGTCAGTTTAGATTTCTCAATTCTATTATTATTATGCTTTGATTGTGTGGGCTTATTAATGTGAGTTATATTAGTGTTCTGATGCTGTCAAGAGTCCGATGAGCATCAAGGTTCTGGTATTACTAAAAGTCCAATCAGTTTCAGTCTCCTATTGGTACTAGGAGTGCATATATATCAGTCCCAATAATATTCTAACTAAAATTAAGCATACTAATTATACTGGGATTCTAATTAAAGCAATTATAGTAATTCTACTGTAATTCTAATTGAAATAAAAAGATTGATTTTTGCTACGGGCCTAATTAAAGCAATAAATTTAATTTTCTATTCAAATATCAAAGAAAATAAAAAGGACGGATTTATCTACGACCCTAATTATTGACGGATTAATGATCGCAAAATATAACTAATCATAAATAAACTAAATTTCTTAAAATTCAGATTTGGAATAATCAATTAACAAAACTAATGAAAAAGAAATTCTGATTTACCACTCTACTAATTATATCAAGGCCTAATTAATGCGGATAATCAATTATGTCTAGATATAAACTAATTAAAGTAATTTATTAATTCTAAAAAATTTTTTGAGAAAAAGGAGGTTTGGGCCCGCTATGCTAAGGAGGATTGACCTTATTCCCGAGTACCCTCCATAAGCTCCCTTGGATAAATCAGGTGGCTGAGATTAAAGAGAAAAGAGTTGAATTTTGGATGGTAAAGTAATATTTTTGGGCTTTTCAGAATTGATTTCAGAATAGCAATTGTGAATTGGATTGTAAACTAGAATTATAAGACTATAATTAATATTTAGAATTTTTGAAGGTATTGAAATAAGAAACTAAAATTAAGGTTAAATTTTTTAAGACTGAATTCACGTATGAAATCGTGAAATCAGGTCGTATGATTAAGGAGTGATTTTGAATCAAAGGATTAGAACCAGAAAATAATCATAGGACTGTAAATCGTGATTTTAGAATTGAATTAAAGTCTAAGATCGGTATATCGGACTAATGGATTAATGACTGATTCTAGAAACAGAGAACTAGAACCGGATATAAAGAAGATTCGGTTCGAAAAGGGGTGCTACGGTCTAAGACTAGAATAAAATTAAAAATTAATAGATCTAGAGATTATAAGCTACGGTTGAAAACTAAAATATTAAATTCTTACCTAAGGGGGTCGGGGCTGCGGAGAGAAATCTCGAAGGTTAGAAGCTTCATTCTCAAAATCATGATTAAGATCCTCTATGGGTTGATTCTCAGGGTGTTCTAGTTTCGGAACCCGTTCTCCCTAAAAAATTCTAGCCTTTTTTTTGTCCAACCTCTTTTCCAACCTCTGGGCGAATTAAGAAAAAAATCTTTTATAGGTTTTTCTCTAATTACATGCCTATTTACAGGCGTTTAACTGAATTGTGTACCTGGATTCCGACGCTTAATCGCTTTGAGTCGGTCATTGACTCAGTGAGCGATCGGCTGACTTGCTCAGCGAGTCTCCTAGTCCTAACAAATTAGGACTAATTGCGCGCATGTTATCATGCACTCAATCTGATTAAGCGTTTAACCTGAAACATTTAATCAAGGAAACGTAGGGGTCAAGGATAGTAAGACTAGGTCGGGCGTAGGCCAATTGCGCGTTGGTGGTGAAGCACTCAATCCGATCATGCGTTCTTTTTTAGGCGCGTAATCGAGTCTTGAATCGGTCTGGGAAAGAAAGTGTGGTCTGAAAGGTGGACTGGTCACACGCTTATGGTTTTGCGCGTGATCGAATTGCGCGCTAGGTTTCTAGCGCGTAATTCGGGGTTATCAGGGTATGGTCTCTAAAATGAAATGAAAGACTAGTGTTTCAGTCTGCATTCCGAAAATATACTGTTGCTTAGTATATAGTCTCGTTACGCTGGGATCTGAGCCATAGAGCTATTGTTTTAGCCTGCGTTCAATCATGTACTATTACATAGTCCCACACCGCAGGTTAAAAGGGTCAAAGGTTGATCGAACAAGTTTGTATACTCCGAGAAGGCAAAATGGGGGTGTCTATAAATGGGTTCTCTTAGGCTAATTAGTGTGAGAGAAAAAATTATTTCTATCTTTAAGAGGTTGGGTCTTGGATTAGAAAATCAGGATTTTGGAGATTGGTTTAGTAAAGCTCCATGTTGGGCTTTTAGGGTCTCTCTTCTACATGTTAGAGAGAACTCGGGATTTGTTTCGGTTGAGTGGCTCTCTTGTTTAGTTTTGGTGAGGGTGCACTTGGGTATTTGTTTGGGAGAACCTTGGTGTTTGTTTTTTAACTTTGGGGGTTTGTATTTGTTCTTGGGATTTGTTTTGATTTTGTGGCTCTCTTGTTGGGTTTTGGTGAGGGTGCACTTGGGTATTTGTTTAGGAGAACCTTAGTGTTTGTTTTTGAACTTTGGGATTTTATATTTGTGCTTGGATCTTTGTGGTTCTCATGTGTTGGGTAGGATTGCAAAATACAATCTCCATTGTTTGTAGGCTTTTGAGCATCTTCTTCTTGATAGTGGAAACACTTGGTTTGACTGCCCGTGGAAGTAGGCTTAGGGCGAACTACATAAATTTTGTTCTTGTTTGTCATTAACGAGATTGAACACATAAAGGCTATCTAGGGGTTTTTGCACAACAATTTGTATTAGAGCCTAGGTTTCAACTTGGGCATTGTTTTGCTTCCACGAGAAATTTTTGCTTGTTGTTGGTGATTTTTACGATTGATTGTGTGAAGGATTAGATGTGACAGAGAAATATTGAGACAAGATTAATCGACAGACTTGTGGCACAAGTCTGTTGTGTTTTGTGAAAGATCATAAATAGTTCGTGATAAAGGGATCTAATTGCAAAGAAGCACTGTGCTAGGTGGAGCAACCACCGTTGTTGATGGTACTCAGAAATTGTTTGTGATGAAGGGCTCTAATTGCATAGAGGCACGGTGCTAGGTGGAGCAGCCACCGTTGTTGATATGAAGGTTGGTACTGCAAATAACCCTGCAAATATTTGCAGTTTGGCACTTTCGGGTGTGGTGGAGCCTATGGACACATTTGACACTTTCGGGTGTATTGGTATTGACAATTTTGAGTGCACACTACAAAAAAATAAGACTATTAGCGACAACCAATAACTGCCGCTATTAATAAAAAAACTGCCACTAAAACCCTTTCCGCTAATACTCTTAATAGTTTTTTTATTAATAACAATAGTTTCTTGCAGTAAAAAATTGTCGCTAATACTCTTATTTTTTGTAGTGGCATTTGCAGTTTGATACTTTTGTGTGCATTAGCAGTTTGGCACTTTCAGATGCATTAGTATTGGCAATTTGACACTTTCGAGTGCACTAATAGTTTGGCACTTCCGAGGTGCATTGGTGTCGATGGGCACATTTGAAGGCAGTTTTGAAGTTGAAATTAAAGATGCGTGATTTTATTTTTCATGTTTGAATGACATGGGATTTCATGTCAAAGTGAAGAATTATTGTTAGTTTGTAAATCTCGCCAAGGTGGAAATTGTTGGGTTTTGGCTTGATTTACAGTTGCAACTAAAGATTCTTTTGGGAATTGGTTTGGTTGACTATTAGTTAATAGAGATTTAAATAGTTTTAGTTGCTATTTTAGGATGGATTAATATAGGATCCTATTAAATAGGTTATGAAAGATAGGGAAGGAGAGTCCAACCCAAATTGGAAAGTGTGAGCATTTTGGAATGTGGGCTCTCTTTGGGCTAATTAGTGTGAAAGAAAAAGTTGTTTCTATCTTTAAGAATTTGGGTTTTGGATTAGAAAATTAAGATTTTGGAGATTGGTTTAGTATGGCTTTGGAAAACCCATGTAGGGTTGTTAGGGTCTCTCTTCTTCATGTGAGTTAGAGAGAACTTGAGATTTGTTTTGGTTGTGTGGCTCTCTTGTTGGGTTTTAGTGAGGATACACTTGGGTATTTGTTTAGGAGAACCTTGGTGTATGTGTTTGAACTTTGGGATTTTGTATTTGTGCTTGTCTTTGTGGTTCTCTTGTTTTGGATAAGATTGGATAATATGATCTCCATTGTTTATAGTCTTTTGAGCATTTTCTTCTCGATTGTGGAAATATTTTGTTTGATTGCCCGTTGACGTAGGCTTAGGCCAAACTACATAAATCTTGTTCTTGTTTGTGGTGTGATCTCTCTCTTTCTATTTTCTTGTGTGATATTTGTTATTTGATTTATTGATTGTCTTCTCCACACGTAAAAGTGATTAACGAGATTGAACGTGCAAAGGCTTTCGAGAGGTTTTCCACAACATTTTTGTCCCTACTTAACTCGAAAACTGCCAGCTTGATTTCCTCAATCAAAAAGTACTTTTCAAGATCTGTACGACAAGTAATAGAGATTGAAGGAAGAGAACCACCATTAATCATAGGCCAAATCCAACCCTCACTCTTGAATCTGTTATAAAAATGATGAATTAAAACTTCCACGATCTACTCGTGGGATTCAACAAAAACTTCGTTATTGTTAATTTTAGCTATGAAATTTCTTCGTCTTCTATTCAAAGCCAATGCCTAAAAGTACTTGGAATTTCAATCACCCTCCACCACCCATGTGTTCCTTGAAATTGGCGCTAGTAAATCTCCTCCTTCTTAAGGATGACTTGCAATTCTGACTTAAACAGAACTCTAGTCTCTCTCTCCTCATAGGATAAAGGCCAAAGTTCTTTCTTCCGATCTAGATCTTTAATCTTGCGGAGAAGTCACCTTTCAAACTTAAATTGTTTCGGAAGACCTTCAGATTCCATTCGACTAAAGCCTTTCTCGTAGCACTCAACTTGGCCATAAAAATCTTTCTAGCCCATTCTTCCTCTGTAATCGAAAGCCACACATCTTTGATAACGTTAAAAATCGATGCATCTTCAAACCACAGGGATCTGAAACCTAAAAGGCCTAGGTTTGAGAATAGGGATACACGAGGACATCATAATAAGACAGTGATCTGAGATAGGCCGAGGAAGCACTTCAGCTTTGAAATCCGTCATCAACAGATCCCAATTTTGGGACACCAAAAACCTGTCAAGCTTAGATAAGCATGGATCCTCTTCCATGCTTAACCAAGTGAAATCCGTTCAACATAGAGGGATATCAATCAAATTATTATTGAAAAGAAAAATCAAGAGCGCTAAAATACTTGGCGAACTACTAACATAACTGCTTCTCTCATGGGGACTGTAGACATTACTGATGACAAAACAAACATGATCCTCACATCGTTGGAACAAGATAGCCAAACTGTTGAAGCCTTTAAAGAAACCAATGCCATTGTAAGATGAGCTATCCCAAAAAGTAATGATCCCTCCGGATGCCCCTCTAGCCTCATCCGCTTCCCTTTTCATATTGCTTGACTAATACAACTCATCTTGGTTCCCAATAACTTGGATTCCTGAATAAGAATAATATCGACTTTATACCGAAACACCAACTCCTTCAAGGCTCTCTATTTAAAGACAGAGCTCATCCCCCCCAATATTCCATGACATCACAATCATGGAGAATCGGCACTGCGACATTGAGCAAGCTCTAACCGCTCATTGCATCCATTGAAGGAGATTGAGGTCTCCAGATGCCTTAGCTCGCGCTCCTTATTTGTAAGTTTGGATCTTTTGCCTTTTTTCCCACCAGGAGACTCAGGGAGTACATTAGAACCTTCAATATGCTGCAAGAGCTTCAAAAAGCCATCTTCTTTACCATTGAAGGTAACATCCAAAGACTTGTTGAAATTTAGGATAGCCTAAGCTCTAGGGCAGCCGAAGCATTAGAACTTCGTCCTTGAGGAGTATGGATCGATGTAGATCCATGGGAGACGTCAACAACCGAGATGTCATGGAACTCCGCCAACTCCGCTTCCTCCAAAAACTATGGTAACTCATCATCCTCCTGATACTCTCCTTCTCTTTCCAACGATGATCGTTGTTCAAAAATTGATGGGCTAAAAGAAGAGCAGACAAATTCTCTTGATTATAGTGTAGTTTAAATTGACTTTGAAACTTTTCAAAGCTGGATTTGGGTTTCACGCCTTCAGATAGCTACAACTGATCTAGCTCTAGCCCATAAGAGGAATTACTCGCTGGCCCATAGAAAAAGGTAGCTGTTGGAGGACAGCTGTTAACCCGGACTCTAAGGTTGCATTTGGGTTAGCTCTTTTGGGGCAAAGAGTAGCTCTTTCACTTTTTGGCTCTGACAGAAAACTACTTTTACATTTGGTAACACATCTCTTTGCCTCATTTGCTTTGTTGGGAAGCTATTTTAAGTGATAAAACTGCTCTAAGCCTGCTTTATCTCAGAGCAGATTTTATTTGCTCTAACAGAGAGCAGGCAAAGAGCTACTTTTGCTCTTATAGGAGCTAACCCAAACACAGCCTAAAATAATTACTTAATGTCAGAAATTTGAAATTTGAATTTTCCCCCGTTGCACCTGTGGCAGGGATCTCATGTTTCTGCTTTGCATCATCAATGGTATTGCACCTTGCAACAGGTACCTCCTCTGTAATCGCGTCCACCTAAATTCCAATGGAATCAGTTCAAATGTCATCCTCTTCCCTCCGATGACGGTGTATGATGTCTATCTCTTGACCCAGTGGCTAGATGGGCCCCCCTTACAGCGGTTCGGATTCGGATTCAGATTAAAACTAACCTCTTCAATAGAGACAAAGAAAGATGTCTCCTTGACTTTAATAAGAATGATCTTCGGGATTCGAGCCCCCTTTACTATAAAGATTTTGACAAGAGGTGGATGTAGCATTTCGAGATTCGAGGAGGATGGGTCAATCGACTTGAACCCCCTCCTCCTTGAGTTCGCCTAATTTTTTGGAAGCCTACACCTCCCCGATTAGGCAAGTTCTTTGAAGAAATCCGCTCATGCATGTCCGCAGTGTTTTTGATAACTAGAGCAGCCGCGAGAGATGAAGTTTTCGAGACCACCATGTTTTCCGGCCGACCAGAGTAAACTGAAGAAGATGAGATATTATCTCGCTGAACGTATGTATCCCTTCTTCCCTTAATACTCCATCCATTTTGAACATCCTTGAGCTGATCCGGTGTAAGAGGAGACAACTTTGGACCCACCTTTCCTCTTTCTCTGAAAAGACGTTCGGATTCCTTGCGGGTTCTTCATCGACTGAGATTACACACTGCTCTAAAGGAAAAGTTATGCTTCTTACAACTATAGCTAGTCCCCAGTTCTGGGAATCACCATATATTTGAGGGATTATACATATATTCTATACATTTTCAAAAGTTACTAAGAAGATTAGAAATTATTATATTCAAATTCAACTATTCAATCCGCAAAGGAATGACTCTTTTCTTCTCTCAAATCCCCTAAAACCCCAAAGCAACTCAAATCCCTCCATGCCCACATCATCAAAACCGGCCGTGCCTTCAGCCAACTCTTCTTGTGCTACTACCTCTCCAAGAAAAACATATAATGTATTGATACCTGTAACTAAGGCTGCAACTGAGATAGACCGAGCCTAAGCTTCGGTCAACTCTAGCTCATCTCTACCTTATATGAGCGCTGAGCTGAAAGTTGGTTCTAGGCCCTTCAAGAGTCTAAGCTCTAGCTCAGATCTATCAAACTCGAGTCGGGCCTAGCTGCGCTTCAAGCTAAATAAGTTTTATTATAATTTTTTTTTCCTAATGTTGTTTCAAACATTACCTACTTTTTTTAATAAATGAAAGCTTTAATAAAATTTATAAATGAAAGCCCTAATATCTTTTAATTCGTTAGTCCTTTTGGATTTAATGGGTCGATTGGAAAAAAAGGTATTTAAAGTTAATGTGTTAAATATTGATTAAGAGGATAAGTGTTGGTCGAGTGCTGATTGATTAATTAATTGCCATGCTAGTGGTTGTTCATTGAGAAGAGCGAGAAAGAACTTTAATGGTTGCACAAAAATAGAGAGAGAGAGAGAGAGAGAGAGAGAGAGAGAGAGAGAGAGAGAGAGAGAAAAGGGGGAGAAAGAAAAAAAAGTAAAAAAAAAATCACATATTTATTAAAAAATAGAGGATCATAAGGATTATATGTTAATTACATATCTATCCATTATAAAGTAATTATTAGATGAATCTTATTATAAGGGAAAAAAGTAAAAAAAAGAAAAACAAAATTATATATAATATATTTTTATCATATAAAAGTATTATATGCTATTAATGAAGCCAAGCTAGGTTGAGCCGAGCTTTACTCTTTAGCTCGCCTTTACTTCAACCGAGCTTTAAATAAAAGAGTACCTTTAAATCCACCCACCAAATCTTTAAGTTCACCCACGTTGAAACATATTGGCTGCATTGAATTAGACGATGGAGATTGTTTATCGTCCCAATCTTTCACATGACAGAACTTGAGATCATGGTGTAAACACCGCATTTTTTCCCTCTCGGAGTATACATTACGTGTTCGGTCAATCTTTGACCTTACCTATGATTTCTAGAAAGGCCAATCCTCTCCAAAAATATTAAAACCCCTGTAATTTGGGAATTATATGCTATATAAATAGTGTATAATTGGACTTTGTGCTGAAACCTCAGTTCATGACTCAGACCCGACCTAGCCCGGAAGGTTTCGAATTATATGCTTAAACACATGTGCATAATTAGCCCAAATTGGACTAGGAGCACACTTTCCGTACACCGATTACTGTTCCGAATTATATGCAAGCTAGAAGGCGTATAATTTGATTATGCGCGCTCTAGCCTATGCATAATTAGTCCCAAGTTATAATATCCTGAAAAATTGCGTTAAACAGTGACCTCGGGATTCGTGCCCGATTGGTCGCAGGTTTGACCAATTAGGAGTTCAATGGTTGACATAAAGTGTGATGAACGGATGAGATGTGATGGGTTGAGTGATTGTGTGGTGTGTGATGTGAATGTGAAGTCGCATACACCTACAGCGGTGTATGTGCTCAACACACAAGGAAGAGGAGAGATAAAAGGGTTTAATAACCCTAAAATCTGTATCTTGGTTGTTGAAGGAGAGTAAAGAAGAGAGAGAGAGAGAGAGAGAGAGAGAGAGAGAGAAAAGTAAAGAGAGGAGTTATTGCAACTGATTGGAAGGGGGATTCGACACGGTTTGGATCCGTTAGAGCTAAAGCTGGAACCCTAGCCTTTCTAACCACTAGATCTAATCAAATTGAGATTTGATTGAGATAAATTTCTTGTGAATTAAATGCATAAGATATGGGAGGTTAATCGCAGTTAGGAATGGTTAAAATCATAGATTAAAGGCTTAGAAAAAGAAAGAAAATAAATGAAGAAAGATTTGGAAGAACAACCAGAAGGGGGCAAAATCTGGTAATTTTGATTAATCGAAATTGGGTTTCGATTAATCGAAATTGGCCAAGAAGTTGAAAAGTCAGAGGACCCCGATTTCGATTAATCGAATTGAGTTTCGATTGATCGACTTTGGATTTCGATTAATCGAATTGAGAATCGATTAATCGACTGGGAGCCTACAGTGGACTCTGGTGAAGAAAAGAAATGGGCTTGATGAAATCGACTAATCGAAATGAAAATTCGATTAATCGATTTGGGATCGATTAATCGATTTTGGAAACTCGATTACTCGAATTGAGAATCGACTTGATAGAGCAGAGAATTTTGATTAATCGAATTGGGTTTCGATTACTCGAATGGGAATCTCGATTAATCGATTTGAGACTTGATTAATCGATATTGACTTTCGATTAATCAATTTTGGAAATCGATTAATTGAATCAGATTCGATTAATCGATTTTGGAAATCGATTAATTGACTGGGCCAATTGATGTTGACTTCTGAGTTTGACTTTAAGATCTTTGGGGGGTCTTGGACCTCCTTTATTGCATCCTTAGTGATGTGTTTTACGTGTTATGTGGTACCATAGGTGGTATGTGTGAGCAAGTGCACAAGGAGCCACGTGGGACCTTGATGCGTGATCAAACGAAGACTTGAGGTAGGGAACTCCTTGAACATGTGCCTTATTTTACAAGAGCATGTATGTAGTGATATAGATTTGAAATTCCAAATGTTTTATTGCTTAAAGAGTTGGGAAAAGTGTGTGTGTGTGTGTGTGACATCAATAAAAGTAATCATAATGAGCCATCCCCAGGGGATGAAGAAGTAAAGAGATAAGAGCATCAGGTGTGATACAAGTGAATGGATACATCCCAGGGATGTATCCACGATTGAATCATGTTTGATAGGGCCTAACTGATATAAGATAGCACATTTACACGGTGAATAACTATATATAAGGCACCGATATTTTTGTTATTTGAGGTTTGATAGGGTACCCCACCGACGTGGCGGGATATCCACGACTGACACGGCAGGATATCCGTGACCGATACAGCGGCGAAACATTAGGCCAGTGCGGAGGCTTATCCGTACACAGAAAGCACACCCTAGGGGTGTTGATTGAGACTAGTGAAACTCAGCCACCAATCTCCAGGGGAAAGGGGCTTGGGTACTATTTGTATTCCCATGGAATACGTTAAAACTGTCTATATAGATGACAATGATGGGTATCTCATCGAGGTTCGATGGTATATTGCTCGGGAATTACTTAAGTTGAAAGTTTAAGTTTTGCTTTAGGCTTTTCAGCATCATTCATGAATAAATAAAAGAATGAGTAAACTACCAGTAAAATGTAATGCTTTTTAATTGTTTTCATCAGTAACTGCATAGACACATCATGCATGACATATCATGGAATATATGTGAGTAATAATTTATATGTTCAACTGTGTTTTGTTCCCTATTGAGCTAGGATGTAGCTCACCCTATAGACTATACGCCGCAGGTCCACTACTAGCAGCTGCCGAGGCTTCAGGAGACGCTGACCCCGGTGAGTCGGACCTTGCGGCCGGAGAAGAGTTGGAGCCACCTCCTGAGGACTTCTTCTAGAGGACTTCGTTGTGCCGCTTTGAGGGCTTTTGGATAGAGATTTGTATGGCTTGGTATGTCAAGCCTTGTTTTGGCTAAACAATGTACATGTATAAATTGGGATTATTCTTTTGGGGCGAACTATCCATGATGATTTGCTATCATCGATGGTTCAGATCGGTTCTCCATTCATGCAGAGGCATGAGGGTAGAACTGTCTTTTGAGAAATGCTTTTATGTAGATTTAAATTTCGCAGTTTCATTTACTATCTCATTTTGTGCTTGATATGCCAATGTTCCATGCTTAGCTAAGGGGCACGGTCAAGATGATCGTGCTAATGGCACGAGTTTCGGGGTGTCAAAATCCGGGCTGTCACACAAGTAGGCTAGGACTATGCCAAATTGGCTGAGCTAGTCAGTCGATCATTCCCCTGTCGGTGACCGACCTTCACCCGCATCAAATGGGGACATCCAATTCAAGCAAACACCCATAACACATCAGAGGCGAAAGAAGAATATCAAAGTGATCAGAAAGAAGAATATTCAAAATTTATTGCCAAAAATTTTCTGATTAGAGGGTCTTCAATTTTCAATCTCGTCACTTTTATGTTTGGCCTCGTTTGAAGTGTCAAACAAAGTCAGATTGATACGAAATTGGTCATATTTGAAAACTTATTAAAATAGCTTTCTAACAAGCTTTCAAAAAGTATTGAAGAATTTATGATCAATTTTTGAAAGTTGCACAGAAAGTAATAAATTTCAAGACTCCTAATTGAATTAGGATTAGCATATTTTATTATGTTATTTAAAAAAATAAGATTTGTTTCTTTTATTAGAAATAGGATTAGTTTCCTTATTGTTTTAGAACTTTATTTTATTGTTTTAGAAAAATTAGGATATATCTTTTATTTGAAATAAGAATTAGAGTTATACTAGGATTTCTAGTTTTATGCATTATAAAAGCCTATATAAAGGCTATTAGTGCTGAAATTTAAGGGTGGGTTAATTAAAAAAAATGTTTTGGCAAACTTGAGAGTTTTAAACTTTCGTGAGAGTGTGATTCTGTCAAAATGGAGAGCGATTCTTTGTCCTGCGTGAGGTTTGATGCGAGACAAAATCTTCTTTCATCTCTATCTTCTTTTGATCTACTCGTTGTGTAAGTAGCGTAATCCTAGCTTAATTATTTCCCTATTAAATTCAGATTTAGCCTATTTATCTCATAAAAATCCAAAAGATCAACCTACCTATCTTCATTAATCATTAATTGGCCTTTTAGTTTATACGGTATCGAGCGAACACGTTTGCGAGTTCGTTTGACACCCTACAACTATTGGAGATCTAGCTGGTCATAAGAATCCTAGTCTTCTAGATCCGATAGGGAACATATATAAAAATTAACGTTATTTTGCGCCTAATTAAATTATCTAATTGAATTTCTATAATATTTCCGTGATAATTTGTTCAGAAAAATTGTTAATTTTAAATTTAATCTCAGCCCTAGTATTGAATTTAGTAAGTTCCCACATCAAATTAGTATCAAGCTCAAAAGATTAACCCTTGCCGAAAAATCTCAAAGCCTAGCACCCTTAGAGACCAACACACTATTGCATGTGCCTTTTTAAAATCAATCATAACCATCTTGATTTGTCCAAGGGAGCTAACAGAGGATACTCGGGAACGGAGTTAATCCTTTCGAGCATAGCGAGCCACAACCCCCTTTCTTAGGTAGTTCCAATTAGGAGCAAAAATCAAACTAGTTAAACCTTAGACAATCCATAGCTGTTAAAGCCGGCTGATTGACGTTTAACATAGGAGTCCGACCCATACCCGTACCCTGTCCTCACGTGATCAATGACGTTCTATAGCATTGATAAATCTGTAGATGGCGATTGCATAAAAATTAGGTATACTCTATTTAGAATTCGTTTTGTAACTAACAACCCATTTCTACAGGTGCATTTAAAGATTTCCTTTTTATTATTCTATCGCTTTCTGCCAATCATTGCAAACAGAGTCCACTCGAGAGCGATTTGGGTCACTTATTTCAGGACCCGAAAGGGACCTAGAAAAAGCACATACCAACACATGGGCATATCATCAGACGGCCGATTTTTTATTTCATATAGTACACACCCAAAAAAGTGACCTAAAATAATTTTTGAGAGGGCACATGATGCTAAGGTCACTTTTCTAAGATATGTGTCATGTGAAATTAAAAGCTGATTATCTGATAGTACGCCCATAATCTTAAGGTCAATCTTTTGAAAGATTGGGAGGATGGACGATCGCTAGCATCCAATTTAACGCAATTATTGTGTTTCAGTGTGGGGTGAACTCACATATTTGGTGAGTGGATTTAAGGTACCCTAATAAAAAGTTCAGCCTTAGCTTTCGAGCCGAGTTTAAGAAAGCAAAAACTCTTATTTTTGAGGCTGGCAAGCCTAGCTGTCGAGTTACTTCGACTCTATTGCAGCCCCGCCTGTAACCGATGTGACCAAATATTTTGGACTTTTTGAAAAAGGTTGTGTTTTAATGGCAACTGTTTTAATCCTATTTAAATGACAACTCTTTGAAAAGTCACTAACTTTTTAAAAAAATACCAACTTTGCCAACAAAATATCAACTTTTTTTATTTTTATTTTTTCTTTTTATCAACGTTTTAATTTTTATAATTTTTTATTAATATCATTCGTAATTTTTCATTTCTAATGTTCTCAAAATTTTATCATCTTTTTTAAGAATTTTACTGAAATTTTCCCAAGCTCCATTTATCCCCCGACTAATACTTTTTACTTATTTTTCAAATATTTATTTTTATGACACTATCTTGCGACAGTATTTTGGGTCCTTCACTCCTAACAACCAATCACCATTGGATAAAAAGTGGTACTATCATCTTACTCTGATGAACCGTCCCCACCGAATCAGTAAGAGAGAAAACAGCGTAGGTGGATCTGTTAGTAGTCACTATCATCTTGGGTGGTGTTATGATGGGGTTCTGTTCCTGGTAGCAGAGAATGAGTGGGTTCTCTGTCACTTATAAAAAATATTCCATATAATTAAGTATTTTTTTGTCCCACTCTTTGTCAATCTCTTACCCTCCAAAACCATCACCATCTCCTATTTAAATCTTTACATATTTTTATTCCTTTCCTCTTTGGGATGTTACTGATGTTGAAAATTATCCTTTCTAAATGGCTCATTCAATCTCCGAATGACCAAGATCGCCCCTACATTTCTTCTTTCTTTCTTTCCATGTAAAAGATTTGGCATTTTCTTTGGCCTTCTTCGGGTGTTTTCCTAATTTTTTCATAAAAGTTCTGACTCCTTACAAGTCGGTTTGCTCCATATTCCTGGTCAACTCAAATTCCTAACTTTTCTCAAGTGTATTCTTTTAGGCTGATATTTCTCAGAAACAAAAAATTTCCTGTGTTTTTTTAATTTTTTCAGAAAAACACAGAATCAGTCTAATTTAGAGATATCGTATAACCATATATATTTGAAGGTCATCATAGGAAATTGAACACTTCCGTCGGTACAATTGTCCAAAATTAATTCCTACAGCTATACTACCAGATCGCCTATCATAATAACACTCTAAAGTCGCTTGTACGAAGAAGGACACTAAATACTACATTAATCCATTACATTAAAAAGCAAGTTAATTGAAAAGCAAATTACAAAATTAAGAATAAAAAGGAGGCGTAGGAAAAATAACATATGACCCCAAAGATGACTGTGAGGTTGCGTCGTTGTCACCCCCTTCCTTAGAAGAGTATAAGGTAGTGACTGTATGTATATGGGAGCTACTCCCGTTGTCCGAGCTATCATCGCAATGTTGCTGTATGAGAGGTATCCAATCAGAATCTTTCTCATCCTCTGACTCCATTGAACGCTCCAGAGTATCGTCCTTTAAGTCCGAATTTAGAAGCACTGAATTATTTGCAATGCCTGGTGGTCGAATATCTGAGGCATGGGCCGCATAAGTGGTGTCCGATAAGGCGATCAGGCTAGTTGGACAACGAGCAAGTTGGATGGGTTTTAAAAAGGGTTTTGAATTTCTGGTGCCCTAACTCGATGACGATGTCCAAGAGGCGTAAGTAGAAATGAATGATGTTGTGGTAGTGGATGCGTCTGTGGCAACCGATATGGAGGATATATGTTTATTACTTCAATCCTTCGCCTGGCCGGAGGCACAGGCTGTGATGATGAAGATTCTGTGCGTGATTGCGATGAGATTAGAGTTCTTGACATGACTGCTAATAATTTATAACATTATTACTGTATTATTTAAAATTTCAGCTGTACTAATCGATAAAAAAATTTAAATTATGTGCAAACATCTCATTTAATATTCAATTAGTAGATTCATTAAATCCTTTGAAATGCATAAACAATAAAAAGAGCTACAATAAAGAGAATAGTAAGTCGTGAAAAAAAATCACATACATTATACATACACACTCTCAGTCTTACTTCTAAATACTACCCGAGGAATGACCAATTTCTGAAAAAAATAAGGAGCTTTTCCATCTATCATGATTGATACTTGGAGAAGACGAAGGGATTAGAATATCACAATAGAGTCTTCAACTATATGGTGGCATTGATTGATAGAATGATTATCTGAGTCTGACTTATAAATACTCCTTTTCGTTCTAGTAAAAAACATAAAAGACTTCCCAAATCCAGAAATCACCTTGCTAAAAACTTCGACAGAGGCACAATGTGCCATAATTTACAATACCTTGATTCAAAATCACATCCTAGAATTTTTTTATGGATTTGGCCAACACTAATTTCTCATTTATGATATAACGCAAAAAGGGCACTCCATATCACATTCTATATGCCCAAATCAGACAAAAAATCATACATGAATGAGAGAAGAAAATAAAAACGGGCACACGTTTCTGTTTTGTTTATAGTTTATTTGTTTTTTGCGTTGACCACAAAAAACTCTTTTTTTTTAAAAGTTTTTTTTAATGCCATAAAAGATAATATTGAAATTGTTCTTAGCTTTTCTACAAATTTGTAATAGAAAACTAGATAAATGAGAAGATGAAACTAAATAAAGCATACCTATATAACTTTAAAAAAGCCGGCTGGAACCGATCTTCAGCACATTGATTCAAATTCAACACAATCAGTTAGTAGTCTTGACCTGAAAAATGAAAAGAAAGCAAGTGTTCTTTTGGTAAAACCAAAGCTAAATGTTGATCTTCCACCCCCCCAATTTCTGATTACGAACAACGAAATTCACCATCATGAGCACTCGAAACCCGTAGATTTAATTTATTCTTTACATTAATCATAATCTTCAGTCTCCGAACTCTCTCGTGAAGACAGTAGCCGAAATATTGTAGAAATCATATTCCAATCTCGTTGTTTGAAGAAACAGACTCTTATAGTGAAATGAATTAACACATTGCAGATTTATGGTGCATTGAAGTTAACATTATTTCTAACAACTTCATCCAACATGCAAACAAACTCATAACTAAACAGTTTAGCACTAATGGTCTCTTACTTATGAATTAACATAAATTTTTGTGCATCTCCGAGATTTGACCATTTTTACAACAGATTGAATATGTCCTTAATCATCTAGTATCTTTTGTCTATCAAATAGAATTATATGTTGAAGAGGAAAGTGTTCAAGTCAGGTCCAACCAGTTGAACCTTATATGTAGTTCACCTGGCTTTAAAACCTTGGATAGAAGGGATTCTCGACCCTAATGGTCTCTTACTTTCATAGGTTGGCATGAAAGTGATTCCATGTCAAGATCAATTGTATCCAAGAGTTTGCAAATGTGGTTGGACCTGAACAAATTTCATGTTAAAGAAACTGAAAAGAGGCGCTTAAACAAGGCAACATGATCAGGAACTCTCAAGTCTGAAGTAAGAGCTACCAGATGCACAAGATGTTCATATTGACAAACTTGAGAAGGTAAACAACTAGCTGACATTGCTTTATTTTTTGTATTAGTAATGTTATCATTAATGGAAATTAAAATTATTTAAGGATACTAACATTGCATTCTCAGAGAATGTTCATGGCCTCAAAGCAAGATAAAGATGGTTTCCTGTGATTTTATTAAGCATGCGGCAAAGGGAAGTCTACTTTAGTAGTTATTGTGAAAAATACAAAGGCTGGACTTGGATCACAACAGAAACTTTGCTTTTGGCAGGTAAGCTAAGTTTGTACCCACTTATTCTAAGATTGACCCTACAAAAGGACCTTAATTCAGTTTATAAATCTTATCAAGAACACAAATATTTGAAGCGGAACACTTATACCTTATATAGATAGTAGATACGATTCATGAAAAGGAAAGGGATGATATAAGGACATTGGATGACCTGAGCAGAGTGAGTGAATTGCCCAACACTCCAAATCGAGAACTTTAAAACTGGCGTGTTTATTATAAACTTTTAATCGAGAACGCAACATAATTTAAAGCTAACACATAAACTTGAACCTACTTTGAAGGTTCTACGGGTAGATTGCTAAATGCTAAAATGAATAGTGAAACCTTTATGATATGACTTAAAGGTTTGGTAAGAGTATCATTTACCTAACAAAGAATCAGATCTTTCAAGTTAGAATAAAATATATAGATGCCCGATATCACTTTATCAAAAATATGATAGAAGATGGATACGAAAGAGAGTGTAGTGGACATATAGACCAAATCGATTATGCAGAATAAGTTTAGGCATTGTCTAAACTTGATTAACACTCATCGAAGATGTTGATGCCCGTTGGGGAGACAACGTGATTAGGGATAAAACTTAGGTGGAGATTGTTGGTTTAAGTTTGACCCCAACACGTATAGCATGGGTCACTCGAGTGGGAATCAAATTCGCTTGAACAAGGTGAGTATTTTGATGAGGCAAATTTTCGGGTGAAAGTCACTCGAGCGACTTTGGTTGTCGCTCGAGGGACCAGTGCACATTTGCACAGAGCAATTTCTCGAGTGAAAGTCGCTCGAGCGACCCATGAGGTTGGTTACATGCAGAGTTCGATTTTTGACAAATTTCTCGTGTTAGAAGTAAGATTTGAGACTTCTATATATTGAGAAAGCTTATGGACGACCAAAGGGTAGAATTAGAGGCTCAAGAGAGAGAGTTTTCAGAAGAGAAAACTTGGGTGAATATTTTGGAGAGGCAAGGTATTGAAGAATTGTTTGAGGATTGAAGATTCGATTGAAGCCGTTTTTGTGTCAGAAGCGTTACTATATTCCGATAGATCCCTTCTCTATTTTTTAAGGACAATGTCTTTGAGTTTTATAGCGGTCTGGCTGTGAAAGATCGAATTTGATCTTATTTGAGAATGTACTAGAAAAAAGAGAGTGTGTGCGTTATAAACGTTCATAGATAGTGTATATAATCCCGTAGACGTAGCCCTTAATTGGGGGAATCACGTAAATCTTATATTGTTTGTAATTGTTTTCTTGCATCTTTTTATTTTTCTGCATTCATAGCGATCAAGAGATAGTGTGGGTTGAATTCTTAACAATGATATTAAATGCGGACCGTTTGATAAGTACGACATCATCTCAAAATCTATTATGTCTAAGATGAGGATGAAATACTGTCTATATCTTATCCAAAACAATCAGACTGCATTAGGTGCAATAGAGGTAACGATCATAAATATTTGACCAGTTTGGAGAGAGAAAAGGATTAACCTGCAGCAAGAGTCACGTGTCAAAGCCAACTCTCATCTGGGTAAATGCGTTGGTACTTTTTACCACAAAATCCATAAAAGTCAAAAGTAAGCTCTCACTGCTTTGTGCGCTCATAAATATCTGTGCAGCTATCGAAGTTAATTATGGCCACTTAGATAAAAGCGATTCACCTAGTGTGGCTGGGGACCACACGTCAAATCAATATCGGACTCGGGTATCAATCAATGGAGGACCAATATGACTTGGCAGATGTGTATTTTTTTTTTTTAAAAGAAAAGAAACTAAAAGTATTGGCCAAAATCGATACTGAGTTGAGATACCGATCGATACTTATCGATATCGACTGATTTTTTATACCATGCTGCTGACGCTCTATTATCAGTTCGCGTTATATAGCTCAATTGGTATCTTCTTCTCTTGTGATAAGTCATAGGTTCTAATCTCAATGCCAACTCCAACCCTTTGTGCAGGACTCCCCTCAATGTGTTCTATAAAAAATAGATCCTCTTTGCGTACAAGTTTGCACAAGCGCTACATTTAGATTGTCTATGCCGTATTGCATTATAAAAAAAAAAGTGTCAACGCTCGGAACACTTTGACTGCTTGAAATTCGATGTTCACCCTGATCTTCGACACAACGGATCTTGGGATCATGAGCATGAGCATACTGTTGGACGGTCGGCTTTTGATTCCATGTGAGATGCATACAAAAAAGGTAGCTCTAAATCCTATGGCACACATCACACTTAAACATAATTTTAGGGCTATTCTGTAACCCGTGGAATCATAAACCGACCTGATGGTATGCTCCAGGTCCCAATATCCATGGTGTGGAAGATCAGGGTAATAAACAATCTCTGTCCTTTGATTTCAAGCAATCAGTGTGTTTCAGACGCTCTGATTTCAAGCAATCAGAGTGTTTCAGACGCTGGGGTTTGCATGAATAGAAGTACCCTATCAGCCCTTTGTGAATGGGCCAAACATTGAGTGAGATAGTCTCACTTGAAAGGACACTTGAAAGGACATTTTAATAAGGGGCCATTACTTGCACAAGTTATATAAAAACACCATCTAAGTCATTTGATTTGATGGCCAATATTTAAAGATATTAATTGCAAAAGATTAGAATAAAATATAATTTTCATCATTTAATTAAATAGATCATATGACAAATATTGTGTTTTGCTCCAATTTTATGTCCCAGAGATTTATTGATTATGAACTTCAAATTAGACGGCCTATATTGCATTTTTACATATCACATATCCCTAGTTAATATATCAAGCCTTTCTTTAAATTTGGTGCACTCACTTGAAAAACGTGTGCAAGTAATGAATCCCTTAAGGGTACCTCTATTCTCGCCAAGATAACTGAGGGCACCCATGTCTAAAACCTATTGATTGCTTGTAATCATATGATAGAGATTGTTTTCACTTCAATCTTCCACACAAAGGATCTTGGATCATGAATATACTTTGGAAGTATCAAGATATTGAGTTTTTTATTCAAGTGGCACAAAGCCCTCCAAAGTGGCCTAATATTACCTTTGAGTATAATGTGTTTCATGTGATTTTAGGCCACCTTTTGTGTATTTGTGACACGTGGAAAAACAAACCAACCATCTGATGGTATGATTATGGTCTCATGACTCATTTTTGGAAGATTGGGATGAAAAACGATGTCTATCATCTAATTCCAAGCAGTCAATAGGTTTAAGATGTTAGAGGGTATCATTTTTTTAGTGACCACGAGGTTGCAACTCAAGGAGCTAAAAGTATGACCATACAATGGTTGTACAATAATTTAGATGAGTTAAACGTCACCCATACAACCTCTGAAAGCGCCTATGTTCCTCAACTTCGGCAGCCGCAACCAAGGATCAAAATTTGGGGTATCATTTCGGTTTCAGAGGAGATGGAAACCGAAATTTTAGACCAAAATTTCAATCCCACACAAAATTTGACAAAAATTTTGGTCCCAAATTATCGTTTCAGTAGGGACCGAAATTGAAAATTTCGGCTGAAATTTTGATCATTGGCCACAACGGTGTCGCCTACAACATTGGAATACCCTCTTTTCTTCCTTTTTCTCTTCTTTCTTGTTATTCTTCTTCTTCTTCCACAACTCTCGCCAATCCCCACCATGAAGCCAACATCATTGGAAAGCCCTCCTTTTCGAAGCAGCTTCTTATTGTCCTTCTCTTTTTTACTCATCTCATCGAAAACCTAAAAAATTCTAAAAATAAAAAAGAAAACCTAAAAAATAAATCGTAAAACTTCCCACAGAAATTTTGAACATGTTATAGTAGGCACGCACGTTAGATTTAATAATATAATAGTCGGAACCCACTGTTAATCTAGATATAAAAGATTGGCAGTGAATGCTCACTGCCAGTCTTTTACAACTGCAGTGGGTACCCACTATCAGGGATAGTTTTTTTAGATTTATAATTTATTAGGGTTTATTAGGTTTAGGTTATTTGTTTTATAAGATTTTTTTTTTTTTTTGTAAATTTAAATTGAGTCCTTCGATGATGTTACGAGTTGCCAAAGAAGAAGAGTGGTCAGAAAAGAAGAAGAGTAAGAAGAAGAAGAAGAAGAAGGGGAAGAAGAAAAAATAAAAGAAGAAGATGGTGGTTCAGTCGGAGAAGAAAGTGGTCGGAAAAGACGATGGCTGGAAAAGAAGTAGAAGGATGGTGAGTGTTTCAGAAAGGTCGGTGCCCCCGGGAAGATATTAGGTGGGTGTATATTTTTTTGACACTCCTAAAACGTTGCATTTTATAAAGTGGGCACCTCGGGAGAAAGACCATTTTCTGTGTGTGTTTTAGAAAGTGAGGGCTTTCAAGATTGGGTAGATGAAATAGAGGTACCATTATACATATTACCTTATTATTGAATATGGAAAAAAAATAATTTATTAGCACATTTTCTTCAGCCTCTGTCATCGAACACAAGTTTTCTTTGTAAATAAAAAATGGGTGCTATTACTTTTCGAAAACTTGGCCCTTGCACCGAAGTTAAAGAAATACTTTTTATTTTAGGGATATGTGATATATGAAAACATAATTTGGGCCGTATGATTTAAAGTTCATGATCTATAGATCCTTAGTGGGTAAGATTGGGCCAAAACACGGCATTTATCATATGATCTATTGTAGTTAATTGTTGAATCAAATAATAGCCTTTGACTTTGTTTAATCATATGATGAAGATTATATTTCGTGCTAATCTTTTGCACTTAATATCTTTAAATGACGGGCTCCAAATCAAACGGTTTAAATGGTGTTTCCATATAATTGAGGTCGCCAAGGTTACAAGTCTTCGTTTTAAACTCAGTGCAAGGGCCAAGTTTCTAAATGCAAGTAATTTTATTAAGATTACTACCATTGGATCCTGTCGACAGTTGATTGGCATGGATTTTCATGTGCCTATAATTTATAAAATCAAACTTTCACGATTTCAAGGGTAGATCCTGTGCGAATGTATAAAGTACTTAGAGTATCTCCAATAAAGTTTGCTATTTCTAATGTGGCGTATCCGAAATAGCGTACATTGCCGGCATCTTCTGCTCCAGTAGCATATGCTATTTCTCACTACAAAAATAAGGTATTTCAGTGGCATTTGCTGTTAAGGCAATTTTTGGTAGCAGCGAGACTAATAACAACAGCTTTTGGAGGCGACACGACTAATAGCAATAATTTTTTTAACAAAAAACTATCACTAATAGTCTTATTTTTTATAGTGTCTTATGTAGAAAATACTACCTTGATGTCTCATATTTGGGATACCAAGTGTGGTATGCTATTTTCTTTAAAGATATTTTATTCAATTCGAATTCAAATTTCTTTATTTATAATTTATTCAAATTTTGTATTTCTTCTATAAATACCTCCTCCTCCATACGTATTTCTCCTATCTTCTCAAGCAAGTATCAATATACCAAATTTTGGCCGAAATTTTGTGGGCCAGGCTGATATATATCAGGTTAGGCCTCATCCAATATGATATACACCCTTAATTCGGCACATGGTCACATATCGGGTCAAATGGATCATATTTCGAATATGAATTGGGAAAAATATAAAAAATGCCCTTTTCAAGTTTTTTCTTTTATTTTTTTATATTTTATCCTTATTTTTTAAAGAAAAGTGAGTAAGTATTGGTCAGTTTGACCGAAATATGTTGGTATTTATATACCTACACCCAACAATTTGGCGTCTCATGGCACACAATTGAATGATCAGGTGCTAATATAAAGGAGCCGTTCGCTATAGAAGAAAATTTGACTTGGGCCCCTGTTTATAAGATCTCTACCGTCTGATTAAGAGCATGAAATTTTTTTAGATAGTGTTACATGGAAGATAAATTTTAAGCGTACAAAAATGTAGCCAATATAATCAATGGAAGATAAATTTTAAGCGTACAAAAATATAGCCAATATAATCAATTGCGTCGCGCCATATATCAGTCATGTGCCCTTTGTTCTCAACAGATTTGTCGTTTATAATTTTGCTGGACAATGGTCCACACTCCGCATTAAATAGAAGAAAGCAGCCTCCTTGGATGGATTAAATCTTCCAACAAGGCTAATATTTTGGCCTTCCAACGACAACGCGCCATGTGTACAATATCAATGACCCAAGCATCGACAGATTTCGATGTAGGGATAGTAGGAATGTCAGGTTGCTGGATAGAACTGATATTCATCACCACTGATAATTATCACATCTTTCGATGTTATACAAAATAACTGGTCCACGTTGCTCTTGCTGATGGATTACTTCTCATTTTTGAGGACTGTAAATGGGAGCCTGGCTGCTAATGAGGTCGGGCCAAAAATTTGGCAACCCCATCGGGTGTAGGAAACATGCCTCCCCAACCCAAAGATGGACCGTGACCTGACCTGACTCGACCAGCAGCGATGAGTCAAGAGTATATACCTGGCTCGACTGAAAAAATTATTGGATTATTGGATCCGAGGCCCGACCCAAAAGTCTTTCCCAATCCAGTTGAAATCTTATTATTTTGGCTGCCTAATGAGCAAAGAGAATATGCTGGACCCGACCCAATCCAACGATGCACCCTGACCTGATATATATATATATATATATATATATATATATATATATATATATATGCCTGATCCGACTCAGAAAATTAATCCAATCTGATGCCCGACTTGAAAGCCTTACCCAATCTAGTTAAAATCCTATTGTTTTCTTTGATTTTGTATATAAAATAAGGGGTGGGTCGGGTTCACCCGACCTAACCTTTGAGTCCACCCTAGTCCCTACCCATCGATGATCCATGCCCAATGCTGACCCGATAAAAGTATGGGTCAAAGATATCTCTCAGATAGTATCTTGTGATCAGTACTATAGAATTTGTGGAATCAAAAGTTTGACCGATCGTCCGAGTATCGGATACCTCTTTCTTGGGTTTCCTTCTTTATAAATTTTGATGCAGGCTTATGGTCTTGGGCTTGGGCCTGAGCCTTGGTACCAGCATTTGGTGGTCATTTGTGCGTAGGAGCCCTATATATTATTGTTAGAATATGGGATCCAAAGGTGTAGGTCATAGAGAATCTTTTAGAGTTGTATAAATAGAAGTCTATCTATACACAGAAAAAGATTAATGAAAATTTTCATAATGTAGTCTCTCGTGCAACTCTTTTCTAATCTTCGTCTCACGCATTCATCGACTTACCCCTTATTTTTTCAAAATATTTTTTAGAGTTTATACTTCTAATATATATTCATCATAGCCTCATGATCTCATCATCTTTAAGATCTTTTTAAAGAGATTTGTATTGTATGATTCATTTTCAATTGTTTTTGTAAGAGATCATGACAGATCTGATCTAGTGGGCCACCGATTCCCATAAACTCCAAGATGAGCGGATCTTTTGTCTCTAAGAGCCTTGTATTATTGTTAGAATATGAGATCCAAAGGTGTAGGTTTCACATGTAGCATGGTTGTGATCTTTAGATCATCTTTTCAAAAATAAATGAAAATAAAAATTCATCTCCATTGTATGTCTCGTTGAGCTTAAAATATGGACCATTGAAGCCAGGAGTGATATCAGTGAAATTTAAAATTTGATCTATACAAGAATTCCATATCACATCAAAATAATGTATTAGTACCACTGTACCACATGGAACCATGGTGCATGCTCTACTTTTTTATTAAAATTTATATACTTAATAATAATAAAATATTAGAAGAGGCAAACTCTTTAATCATTTTACACAATTATTACTATTGAAAGCGCTCATTTAGGACATGTTGCATGCATCTTTGAACATTTCCAATGTTTCATTTATTCGGGTGCAGTGCTGGTACCAAGGGGTGTCAAGTGGGGCAGTGGAGGTCCCCCGATTCATTTAGGCCATGGGCATGATAAGACACATGCCTCCGATCCATAGGGCACAAATTACCGATAAAAGAATTTGACTGTTTGATAGGTGCATCGTGATTTGAAGATCTATTGTGTTGAAGATTAGGACAAAAAACGATCTCCATTGTCTAATTCATGGTAGTCAATAGTTTAAATCATGGAAATATGTGTTTTCTTCGTAAGAAAACGGGTGCAAATAACGCCACCATATGAGTTGTTCGCACTATTTTCTGCTACAATATTTTGAGACTATTTGGTACTAATTTGTGGAGAGATTTCTTTTACAAGAGGCAATGCTCCCACACTCTAATAGGGTTCTAATAGGGTATATAAGCTCTAATAAAATTAATTAAAATGAGAATTTTTTTACGAAAGAAAGTTTGAACCTAAAACCTATTTGTCACAAACACTTTTTCAACTACTAGGATGATTTACTGAGACATGTAGTAAAATAATAATGTTAAGGGAGCCATTACTTACACTCAAAAAGTTGAGCTTGCACCGATTCTGAAAGAAAGATTTGTAAGTTTGGCGACCTCTATTATGTGAAGCACCATCGAAGCCGTATGATTGGAAGTTCATGATTAAATATCTATGGATCATGAACATCAAATCCAATAGCCCAAATTGCATTTTCACATATCACATGTCCCTAATATATCTAGTCTTTCTTTAAATTTGGTGCAAGGACTAATTTTTGGAGTGCAAGAAATGACTCCTAATTTTTAATCCATGTATAATTTTAAAAAATCAAAATAATGCAGAAATTCTAGAAGAGTGGCGTTATTTGCACATGCTTATCTTGTGAAGAACACACATTTCTACCATAAAAAACCCTTGACTACCTTGAATTAGACGATAGAGATCGTTTTTTTCCCAATCATCCTAGCAATGGATCTTGAGATCATGACGCACCTATCAGACGGTTAGATCTTGATTCCATACACTATACAAAATAAGACTATTAGTGGTAACAAATAACTGCCGCTATTAACAAAAAATTGCCTTTAATAGTGTTTTTCTTAATAGCGGCAGCTTTTTACTGTAAAAAACTTTCGCTAATAGTCTTATTTTTTTGTAGGAATATGACACACATCCTTGCGGTCGGCCTTGAGAGCTATTACGAATTTTTTTTAGGGTTATCTCTGTTCGTGCCCATGCGTTCTCTGAAAGCGCCCGCCTCTCATACCCCTTGAAAACTGTTGATTGCTTCGGATTACATGATGGAGATCGTGTTTCACCCAGATCTTCCAAAAAATGGATCTTGAGATCATGACGCACTTATCAGACAGTTAATTTTTTATTCCACGTGTCCAAAATCCCCCAAAAAAATGCCCCTAAAATCATGTTTGAGTGTGATGTGTGTCATATGATTGAAAAGCCATTTTTTGGCGATCTGTGACACATGGAATAAAAAATCATTACAAAACGAAGACTATTAGTGGCAGTTTTTTATAGCAAAAAATTGCCGCTATAAAAAAATACTATTAAGATTATTAGCGGCTACTTTTTATTAATAGGGACAATTTTTGGCTATCGCTAATAGTCTTATTTTTTGTAGTGAACTGATTGTTGAATAGGTGTGCCATGATCGCCAAAAAATAAGATCTCCATCATCTAATCCGAAGGAATCACAATTTTTTAAGGGTTCTAGGATGTAGGCACTTTCAAAAAATGCTTGAGCGCAAACAAAGGTACCCTTTTTTTTATTAATATCAATAGACTCCATTTCAAAATCTAGACAGAAGCCACCAAAACCTCTGGACCGGCCTTTATTGGGTGCTCTAATTAAGAGGCCGGATATCCCGTTATCTTAAGAAAAGAGTACTTTTTTTTTTGAAAAAGAAAAGAAGTGAACAACCATGGATAAAGTTTAACTGATACAAAAAGCAATCCATCCATATTAGTTATTAGCTATAGGGAAATTTGTATCCTACCACATGTTTGAAAATAAATACTTTGTTATCTTTGAGACATGCGTTGCATGACATAAATTTTGGGCCGTCTAATTTGAAGAACACGATGGAAACATCCTTGAAACGAAAGATTGGCATGTAAATCGATTTCTATCATTTGATTGAATGCAATAAAAGGCTATCATCTGATTCAAGCGTTTTTTAAAGATTTTTCTAACAAGGTCTTCAAAGCAGTTTAAAATATATTCAATTTGGCAAATATCTCAAAAATAATGAAGTCTTTCTTTTCAAGCATGTGCCACGATGCAATTATTAGCTCCCTTAGCTATAGAGTGCACAAATAAGACGGATCAATAATTGTGATTTCTTTAATTTTTAGGCATACCGTAAATTCTAATATAAGCTAAGACTTTGATGATTTAGATTGCTTAAATAATGTGCCACAAGCTGTAAAGGAGTCAGCGTGCATTGAGTGGTTCTTGATCTGCACAGAATTTCAGGATATTAGAAATCTGTGAACATCTTACAGTCTACAAGCAATTCTACGGTGGACAAAATGTCAGCTCATTGTCTTAGGATGAGTGCAATGAGCGTTTGTCGAATCGTAAATAAATTCTTGCGAGACCGGCCGTTCACAGGCATTCAGTTTGTGACAGTGCGTGATGTGGACTCAGCTGAGACACACTCATGAACCTCCATGTGCCTCTCAAGGTCCATGAAATCCGTGCATTGAATCGGTCATTCTATGCCAGTGTACAGTTGGCATGTTCTGCGCCTCTGATCGGGCTGCCCCTCGATATACATTCGAGGGCAGCAATATGGCTTTAAATATAAGGGCATTTTAGTATTTATATTTATATATATATATATATATACGTCATTCATTAAACAAATACCAAGGGCAGAGAGAGGGACAACTCAAAAGCTATATACCATTTTCTAAGCCTTTGTTTCTATCTATTAGTATTAGATGGTGGAAGTTTACATAGCCCCAAAACATAAACCATCACATATTTAGAGTCACTACTTATAGGCCCTACAGAAACCATTACAGAGTAGAGCCACCACTTGTAGGAAGTAGTAGCTTGCTCACTCTCTCTAAGTATCTACAGAATGAGGCCCTCCAACACCAAATCATCTGAGAAGAAATTAGTATTTTCGGAATCCGTCACGGCCGAAAAGTCTCCATCGACAACCCAATTCGCCGTCGAATGTTGGTTCGATGACACTTGTATACTCGACATGGATTACTTTGTCAAGACACTCTCCGGATTCAAGGCCAAAGGGGTCAGGCCAGACCTCATTGGCTCAATAATTGTACACTACGCCTCTAAATGGCTACCCGAGCTCTCCGGTGACGAGCCCGAAAAGCTCCCGGAACCCAACCGAGAGTCCCCGGAAAGTATCACCGCGTCTTGGATGAAGAAACGGTTTTTCGTCGAGACATTGGTCGGAATCTTGCCGCCGGATAAAGATTCTGTGTCATGCAATTTCCTTCTAAGGCTCCTTAGAATGGCTAACATGGTTGTAGCCGAGCCATCCTATCGAGCTGAGCTCGAAAAACGTGTGGCCTGGCAACTTGACCAGGCTTCACTTAAAGAAATCATGATACCCGCGTTTAGTCACACGTGTGGGACGTTATTGGACGTTGATTTAGTCCTTCGGTTGGTCAAAAGGTTCAACGGCTTGGATGAAGCTGCTAAGAGTGGGGCGGCGCTTGTTAAAGTAGCCAAATTGGTCGATTGTTACCTGGCAGAGGCTGCCGTCGATGCAAATTTGACGTCGTCGGAGTTTATAGCGCTTGGCAGTGCACTTCCTAGCCATGCACGTGCCACAGATGATGGGTTGTATCGAGCCGTTGACACATATCTCAAAGTAAGTACGTTGCACCTATGCTACCTAGTTCGCTCGTACGTGTGCATCGAACCAGTTTCTAGCAAGGATCAAAATTTCGGTTTTCCTTTCCATCCTGTTCGAAACTGAAATTTTGGTAAAATTTTATTCTTTTTTTTATTTTTTATTTTTACTGAAGAAGCAAATTATCGATCGATATTTTGCTAATCACTAAATTATGGGCCAACAATATGCTTGAAACCATGGTGACAAATTTCCTTTTCTTCAACATTTGGATAGGGGGTCATTTCGACCCATTTCGGATAAAATTCGAGAAAAAATTGAAAAGTTTCCGGAAAATTTGGGGGAGTACGAAACATATTACATACAAATTATATTTAAACTTCATCAAAATTTTATTTATTATTTAAAAATGATAAAAATTAGAAAAGATTTATTAATTTATGTGAAATTTCGTTAATTTCGATGAAATTGATGAAATTTCAGCGATTTTTGAGAAATCATCAAAATTTTGTCGAAAGTTTCGCCCGACTCCTATTTTGGTAAATTTCGTAGAAATTTCGGAGAATCTCGAAGAAATTTGTCACTATGCTCAAAACCAAAATGATACCGAATTTTGATGTTTTCCCTTCAGAGATTATCGAAACCGATGCGTTTTAGTCGAAATCCATGCTTTGTAGTTCAATTTGATCTGATTCAGTATGATAAGTGAATTGACTGATTAATGCTAACTATTTTATTTTCCCAAAAGGTTTTAAGAGAGGATTTAAAACTAAGACTATGATTTTTAAGTTTTATAGCGAACAGAGTAATCGTTTCATTTCTTTTAATTAAGGTGCAAATTTATATTACAAAATTAAGTTTAAAAACCCTTAACTTTGCAGTATATTTTCCGCCGTGGTAGTATGGGTACACTGACCGATTGAACTCGGTGGAACACCCCCATTGCACCGTAGCACATGGAGGTTTGATACAGTGGTCCCTACCACAATTTAGATCACGTCGGACAACATCTTGTTACTATTGGGTCATCACCATCTAATGGTGTATAATGGGCAGGTGTACCATTGAATTGTAATGGTGCTGTTTCATAGTATCAGACTTTTCCTTGAGAAATGCTAGTGTAGTACACCATACTATGCTAGTGTATTCTGCTACTGTGAGCAATGCAGGCAAAACGGTTGCACTGTGTCAGTGGTGGGCCCACTCATGTACCATCATGTCACTGCTCTCCGAGCTTGTATCATGTTGTTGGAGGCATAGGATCTAATCTGAGCCCGTCTGCAGGGTCAATAGTGTACCTACACAGATTTCATAAAATTAGAAATCCGTGCGCATCCTAAGATATAATCATGAAGCCAGAATGAGATCGAATGGTCTGCAATACACGATCTGTGTGCCTGATAGAAACTCTTTGCTATAATCATGAAGCCAGAATGTGATCGAATAGCCACATGATACCCATCTCCTTCACACCAAATTCCAGTGCCCGAAGGTCTCACATTTTCCAGATTTAATGGGTACTCTTTATATTTTCAGTGACCAAAATACCCTCATTACAATTTGTTAATTCTTTTTGCTTTATATATCATAGTCCTCACCTGCGTAAAAGATGATGATGTCTCATCTCTATTCACCAATGTAATGATCCAGACCGTCTAATCAATTATCCATCTCTTGGATGGGTCCTATCGTTGACCATCCATAAGCAAGCTTTTAATTGCAACAGTAAATTTGTTTGATCAGTGCACTTATGTTGCGATGGCCGATCACTGAGGCAATCAATTGAATGGACGGTCTGGATCATGGTATAGATAGACTCAGTGGTGGATAGAGTTGAGGGAACCATCATCATTGACTGATGCTAAGTACCACCATATAAAAGCTCAATCTTTCCAGTGTATGACTATTATGTATTTATATGTTGATTTTGCTAGTGTATTTAGATAAACTCCAGCTTTGAGAATCACAAACCTACGGTCGAGATTGGTCAATTTTTTAGCCACCTCTCCTAGGGGTTAAAACTTAAAAATGACACCAATACAACGTTTCCAAGTGTCCGATCGAAGGACAATAGCCAATAAACTATAGACCGTCCAAATGTAAACAATTTATCGGACAGTCAGAAACTTCTGTTGTATGAAAATTTTTTAGCTATACCCCACTCAAAAGGAGGCAAAAAGATCAGATGGTTCGGATCAACCGGTATGTTTCGCCAAATGTTGGGAAATAAACAGGTGTCCTTACCTAAAGATGGTAGATGATCAATAGATCTAATCCCATTGATTTTTAAGGACGGTAGACGGTAGGCCTACATCAGGGCGTGCAGAACTGTTGTACATTGGCTATAACAAGATAACGTACAGCACACACCTTAATAAAAACAAGAGTAAGTTTGTCTTATCTGCACACATTGCTCAAGGTAGCATCTTGGCGCAGGCTAAGTGAGTCATCCATTTCCACTCATCCATACCTACATATCCCATGCATGCAGCAGCTCTCAAAATGATTAAAATGCCCTTCTTATCTCAAAATGAACATTTTTAACATAGAAATTAGGTCTTCCTCTAATTCTTTGATTAGTCAATTGCTTATATTTTTTTCTAAAACTGACCAAAATAAGAGGTCTCATTTTCAGTTTCTTGATTAGTCAATTACTCATCGGTTTTTTGGCCAACTAATACGTATCCGCCTCAATATAGTATCGAGATTAGCCTCTGTATCAGTATCGGGCGATACGGGCCCGTATCAGCCGATGCATATTGTGTATCGATCGATACTTTCCATGGACCGATACCCGATATCCATACCCGCTTTGACACCTTGTTGAGTAGTCAATTAGTCAACTTTTCTGAAAATGACCAAAGTACCCCTGACTCCATCCTTTGATCCTTAACTCTCTCTTGTACATGGCAGGCTCATCCAAGCACACCCAAACAAGAGAGGAAAACTCTGTGCAGATTGATCGATAGCCGAAAACTGTCACCGGAAGCTTCGCTTCACGCTGCACAGAACGAGCGCCTCCCGGTGCGTGCCGTGATCCAAGTGCTCTTCTCTGAGCACAAGAAAATCAACCAACACATCGAGTGGAGTGGCCGCATTCCTGGGACAGTTTTTCCGAACCCGGGTTTCGACCTGCCGGTCCGGTGCTTCTCGAAGCGCGAGGTGTCAGCTCAGCAGACGGAGACACATAAGTTGCGAGATGAGGTAATGAGGCTTCAGAGCCAGTGTCTTTCCTTGCAAGCACAGGTAGACAGGCTTGTAGAGAAGAGGAAGAAGAAGAAGAAGGAGGAGGTTTCGAGGTGGAGGAAGCTTGGGGCCGCCTTATTTCTAAGTTGTGGCGGAGGGTTGGTGAGGGATGAGGATACCGATGTTGCAGCCGTCGAGCCAGAATTGGGGCGTCGAACAACAATGGAGATGAAGAAGGCAAACCTGGTGCAAGCTAGAACTCCTCCAAAGTGGAGGAACTCCTTGTCTTAATTAATGTAAGCTTAGAAAGGGTGTATGTTTCTATTATTATTCTAAATGTTCGATAAATTTGTTGATTAGAAAGTTCATATGATATATAAGATTACACTTTTCAAGTTTTATAATAATATTATTTCATTTATTTGATTTATTTATTATTTTATTGTTTGAGTTTTGGAAGACTTGCTCAATGAGATTAAATGAATTGGGTGTTAGCTAGATGAGTGTTTAGAACCATTGAAGATGATATTTGTGCATGCAAGGTTCAAAAATTCAGATTTCGTTTTAGTTTCGGTCCCATGTATGATTAGATTATGTTTTGCACAATGCATGCATCCTTTAGCATAATAGAGACAAGATTATGTTTTGGTTATGAGATAAGATCAACTTAGAATATAATAAGATATGATTAAGTTAGATTATATAGTGATTCGGATAAGGTTTAATAGTTGGAAAATTTCCTTATTTAAGAAATTGTAAAAATGGGATTAAGGCAGCCAAAACATTAAAAAAATTATCATAGCATCTCTTTTTCTGTCTTTGATAACTTAGGGTAATCCCAACTCCCAAGCTTACACTTGTACAAATTTCTAAGAGATGCCCTCACTTTCACCATGTAACAAGTATTTTACGATTTAAACACCCTACGGAGCATCCTATTATCGCAAAAGGGAGACACCAACACTCAGATCCTGTAACAACCCAAATTTTAAATTTTATTTTAACGGTGTTAGATTATACACCACACTATGTACTGTGCTAACGCTCCACATCAGAATCGAAACCCACCTTTTAAAATAAAAAATTTCTAATTTTTCTCATATCAAAATTAGACTCATTGCGAAGTGCTCGTCGATACGATTCCAACGATATATAATTTGACGACTTCTGACAATAATATAAAAAATTATACCCATTTTAACTAATCAAGCAAGTCAAAGGGTATAATTATAATTTCGGGAGAGAAACACCAATTGGTTTGGTGCTTATGCAAAACGCTGGAACGAAAAGTGTTAATTAGAGTTGACCTAAAATTTTATACCATTATAAATAAAATTTTAAAAACTCTCTCCTCTCTATAATAAGAAATTATTCTCTCGAGACTTAGACGAGTCGATGCCTTGGGAATCGACCTTTTTAACCCGAATCGCCGTTGATCTTTCGTTCACGCTTCAAGAGGTGGGTACCCATCAATCCATCTTGTTCTTCTCAGATCCCGTCAGTAGGATCGTCGATCAGCATCGACGAGTCTAAAAATCTTATTTAAACCCAAATATCTCATAAATTAATAGATCTATATATTTAATATATGCTTTCCCTTGAAAGTTATATATTTTGTAAATTGGGTTTATATGTTATTTCTCTTTTCTTTTCAAAAATTCCTTTTGTTTGAGCCATTAATATTCTACCTTATATTAGTCAGATATTTATTATGTTTACTTC
Source organism: Chloranthus sessilifolius (assembly GCA_021018995.1). NCBI lineage: Eukaryota > Viridiplantae > Streptophyta > Magnoliopsida > Chloranthales > Chloranthaceae > Chloranthus > Chloranthus sessilifolius. The sequence continues at coordinate 18,368,057 of CM037593.1, read as the reverse complement.
CTCTTTTATGTTTGTAAAATTAATTAAATTTTAATACTTATAAATTTGATAGATTGACTTAATTGGCATAATATCATATTGATATTATTTATTTCTAAATCTATATAGTATAAATTTATCCTTCTACTAAGACTATAATAATATATATTATTGTTGCAAGTTTATATTATTATTTATTTAAAATTAATTAAGTCCAAAAATTAAATTATATTTTTATTTTATTTAAATAAATAATAGATTGTACCAACTTAAAGTTTCGGGTCCGAACTTGCGGTTACGAACCCGAATTCACGTCCATGAACCCGACCTCGCGACCATTGATGCACCTGTCTCGGTATTGTGGTCATAACTTTTTACTCCGACCTCGGATTAATGCGATTCTTATGGCATTGGAAAGAAGACAGCGAGCTTTACAACTTTGTGTGAAATAGCTATTTCACGAATCTGACCTTTTAGAGGTTAAAATAGAGCAACAAGTCGGGTTCAATTTTGAATGAACCAAGGCTATTCGAATTTAAGATTATTTTCTAATTCTCATGACCAAAGTTCCTGTGTATATTATATCTTAAGGTCTTTCGATCGATGGTCATGATAAATCATAACTTAATAAGTATAAATATTATTTAATTTAATTATCTAATTATTATATATATATATATCAATTTTATCGCTTCAACGCGACCTCTTCGATAATATAAAGTGTTAGAACTTCGATGTCTTTATGAAATCGAACTCTGACTTTTACGATTATCGAAATCACACTTATAACTCTATTCTATAATTATATTGGTATGTAAATAAACATAAATATAAGCATATCAAAATCTAAGTATAAACCGCTCAGATGTGTGATACTTTTGTATTTGCAACTTAATCAATTTATACGAGTTAAGAATATGTTAGATCATGAGTACGAGAGTGTATGAGATCATGCCTACGCTTGGGCGTGGTGATTCGCCGAGATGGTATTAAAGCGAGGAATACACCGTATTCACATGCCTTATAACTCATGGTGGAATGGGACCCATGACGAGTCGGGTGAGTGTGAATTCAGTGTAACTTCGTACACGGTGGCATATACAGTGATCCTATCACCCCAAGTTTTAATACGAGAGGATAAGATATGAGATATGATACGATAATCGGGCGTTGGGCCTTTAGCTGTGGTAAGGTTTCTTTTACGGTTACGTGAAACTCGGAATATTGGCGTCCATGTACGGATGCAACACCTCTATGGTAGTATAAACTATCACACGAAGTACATCCAGGTTACTACGAAACCTTTTTCTTGGGAAGCGTGAATTAGGAAGGTTGCCTCACTATAGTTTGTCATAGGATTAAGTATAAGAGTATGATAAGATATGAGTATGAGATAAGATAAGTTATGATACGAGTACGATAATAAGACATCACGTAGGCCAAAGAAAAGATAAAGAACTTAAGTCTCAGACGCGTGCCTCCTGCGTAGCCACCGTAAGGGCAACGCTCTTCACCAAGACGGATCTCAGGAGAGATTATGAGTATGAGCGTTATGAGTGAGTTTGGCCATTATGTCTCCCCATTGGCCGGTGGAGTATGAGTATGACACAGGCGTTATAATATGGTGGTATGATAATCGTGTTGACCCTCCCATAGTAGCTCGAGCAACGACTCGCATGTGTCGTTAGGATTTCACTAGTATGTTAGTTACGCCATGCGATGTATAGCGTATGTGCGTAGAATGATAATAAGACATGATATAATATGTTATGAGATATGGTAAAGGTACGTTAGGATACGAGTGTTCAGATCATAGTCTTGCATTTATGATATGATATGAGTTTTACGATATGCACGTGATTTTGTCTTCCTTTGTTATCCGCTGAGATATTATGTTTATCACTCACCGGATGCACCCGGGTATGGATTGGTGGTGTATCCACCGAGTTTACGTGATCGAGTAAACTCATCCCACGCGGTGATTCTGTTGGTGGAGACGACCGCCATCTAGATCTCGCCGACGCTGATTTCATTGATTCCCCGGGCGTTGAGTACCAGGAGCCTTTAGAGGGCGACGCTGCCGGTTATCAGGAGGACTACGGTGCTGATCTTGATTCGAGTGCCGGTTACTGATCATTGTGGACTTGGTTTTGAGTTTTATTGATATTAGTATTACGAATTTTATAGTTTATTTTATCGGATTTGTCTCCGACTTTCAGTATCATTTATTGGCGGATTATGATTTTATTACACTTATTCAATATTTATGATTACATTTATATTCCACCCTATTTGTTAGATCTCACGGATTTTGTGGAACCATTATTGCGCGAGAACTCTGATTAGGTGTATGTCCGCTTAGCATATCCGGGATATGTGCGGGTCATAACTCGAAATTCTAGGCCCTCGGGATGGGGTAGAAATTCGGGTCGTGACAGATCCGAAGACCTATTGATAACAAACCAAGTCTCTCACCAACTGCACCAACCCTTGGTGGGTAAAAAATAACAAATAAAATAAATAAATTATCATAGTATCAAACTCATGTTTGGTTCCAATCTTGCAGTCAAGTCGACCATGGTGTTGTGATGTGATATCTCTGTGCTGCTGTTGCACTAACTCCATTAATCTTTGCCATTGTCTTCTTCATTGCGAGATCATCCCTATCGTTAAGCTTTTGATTCGTCATTGTCAAGGTTCTGCAAACGTCTGGGATGGAGAGCTCGAAGAAAGCGCCACATACAGAATTGTCTCCATAGAATTCCGGTCTGTTAAAGAAGAAGGATCCTTTCAGGACCAAAGACTCGCTCAAGAGATTCATTACCTTACTCATCAGAACATAGGGAGTCTATGGGCCTTGATCAAAAGCCATTACTTCTCCGAACATAGGGAGTGTAGGGGCCTTGATCAAAAGTCACACTACAAAAAAAATAAGATTGTTAGGGACAATTTTTTTAACCTAAAAATTGCTATTATTAGTCATGTCGCTATAAAAAACTGTCAATATTAGTCTTATTGCTACTAAAAATTGCCTTAATAGAAAGTATCGCTAATACACCTTATTTTTTAGTCGGAAGCTTGGAGCAAAGGGATAGGAGAGGAGAAAGTGGGGCTATAAACCCCAAACCTCATAATCTCATCTTATTTTATTGAAAGAAAACGTAATAACCCTGATTCAGTGGGCTAGTGATATTGGACTCCAAATCAGGAGGGGATGCAACAATGATGGACTATACAAATAGATCACCAATAAACACAATTGACGTCTTGAGCCATGCATTAAAGAAAACATCATAATATCAAGGGCTTACATAAATTGCATCATTGTAACTAATCACACGTTTTTTATTCAAAGGATCACATGATTGCAAAAGGGTTAATAAAGATTGATTAAGTTTTAATTATAGTACTTATCCAAAAAAAAAGTTTTAATTATAGTAAGAAGTTAACATTGGTTTAAACTATATGAAGATATGATTAGATTAGGTTACATTTATTGAGTAGGATAAATCATAAAAAGAAGGGTTTTTTGCATATAACCCCCATGTTATACTAATATTATAAGAAACTCCCTGAGTTATGGGTATTTATTCTGCAGCCCCTACTTTTGTGTTTCTGTTTCATATAACCCCCTGCCATTAACTAGTCGTGAGTTTATAGACGGAAAACCTATTTTGCCCTTAATGAAATCAATATTTTAAACATACTACCATTCTAAAAGGCCCTTCATTCATCTATATTTGCAAGTCATGCCATTAAAGTTTATCACTTTTCTAAAAGGCCCTTCATTCACCTTTATTTACAAGTCATGCCATTATAATTTACCACTATTCTAAAAGGAGTACTTTTAAATCCACCCACAAAATTTTTGAGTTCACCCACACTGAAACACATCGACTGCATTGAATCAAACGATGGAGATTTTTATCGTCCCAATCTTCCATGAGATCGATCTTTAGATCATTGGTGTACCATCAGACGGCCAACTTTTTATTTCATGTGGTACACACCCCTAAAAGTGACCTTAATATCAATTTTAAGCATGCATGTGATGTTAAGGTCACTTTTCTGAGATGTGTGCCACGTAAAATAAAACACTGACCGTCTGATGGTACGATCATGATCTCAAGATCCATCCTGTGAAAGATTGGGAGGATAAATGATCTCCATCGTTCGATTCAATTCAATCAACATGTTTTAGCGTGGGTGAACTTAAAGATTCAGTGGGTGGATTTAAAGGTACTCTTCTAAAAGGCCCTTCATTCACCCATCAGATTCAAGACTCATCAGATGGGTGATTCCCCCATTAAAGCATGCCAACGTTTGGACGAATACTCAACCAATGGAGGATTTGTGGCAAACGATGCAATTATTCTTGAAAAGAAAACCTTCAATCTACGTGTTCTACTTAAAATACTCGTCCCTCCAATTTCCTATATGATTCAAGACCCATTTTTAGGAATTGGATTGCCTAACCGTGTCTGCTTCCATCCACCGAATCTTTGAGTTCACCCACGCTAAAACACATTGATTGCATTGAATAAGACGATGGAGATCGTTTAGGCATACCATTAGACGATCAGTGTTTTATTTCGTGGCACACATCTCAGAAAAGTGACCTTAACATCACGTATACGGTTAAAATTAATTTTAAGGTCATTTTTTTAGGTGTGTACCACATGAAATAAAAAATCAACCATCTGATGGTGCCACCATGATCTCAAGATCCATCGTGTGAAAGGTTGGGACGATAAACAATCTCCATCGTCCGATTCAATGCAATCAACCGTCTGATGGTGCCACCATAATCTCAAGATCCATCATGTGAATGGTTGGGACGATAAACGACCTCCATCGTCCAATTCAATGCAGTCAATTGTCTGATGGTGCCACCATGATCTCAAGATACATCGTGTGAAAGGTTGGGACGATAAATGATCTCCATCGTCCGATTCAATGCAATCAACCGTCTAATATTGCCACCGTGATCTCAAGATCCATCGTGTGAAAGATTGGGACAATAAACGATCTCCATCGTCCGATTCTATGCAGTCAATGTTTTTCAACGTGGGTGAACTCAAATATTTGGTGGGTGGATTTAAAACTATTCTTTTTTGTAAGTGGAGGGGTGGATTTAAAATTACTCTTATAGAGGGTGGCAATTTAGTAATTTAATTTAAAAAAGGATAAATATGGTATTTAGGCTATTTTTTAACGGTTGGTTATCCATTTAAAGTAGCATCCGTTAAAGAGGGTGTTTTATAAATACCAAAATGCTAACTCAGGGGGTTTAAAGCAAATAGCTATAACTAGGGGGGTTATTTGTAATATCAACATAACTCAGGGGGGTATTTGCAAAAAACCTTAAAAAAAAGTGATGATCTTCCGACACAATTAATATTGAGATCATGGACCAACCATCGGATGGTTAGATTTTGATTCCACATGACAAACGTTCCAATAAATGAATGCCGTCATGAGCGCACATCAAACATGATCCTTTGATCATTTTTTTTGGAATGTATGCCACGTGGTATTAAAATTTGTCTGTCTGATGGTCACACCATAGTCTCAAGATACATTGTGTAAAAGATTGCAACGAAAAATAATCTCTACCATTTAAATCAAAATAGTCAGCTGCTTAAGCGCGTGGACGGGTTTAGATGGAAGAATCTTGGACTGAAAATAAAGGTTCCCATTATATAATCTTAAAGGCTTTTAAAAAAGAGTTTAATTTAGTGAGGGATTCATTAAATCCCCAAAAATTATAATGTGCAGACCTCAAATAGTAGACTAACAACAGGCTGCTTATGTAGCGCAATGCAAGTGGGTGGCCTGACCTGCATTGTTGGGACCCACTGCACTTGCATCACGTCATGTAAGCAGTCCGTTGAATGATATGCTCTTTGCGGTCCGCTATATATCAGTGTCCTTAAATCCCAGGGATAGCGTTTTCATATCCTTTGCATATTCTAAGAGATTCTCGTTAAGAAGACATTGCAGCATGTGTCGAAGATTTGTTATATCTAATATTTTGTATAGCAAATCTTAGACGTTAATACACTTCACACACTTTAATATTTTGTAAGATGTTACCCCAGGAGGAGCACGCGCACCACGTTCCAAGGTCCACGCAGGAGCTCCACATGACACTTAAAACACTGTTTTATAACATATGGAGGAAGGTCGCCTTTTGATAAAAAATTAAAATTATATCTCCACAATGTGTTTTTTGAGAGGCTTGAAAATGAAATCAATTAATGTTTGACCTTTACCTTTTACAAAAAAAATGATCAATGGAATGAACAGAAGCTCTATGTGGCACCCAAAACAGCGCTTTGAAGCCACCTGGAGCTTGATGTGGAAATCGGAGTGCGGTTATCATGCTCCTGCCAGAGTATTAACCCAGTCACCCCCTTAAAAAATTAGATAAATCCATGTGTGGAAGTTTCTCTGTGTGGTAATGGATACCACTGTATGCAGCTAAGTAAAATGCTTGAGAGATTGTGATACTTATATCAATAACATAGGAAGCTAAAGATCCCTTTGGACTTTTGCAGATGACATATGAGCATAACGATCTGGATCCTGAAGCTAGATAGTTTTGCCCCAGCTGAGTAAAGTTGTAAACTCTCATGGAAAGAAAGTTGATAAATCTATGTTACAAATATAGTTGATGCAAGAGCGTGGACTCTCTCCGACGGCAGTTGCTAAGTCTTCTGTGTGATGGAAAGTGGTGGAAAGGGTTGTTGCTCAATCCTCGGATTTTAGCAGGGGGATTAAATTTGCTCTTGGTAACGGCTCAGACATTAAGTTCTGTGACTTTAATTGGGCTGATATCCGTCAAGCTATATTCTCAGCCAATGAAAAGGCTTTTCTGTGGCAGATTGTGTGGTGTTTGATGATCAAGGGCCTCGGTGGGATCTAGACCTAAGGTGAGATTTGAGGGATGCCGAGGCTAGGGATGTAGCAGTCGCCGAGACTTTTGGCTTCAGACAATATGAGGGTGTTGAGCTTCAACAAAAGTGGCATTTTTACTGTTAAATCCGCTTATTATGGGTTGTGGAGAAGACCACTGCTAGGTCGGCATTGGAAAGGGGTTAGGAAGGTAACAGCCCCTCCCAGATTGGTGTTTTTGGCTTGGTGTGCTGCTCGGTACTGAGTTAAAACAATCGATCGATACACTTGGTAGTCGTGGGCTTATGCTGCTCAATCGATGCCTCATGTGTTCCGCTGATTTGGAATCCGCGGATCATTTATTTCTGTACTGCCCGATAACTACCTCCATTTAACCTGATGGGGTGCATGCCTAGAACCTGCGGGGACCTGTTTGCCGAGTTCTGTCAACCGATTACTATTAAAGTTTCCCCTCTTCTCAGCATGTTGGCCATAGTGATTATGGGGGCTATTTGGAAAGAACGCAACCGAAGAATCTTCGAGGGTCAATCCAGTTCCCTGTTAACCTTAAGATCAGACACTGATAGGGACATCAGGTGGTGAGGTTGTGTGGGGTCTCTTCTAATGGGGGTCTGTGGTTCTTCTTCTTTTTTTGCTGCCTGCTCAGGAGTGAAGACTTTCTCTCTGTTCCTGTGGTTGGGTATTTTTGTAGTCTTTGGTATTAGTCTTTTTCTTTTCTCTTTTGTTAAGCTTCTCGCTTTGCTCGATCCAGATGTAATCTACTTTTCTAATGTATTGAATCTTTAAAGATTAAAAAGAAGAAGAAACAGACACAAATGGAGGAACTATACATTCAACAGGGTACACAATTCTATACTAACAACCATTATTAAATGGCTAAGTTACTAAAATAATTGCAATCATCACCAAAAGTCCTTACACGAGCACGATCCATCCTTAAAATGATGAAACCGATTCCTATCCCGCACGATGATCTCCCGGTCGTAAACTTTGGCAATGAGCTTTGTTGCAGAGTGGCAATCACTGCAGACACGAAGGTTCTTCACAACTCGAATTGGCATCCCTGGAATTGTACTGATTAGCCCAAATGCGATTGCTAATTTCTCACTGTGGCGACAGAGTTCGTCCTCTTTATCCTCCTCATCCATGTCAAACAACACTTCAGATTTATTCGGTACGTACCCATGACCCTTCAATCGACATATCATGTCATCGACCATCTCATATATCTCAGCGCTTCGAGGGTGCGACACGTCCCCCTTAACAAATTCGTGGACGGCCCCGTCCACCTCTATCAAACTACACCCGGGTGGCTTCTGAATGTTCTTCTCTACCATGAGGTCCCTTGTTCTTTTTGATTCGTCCCACTTCTTCATCGACCCATATATGTTAGACAAGAGCACATAAGCCCCGCCGTTGCCCGGATTGAGCTCTAGAAGTTGTCGAGCTGCTCTCTCTGCCACTTCGATATTACCATGAATCCTACATGCACCAAGAAGGGCTCCTAACACAAAATAATCCGGTACCATGGGCATGTTCCTAATCAAATTCTCTGCCTTTTCTATTAAGCCGGCGCGGCCTAACAAGTCAACCATACAACCATAGTGTTCGACAGTGGGACGGATGTTATAAACAGTAAACATAGACTCAAAATGCCTATTACCTTCATCAACAAGGCCGGTGTGACTACAAGCGGTTAAGACGCCCACAAATGTAATAGCGTCTGGTTTCACCCCGCTCTTTTGCATATCATAGAAAAACTCAAGTGCTCTCTCCCCGTGACCAGACATGGCAAGACCACCAATCATGGCTGTCCAAGTTAGTACATCTCGACAGGGCATCTCATCGAATACTTGCGAAGCACTATTTATGCATCCGCCCTTCGCATACATATCAACGAGAGCTGTACCCAAGACCACATCAACCTCAACCTTCTCTTTCTTGATGTACAAATGTAACCATTTGCCAAGCTCGAGAGCACCCAGATGGGAACACGCAATCATTAAGCTTGCCATTGTCACCTTATCGGCTTTTACTCCCCTACGCTGCATCTCGCGGAAGAGTAGCAATGCTTCCTTGTAATTGCTATCCTCGACATGCCCATTAATCATAATGTTCCAACAAAACAAATTCCTCTCGGGAAGTTCATCAAACAGCTTCCGAGCAAGTGAAACGGCCCCACATTTGCAATACACATCCATAAGAGATGCCATTAGGATCAAATTGAATCCAATTTGATTCCCCTCCATATATTCATGAACCCACTTTGCCATATCCAAGTCCCTCGCCCTCGCACAAGCCATCAAAACGTTCACCAGAGCGACCTCATTAGGCTTCACATTTTCAATTTCCATCCGATGGAAAAGCCTCATGGCCTCCACTGACCTATCCCAATTCGCATAACCTGCAATCATTGTCGCCCATGAAACCACATTTCTCTCAGTCATTTTATCAAACACCTTGCGGGCATCACTCAATCTGTGCCGACTCACATACATATTGATCAAAGTATTCTGCACATACGAATCCGAAGCAAAACTGTATTTTATAGTGTGGGCATGCAACTGTTTCCCCTCATTTGAATCGCCACAAGATTTGAAGAGTGAAGGAAACGTGAATCGGTCGGGTGACAGGCCAAGTTCAATTATCTCTCGATAGAAACCAATCGCTTCCCGGGTCAAATTTTTATTGGTGTAACCTCGAATTATCGAATTGCACACGAAATTATTTGGTTTGGGAATTTGTTCGAACACATCCCGTGCGTACTGGATATCGCCGGCATTTTCAAGTGCGCAAAAGGCGATAATTCGGCTGGCGGCAAAGGGGTTGGAGACTAGGTTTTTCTTGATCATTTGGGCATGAATTTGCTTTAAATCGTCCATGTTGGAGCATTTTTCGAGCAAAATCAGAGATGGGTTGGTTTCAATTTGGGCGTTTGATTTGGTTTTGGTGGTGTTCAGGTGAGGTGGAGGGGGTGAAGGTAGGTGAGTGTGCAGAGACAGAGGAACTGCCATGGCTGTTGGGCAGTTTCTTCAGTTTTCTGTTGAAGCGTGAGTTCAAAATGTGGCTTTGTTAAGAAAAGGGAAAAGTTTTCGTATATCCCCTATACAAGTAAAAAGGATTGAGTCAAATCGTTTTTATTTGCATCTATCAAATCTTTGAGGGCATATATGTCAAAAATTATTGACTGCTTTGAATCAGAAGATCGAGATTGGTTTTCACCCCAGTATTCCATAAAATGGCTCTTGGCATCATGGGAGAACCATCAGACGGTCCGTTTTGAAATAAAAAAGTTACCGAAAATAATGTTTGACGGTAGGGCTCTCAATCAGCCGGATTAGGGCCCTAACCTACCCGGCCAGGTTCCCAAAATTTTTAGCCCAGTCCTAATCTGGACTGCGATGTACTCAGCCCAAGCCCGACCACAACTGGGCTGAGCTGGGCTTGAACGTCTTTTCGAGTTTTTTTTCGATTTCTTTTTCCAGAAAAATTTGGTTGGACTCTTTTTTAGAACTATTTTTTTCTAATAAACTTTGGTTGAGTACATGCTTTTATTCAAATATTGTAAATTATATTTAATTAAAAGGAATTTCTTTTTATATCTTTAAAATTATATATATATAAAATATCTGAGCCAAGTGCGGGCTTGGTGTTGGAATTACACTCAACCCAAGCCCGGCCCGGATTTATCTGGTGATGGGGACGCCGCTTAGTGTACCAACGAAAGAAAAAGCAGCGGGGGAACTATAGAGCCTCAAGATCCATTGAGGAAATACCCTAGAGATCAGCCTATGAGGCACAAAAAGTCATCAGGCGACGAACTTTCGAAGGCTTTGGATAGACGTTCGGAATTAGAGGGTCGCACTGTTAATGTGCGACAAATATTCGTGGACATCACAGACGTCCGTGGATAGGTGGCGGACGTCTGTGGTGCCCAGGATGGACCTTCGTGGAAATCTCCACCTAGCGACCTAAGTGACGCACTTTGTCCTTTTGTCCGGATTTTATTATTTTTGTGTCTAATTGTAAGTTACCACTTAGGGTAATTTCATACTTTACCATTTTAGGGATTATTACTTTTGTAGTTACTATAAAGCATACTTTTGTAAGTTATTTTTAACACTTGTTGATTTAATGAAAATATGTTTTCCATTTGGCTTAAGATGAGCTTGAAGAGAGAGCCTTCTTCCCCATGTGGGTTTGGTGTGAGGCTAAGAGTGTGAGGCCCATGTTACTTTGATTTTCACCTTTAATCCTTGTTCTTGCTTGATCTTCTTTTCTCTTTAATCTTTTGCCTTTAATCTTCTTCCTTTTTATTAATCGTTCTAATCCCCCAACCCTAGATCTAGAATACCCTAAATGTTCATCATCGTGGATCGAATCTGACCCTAGCCATCGATCCTCGACCGTTGTTGGGCTTTGACGTATTTAACTTGTGCCATTGATCGCTTTCATTCCAAGCACTAGCTAGGAACTCCCGATTCCAAGAATAACTACGATCCAACGCCCCGACTTAGACAAAACAAGAGTTTTATCTCTCGGATCGCCTCTTCCGCCATCATAATGGATCTCACTCGTCGGATTGAACCCTACGCTAACCGAGCATGGTCACCTAAGCAAAATCCCATAAAATCAAAGATATCATGTTAATTTGTGATTTAATTGATCAAATTAATTAGTTTAATTTCGACAAATTAGCATATCATGAGCATTCACGGATCTTAAGATCGTTGTCCCGCGTCATTCGGGTTGCAACATATATAGCCGATCTGGATACCGGACTGGATTTACTTAATAGAAAATATCACTTTTTTCGAGTTAGGAGCGGGTTAAAATCTAGGCTGGCCCGACCCATTGAGAGCCCTATTTGAGGGTGATTTGTGTCACATGATTTTTTGATGACTTTTTTTAAATGTGTGTCAAGAAGGATAAAATTGGCAGTCTAATAGTTTGCTCACGATCTCAAGATTCATTTTTAAAACATTGGATCAAAAGGGTTTAAAATTGGTGGTTTGATAGTACGCTCACGATCTCAAGATCTATTTTTCAAACATTGGGTCAAAATAATCTCCATCGTTTGATTCAAAACAGCCGATGGTGTTTTTTTTGATGTGGTGCCCTCAAAGATTCAGTGACCGCTAAAACAGGTATTCTCAAGCTTCATTATCAACCAAACCTTTTCACTGCAAAAAAAAAAAGGCTTAATGGCCCAGCCAAAAAATTGGGCCTTTTGAGGCAATGGTATGTCGAGAGGCATATGGTAACTTCTGTACCACCTCATGAATGGGACACTGAGTCAGCAGTTGACTATCAAATCTTTTGATGGTAATTGATTGGTGGACTGCGCTTATGAACCTTATGATGAAGGGCTAAATTTGAGCTATATTTTGGCATTCAATGTTACCTAGATACAGGACACGGGTATCACGTCTCAAGGTGTCATAACTGTTTGACACACCAATTTTTAAAGAATCCAATACAACGGCACGGTTAAATTAAAAAAAAAGAAAGAACAAATGTAGAAAAAAATTCTAATCATACACTTAAAAGTAGATTTTATATTATACAAACCGTTTTTAAAGACCCAAACGTTTTATTTTTGTTAGTTACAAAACTTTCCACAATTTTTTAAAATAAAACGACAGTTCATTTTATTGATAGTATTATCTAGGTTTTCATACATGTCTAAAAATATTGTGCGGTTTTAAGGAGTGTCCAAGTGCCACTAAGTGTTGGCACTGTAAAAATTCAAGAAGTAGAAGTTCGAGGGTAACACTGTCGGCACCAATTCAACCCATAATCACAAAATTTGTCAATTTTTTGAAAAAATACTAATAATTCGCGAATTTGAGGTTTTGTGAATTAATTTCAAATTATTCACAATTTTCCAAAATTTCATGTGATTTTAAAAATCCACAAATAATTCTCGATTCTTTCAATAAATCTTGATTTTTAATGTTTTTCTTACTTTCTAATCTTTTTTTTTTATATATTTTTACATTTGCTTCCTAATTTTTCTTTAAATATTTTCTCAAACTCGTCAAATTTTACCGACTTTTTTCGGGTTCTAACCTTTCCTAACTATTACCAAACTACGACTTGCTGACTATGATTCAAGGCGGTTTAAAACTCTAAAGGGCTTAATACAACAACAGGGGCACCGGCCCAGCCAAGATCACAGAATCTTTCGCTGTGACCGAATCACATAATCTGATGTCATGTAAAGAAGTGTCATCAATCAAAATCATCGCTATGTTATTACTATTTTGGCCAATGTTCATTTCTGTCTATTTACAACTTTAGAAACAAAAAGCTTTATAATATTGCTTACTTACCCTTAAAATGTTTATTTGTTCTCATATTTTATAGTCTTTTTGGTGGCTTCTAAGTTTTCTCTTATAAGTATGTGGTCTTATTACTTCTCATTCTTATTTTTCTAACTTCTCAGCAGATGTTACTTTCTATTAATATAAAATTACTTATTTTAATTGTATTAGTTTATATATCTCTGATATCTTAAGAGGGAGAAAGCTAGGCTTATACTGATTATTGATTGATGTGTTTGAGATTGCTCTTTGGAGCAAAAGAGCGGCGCCTACTTGAAAGAGCTAAGTTTAAATGGCTTTGTTAAAGAAAACCAAATTAAGCTCTTTTATTACTTTCCCTAAAAGAATAAAAAATAAAAAAAATTAAGTTCTTTCACTCTCAGAAAGATTACAGAACAACTACAAGCAAACACAATCCTAAATTAAAGTGCTATGTACCAGAGCATAGAGCTGCTCTTTGTTTCCAAAGAGCATTCTCAAACACAGCCTTAAAGCCTCTAAATTTGTAGCGGTAATATTGGTCACTTGGTAAAAATGAGACAAGACTTCCGACTTCAAAGAAAAAAAAAGTATAAGTATCACTATGTCATGGAAAAGGTGAAGGTAATCGGGTGGAGTACAGAAAATAAGTACGACATATGGAGCTCGATGTGACCCCCAAAACAATGTTTTGGTGTAACTTGAAGCTTGAACCAGATTCATAGATCAATTAAAAATAATAATTTTAAAATTGAAAGTCAAATTTTAAATGTGACTCAACATAATTTAAGCCTCACAAAATAAACAGTGGAGATGTTATTTTGAATTTTGTAAGAAATGATTTAAATAATGCTACCTTGCCCCACTTTTCACCCAAAGCATATTTCGGGTGTCACATGGAGCCCCACGTGGATCTTAGCGTACGACGGTGAGAATACCCCGCTGAAGTACCTTCTTGATATTCTTATACTATTACCTTAGTATTACTGTTTAGTGGTAGGTGTTAGAATAAATAAAAGATAATGTGAGCAAATTAACATGGTTCGGTCATTAAAGACCTAAGTCCATAATGAAGAAGATAATTATTTTCATTAATCATTTAATGATACATTACATAAGACAATATAGAGCTATAGAGGATCTTTGGTCCTTATCAAAAGCTAATAGCTTTGTTCAGTTATCCGATCTTCACAGCAAATATCTTCTTTTCTTTTCATATGGAATACTGCCACATCACCACATGTTTCTATCCTTAACCAATTTATCTTTGCAAGTGGAGCCTTCCTTTGATTTTGTATGATAGGCTGCCACATCAACATGTTTAGTTTCTTTATTAACAATTTCAGTTGGGTGAAGTTTATCACCAATAATCTGATCTTTATCTCTATGAGGGCTATTGGATGGGTCTGTGAGTTGACTTGAATGATTGTACCTAACATTCCCCCTCAAATGCGGCTGGGGAGCTAGCCGGAGGCCGAGTTTGTGACGCAATCTGAGAAAGACATCCTTAGGGAGTGGCTTGGTAAAAATATCTGCTAATTGGGATGTAGAAGAAATGTAACCAGTATGCAGGAGCCCAAGCATGACCTTTTCTCTGACAAAATGATAGTCAATAGCGATGTGCTTAGTTCGAGCATGAAGAACCGGATTGACTGTCATATATAACGCACTAATATTGTCACAAAACAACGTAGCTGGCTTGAAGAGGAAAATCCCGATATCTCGTAAAATGAAGGACAACCATGTTAGTTCAGCAATGGTAGACGCCATTGCACGATATTCAGCCTCTGTGCTTGAATGAGAAATTGTACGTTACTTTTTAGCACTCCAAGAGAGACAGTTTCTATCAAGAAAAGTACAAAAGTCGTGTTATAGAGCGACAAGCAATAGGGCACCCAACCCAGTCAGCATCAGAGTAGGCATAAAGATCTAATGAACTTTGATCACATATATGAATTCCAAGGTGAAGGGTCCCATTGACATAATGGAGAATTCTCTTGACCAATTGAAAATGACCAGTGGTAGGCTGATGCATGTGCTTGCAGACAAAATTTACTGCAAATGATAGATCATGTATTGTGTAGGATCACGATACCATTCTGTTGAGGAGTTTACCAATTTCACAACCATGGGGGTGGAAGACGATTTGCAAACACCCATATGAGATTTAGACAAGAAGTCGCAGGCGTACTTAGTTTGGGTAAGAAGAAGCCCATCTTTGGAGCGATGAACTTCAATTCCCAAAAAGAAGTAGAGGGTCCCCATATCTTTCATAGAGAATTCCGTGGCAAGAGTTGTAATAAAATCATTTAATAATTGTGGGTTTGGTCCTATAAGGACAATATCATCAACATATAGCAACAAAATAATAATAATTCCTTGGGTATGTCGATGAACAAATAAAGACGAATCTGCAGTGCTATAGAAGAAACCACATCCTATGAGGGTATCACTAAACCTTTCAAACCAGGCCCGAGGAGCCTGTTTCAAACCATATAGGGCTTGAGAGAGTTTACAAACATACTCTAATTTAGAAGCAACAAACCTAGGAGGTTGATCCATGTATACAGGTTCCTTGAGAAAACTATGTAAAAATGCGTTCTTTACGTCTAATTGGCACAGAGGCCAATTTTTTACAGTGGCAATAGTAAGGATAGTTCGAATGCTGCCAGGTTTAATTACCGAGTTGAAGGTTTCAAGAAAATCAACTCCTTCCTATTGATTGTAGCCTTTGGCAACAAGTCGGGCCTTAAGGCAGTCAAGTTCACCCGTGAGCTTAACTTTAGTTTTAAAAATTCAACGACACCCAACAACATTCATTTGAGATTGACGTGACACAAGTTCCCATGTATGATTAGCGGACAACGCATTTATTTCATCAATCATTGCACCCTTCCATCCGTCATGCTTTAAAGATGATTTAACGGTTTTTGGCTTAGTTGATAGAGACAATGTAGCAAGGTTTATATACTTGGGATTTGGTTTAAAGACACCAATCCGACGACGAGTTAACATAGGTGTGAGGTTGTAGAAGGGTCACGGGTTCAGGTGGGTGCAAACTATAAAGTATGAATAGGCACAAAGGAGAAAGGTGCATGTGCATGGGAGCATTAAGTCATGAAACCAACGTAAGCACCGAAATCTGTTAAAAGAACTAATTGATCTAGCCATTGCTATGAGAATTAAAAATGTCGTTGCTCTACCTCAATCGACTGAGTTATGAAAATCAATCGATTGAGGGCATGACACCTGTTTTGCCGCCCAAAGCTAAATTTAAATTCAATTGATTGAGTTTTGAAAATCAATTGATTCATCAATTGATTGAATGATAGCTAATTTGTCGCTTAAAATCTAAATTTAAATACAATCGATTGATTTCTCAAAATCAATAGATTGACTTTAAGACATTTGAGCCCACCGATTTCAGATTTTGAAGTCAATCAATTGAATTTGGGATTCAATCGATTGACTTGTAAAAGAAAATTCTTCTAGACGCGCCCTATATAAAAAAAATAATGTTTAGGGTTCGAAAGTCTGATGTGCTCCAAATTCGTATTAAAGTCTTAACTTATTGCAAGCGCACTGTAGAGATTGCAACACTAGTATAAGATCGTTCCCACCAAGAAGTGATTATCTTTATAATTTGTGGCTCCTAAAAATTTATACTTGTCTTTTAAGATCCTAAACTACTAGAGAAATATGAATAAGAGAATGGTTTGTTTAAACTAATTGTAGAAAATAAATCTAAATCCTCCTTCTTCCAGATTATGGTCGTCAATCACAATCCTTCAATTCTCAGATGTTTACAAAATTAAAATACCGTTATACCGTATTGCAGTCCTCTAAAATTTGGGCTTCAATCAAACTCTAAAATTCTTTAACACAAACTTAATCTAAACAATCTTCCTAACATATGGGCATCAATCAAACTCAAGAAAATTGAAGATGGAAAAATAAAACCGTTATACTAATCTGTAAATTCTCAATCTGAGTCGTCAATTTAAATAAAAAACTTTTAAATGTTTACAAAGCAGTAAAAGTGCATAAAAGAAATCTAAACTAGAAAGCAATAAAAATTATGTTGATCCTCAGCTCTTGTCCTTAGGCGTCAATTGATCTCGAAAAACCTTAGACAACCTACACTAATCTTTCAACTCCCAATTGCAGTCATCAATTGCTCTCGAGAAAACTTGGATATCTAAACTAAACTAAATTAAAGTTGATCAGAAGAAAATCCAACCTCAGTCATCAATTGATACTGAGAGTTCCTTTGATGATTGTTCTCCTATGCTGAGCTCTCTTATGTATAGATCATAAGGAGTCGGTTTATATTATTATAATCATAATAAAAAAAACTACTAAGAACAACAGTTTTCTAATATAACTCTACTTCTAATTCTAGTATTTCCTTGCTTTGAATAGTTGATGCGCTCGGGGATTGCTCCTTAATTTCAGCAATAGAGTCCTTTAGGAATTTCTCTTCATCAATCTTCTCGAATCTGTGATCTGTCAGACTTTTAATTCAAGTGGTCTTCTAATTATGTGCATGGCGGTGCAGATTTCACGTGATCAACAGTATTAGGAGTCTTTATCTATAACATCATAAATCACGAATTTCTTTTTTGCACAGCTTTCTCTCAGGACGATTTGTCATTACGAATGTTCGTTTTCCCTTTTATATCGCACTCCGGTCTGCAGCGGCTTTTGAAGAATCATAATTCATGAATTTTCATTTCTTTCTTTCATTTTGTTTAGTCGCAAAGTACGATTTCTGGTTTTCAGTATGCATTGAATCGTCTTTTACGCTCTATTGTCTTTCTTACTGCTTTATGAGTTTCTTTTGATGAAGATTAACACCTTAGTTCTCTTTTGATGTTTATTCTTAATATCTGCACAACAGTATCTTCTTAGTAGCAAACTGGGGTCTAACATCATTAAATTAAGGGTGATAATATAGTATATTCTGTGACTGATCACACTCCCAAACTTACGGTTTGCTAGTCCTTAGTAAACAAGGAAAGAAATATTAATCTAAATTATAAATTTAAATGTCACTTTCGTAGGGAGCACGATTGCATTTAGCTTATGTAACAAGCCTTTAAATCCCTAGGTGATTTCTAGTGGAGGAGTTATAGTCTTCTAAAGGTTTTCAGTGAAGCTACCTATAATCTTCAAATATTTTTGGATTTTTAAAAATTTTAAAATCAAAACAAAACAAAAGATTAAAAATCTAGACTATTTTTGTACACTAACTAGTTTTAAACATCACATGGTTGTTACGATTTTTCAAAAATTGCAATTTTATCTTTCTTAACTTTCCATCATAGCGGTTATCCTTGATCAAAACTCCAACAATTTCAATTCATATTAAGCGTGGAGTGTGTGCACATCAGTGAGCAATTTATTCTTCATGGATTTTTCTAAACTGTAGATTTAGAAAATATTTTCATTCAAACTCTCACTTATTGGCGTACTCTCAAAAATATTGAAATCTTTAGATTCTTTTAGTATATGATATGTATGATAAATTCAACGGATATTTAACTAAAAAGATAAATCTCATGGAAAGATAATCAATTCTATTTATATGTTTCTTTATTTTTTCGTAGTATTTATTATAAACATCTCTACTAGGCTCATGCTGTTGTAAACCACAAATCAAAGAAGGTTTTTATTTGGCTTGTAATAGGGCTTTAGGTTAAAAAGTTCCAAAGAAATGTGGAAAAAGACTCAAGTATTTCTGGGAATTTGGTTCTTCTTTCACCTGTCTTCTTCTTCTTTTCGTTTTCTTTTCAATTCATTAAGTATCCAGAATTGGATAACTTCTTTCCATTATTCTTTTTTTATTTTCTTGTGTAAACCCCCTCCCCCTTTTTTTTTGTAAATATCCTTTTGAGTTTTTCAGCTTGGAAGTTGTTTAATTACTTCTTTATCTTTTTTAGAATCGTAATTACGATTTTACTTCTTTTCCGATATTTCTTTTCAAAAAGTTTCTTCAGTTGTACCCTTTTTTAGCATATCCATTATCTATTTTTTTATACTACTTTCACTCCCTCTTCTTCCCTTCTTTTATGTTCTAAACTCTCAAAAATTATAAGGGTTAAAGGTTGAAAGCTTTGGGCAGTATATATGGTTAAGGGTTTATAAAATCTTGGTAAAAAGAAATTTGGTTTAGGCTCTAATATGAGTTCAAAGGATAAATGCTTTTTAGGATTTTGACTTTTTGGCTTTGGCTAAACAAAAGATGGCCTTAGATCGTCTTTATAATTCGCTAGCATGAATGTCATACTGTTTTGATGTATATAATAAATAGTTCTAGAAAAACAAATTATCATACTCACAGACAGTGGCGGAGCCAAGATTTTTCTGATGGGGGATCCCTTTTAGGAAGAGAGAGAGAGAGAATGCGTTGTTTGAGATTAGAGAGAGAGAGAGAGCATCTTTTGAGATTTTAGGAAGAGAGAGAGTGTGTGTCGTTTGGGATTTTAGGAAGAGAGAGAGAGTGTGTGTGTGTGTTGTTTGGGATTCTAGAAAGAGAGATTTTAGGAAGAGAGTGAGATAATCGTTTGGGATTTTAGGAAGAGAGAGAGAGAGAGAGTGTGTGTGTTGTTTGGGATTCTAGGAAGAGAGATTTTAGGAAGAGAGAAATAGAGTCATTTGGGAATTGGGATTTTACTATTTTAGGAAGAGAGAGAGAGAGAGAGAGAGAGAGAGAGAATTTTGGGAGTAAGTTAATAATTAATAAATCTTGAGGACAAAAAAGAAAGTTTTTAAAATATCTTAGGAAGTTTTGGGATTTGGGGGGTCCTTCTTAAAAAAACTTGCGCTACAAAGATACACTTTAAAAGAAAAAAATTAGTGATGGGGGATCCCGGGACCCCCCATTGGACAACGTGGCTCCGCCACTGCTCACAAAATATTTGATTCTAATTTTCAGCAATATGAGATTTCGTTATGATGCAGTCAAGAAGTTCAAAGGAAAATTTGAGTTCGAATAGAAAGCACTCTTTCTCAAAATAAAAGTGGAAATATGGCTCAAAAGTTCATTGGTTTAATAAAATTTTAAAATTATAATCTAAATATTACAGTTTAAATCAAAGTATAGTTTCAAACATTCAACCTGATACAGTGTTCAAGAGAGCTAGACATGAATCGTATTTTGATTGTTGAACTTCTATTACATTGGATCTAAAGTTGATGGATTCGTAAATTTTTCTATCATAACTCTCATATGATGATTAAATTTTCTTAATATTTATAATATTAAAATAAAAAGTTTTGAAAGTAAACTAACTAATATGCACAGGAGTGTACCCCCCCAAACTTGAATAGGACAATGTCCTCATTGTGCTAAAACATGGGATACTCAAAAAAAAATTTACCTTTACCTATCTGTGGGGTTCCATGATGTATAGAAATTAGACTTACTCACTCGGTGATGATGGGTATGGTACAATTGAGACTGCTATGGCAGTTTCTGTAGCTAGCGAGGGGGAAGGACTGTCTGGCAATTAGTCCTCAGAGTCGGTCATCAATGTTGTGGAGCCTTCAGATTCTTTGTCTTGTACTGGCTCCTCATGTCCTCTCCATCCAATTTCCTTATAATGTGCTTTAGCACTCTCCTTCTCTGTTATTAGTGCATTGTATTCTTCCTTAAAAGCTCTTAGCTATTCCTCAACTGTTTCTTTCTTTCTCAAGTCTACTTTCAATTTGCAAATCATTGCAAACTTTTCTTGTGTCTCAATTCTCAATTTTTCAGCTTCAGCTTACAATCCTGTTACTGTGGTTGAAAATTTATTCTTAAGTTGTGTCTCAACTCTCCCTCTGTTTCGCGCAAGTTAGGACTAAGCAATTCTTATCATCCTGCAACTTAAGCAGTTTTCCTTTTTCCACTGTTAGCTCGTGAGTCTTTTCATTCAAATGATTGTTGAGGGTTTGTTAGTATTCTTAGTGAGCTTTTTCTCTCACATTTTCAATTGTATTGGGTTTTCAATAAATTCCCCAAATTGTTCCATCAAATTAGCTATTGTGTCCTCATACACCTTTTTATGACCTTTCCATGCTTGTTGGTCCTCATGTAATGCTCTGTTCTGGTCTTGCAGTTGTATAATTTGTACTTGGAGGGCTCCAGTGGCATCTTAGACTTTCTTATTTATTTCTGTTGTCCAATGCACATGGTGGTCTTTCGCAGCCTTTCGCCGAAGGTTTTCAACTAACTCTTGGTGTTCTTGTGTTGTCGACATCGATTCAAAGACTCTACTTTTTAACCTATGAAACTCTTCCATCAACTTTCTTACTACACTTGGCAATGGTGCTAAGTTTGGTACATTTGCATTCTGTCATTGCTCTACTTCTTGCAATCTTCTTTCTAATTCAGGGTATTCAGTGGAGGATGGAGCAACTTGTGTGGTGATGATTGGAGAAACTATCTCTTCATGCAATAACGATGTGAAGCCCACTCTTGGAGTTTCGTAGTTTGGTCCTGCTTCTGCTGATTGGAATGTAGGAATCTGCTCGATATTCAAAAGAATTATGGGAGGGGCAACAGACTCAATAAGTGTAGGAACATGGCTAGAAGTAGCCATTTCAGCAATTCGTTCTACTCTTGGTGGAGGGATTTCTTCTATTGTTGTGATAATAGGTCCCACCAGAGCTGCTTTGGAAATTAGTTACAGTGCATCTGCCTCAGTAGAAGGGGGCAATGCAGGCCTTGTTGGTGAGTCCAACATTGCATCATAGAGACTAGTGTGTTCTTCGACAAGTGCTGATGTAATTATTGTTTTTTGCTATGCTGGCTTTGCTTGTGCTGAGGAGTCAAGCGGCAATCCTTCTTGGGGAAGAGTAGAAGTACTCATTCCCTTTGCTATTGTGGTCATTTCAATAGCTGGCTCTCCCAGGATCTCGGTAGTTGTTACAGGTTCATATGTGGTCTTGAATGTAGAAGAGGCACCCTCTTTTTGTGTAGAGATAGGAACCTGCTTTTTGTTCTCAGAACTTAGGGTTCTCCTGTAGGCCATGACTGTGAGGCCTTCCTCCAGTCTGGGTAGACTCTTTTCTTTGGGATCAAAGCTATATCCCATATTCATCAACATATTTGTGATTAAAGCTCCAAAGGGCAAGGTCAATTTATTTGTTTGATACTTTTCTTGACTTAATTTCTCTCTCACGATATTGATGACTTCTAACAAGTAAGACGGTACATCAAACCACAACTGGTTAGTTATAAGATACAAAGCTCATTCAAAGAGTGCTCTCCGTTGTATTTTGTGGCCCATAGGATGGATAGTCTTGTGAATCAAGACATATAGGAAGTCAAGTCATAAATTTCATGATTCTAGATCTTTACGTAAGAAAAATGATTTGCCTTTTGTGGGTTTGCCTAGCAGCTTTATCGCCGTCTGAATAAAATCCGAAAGAGAATTGGGGTGTTCTCCTAGGATGTTAGCTTCCGGGTTGTCAGGGGACACTTCAAGTCTTTCTAAGGATGTATTTATTACGCCTGCAACCATTTCCATTGTTATTTGAATGGGGAATCCATCAATTATTGTGGCAAGAATTGGGGAGGGACCCTTGCTGCTATTAGTCATATTTTTATAAAATAGTCTAACCAACCTTGGGTAGATTCGTGTGACTCCGGACTCTAAGAAATACTGAAGCCTTGCATTTTTAAAATACTTGATTGACTCTTCACTAATGTCAAATTTTTCCTAAAAAACAACATCCACAGCAACTCTGATCCAGTGTCCTATAATAGGATATTAGCTTTTTACCTTTATCCATTTGTGTGCCCTTTTTAAGGGCAAACTTTGATTCAGATTCCATAACGACCCCTAAGGATTTGGACTTCTTTTTAGGGGTCTGTTGCTTTTGATTTGGCTTTAAGGGCATCAAACCGTGCGATGTGGCTTATCAGTGGAGAGTGATCTGAACTGTTACCTCCTTCTCCTTCTTTCCTCTGTCGCTTATCCATTGTCCTTGACATCCTAAAATTCCTTTTTCTGCAAGGTCCAGACGATTATTTCTTAGCAAATCACATATTTCATATATCAAAACAAGAACTAATTACAGAGGCCATTCCGTTTGAGGGTGGAAATTTGTTACCTTGCTCACAGAAAATCCCCAAACCCTAGTTTTGAAATTTTATCTAGAACGTAGTGAGGGTTTTCGAAATAGAATGGGAATTGCAAAGCAGGTTTAAGAAATAAAAATGGTTGGGTTGTATATGAGGGATTTTTGAAAAATAGAGGAAAAGTATAAGTAAAAATGGAGAGTTCGAAGATAGGGCCGACATATCCTCTCACGAATGTGTAGGCCCTTATTTCAGTGACAACCTGCTAAGCCGGTCATCACACTTGTTGTTAACCTTGAGTCGTCGATCGACTCTAAACTTTCAACAATTGTTAATACGAACTCTCGTATCAGTTAGAACGTAGTCACTACATCTTAACTGATAGGTATATCCAGAATGACGATCGATCGTAAGTCCATACGATTGTTTGCAATAATGTACATTAAGGACTACATTATGATTGATCTTGTTTTCTCACGATTTGACTCCTAATATAATTCCAAAATTCTCAGGTAAAATAAGTACTTTTACATAATTTACAAAGGGGCTATGGATGAGTCGATAGCTCGATGGTTCCTTGCGGATTTCAATTTGGATTATGGGGAGCAGATGTCTCCCCCAAGAACACTTGTCCACTGGGATTGTTGACAGGCCGTGTCGGCAATTGGTCACTCTCTCTTTTTGTCACTTGTGAAGCTAGTTGGCCAATCTGGCTCTTCAACTTCGTAATGGACTGCGTGTGTGAATGGAGTACTTGAGAGAATTGAGCAAGCTGATGTAAATATTTTGAATGCTGATGTGACTGCTACTGTAAATCTCGAAGGATTTGAATAACTGTGGCATCGGGCACATTGCTCGGTGGTCTAAATTGGGGTTGTACAGCCGACAATTGAGGTCTTTGGTGGAAAACCTGACTCAGGGGAAATCAGGGTTGTGCAATTGATGGTGCAAGTTGTTCTCCCCTTGTGGATCCATAGTTAAATCATGGGTAGTTCCTACACGCTCGGTTATATGTGTTCCCATAGTCTCCCCTCTGAAAGGTCATTACTTGTTCATTTTTCACCACCTCTTGATATGATGGCACTGCTGTGTTTTCAATATAAGTCAAAGTTTGACAATTTGAACATGTCGTTGTTGGTTTTTCCAAAGTCGTTGGTTTGGCAATCATTAATGCTGGATTTATTATTCATGAGCTGCAACCTTCGCACTCATGCCATCCTCCTTCTTTACTTTATCTTTGTTGATATCATAAAGCCCACCCCTCGTGAGTGGGGTGTGGTGAATCACATCACAATCGCATCTAAGCAAAGCCTGTTTTTATTTTGAATTATCGACCAGTTTCTCAAATAGGTTCCAAGATTGTTGGCCATTTTGAGCCATGAAGGCTCCTTCACTCACGACATCAACTATAGACTAGTTGGTCTCAGTTAACCCTTGGTAGAAGCTTTGCGCTATTGACCAATTCGGCACATCATGATGGGAGCATTTTCTTAATAAATCTTTCAATTACGGTGCCAACTCTCATGGAACAATTCTCTAGGTTGTTGCTTGAAGTCTTAAATTGCTCGGCGAATTTGATTAGTTTTACCAATTGGGAAGTACTCGTTTAGGAATTTGGACTACAGTCCATCCCAGCTGGTGATACTTTTGGTGGGCAGTGAGGCCAACCATGCCTTCGCTCTATCTTTGAGAGAAAAAAGAAACAATTGTAGTTTAACTGTCTCATCATTGGTTGTTGACATCATGTAAAGTTTTATGAAATCCTTTAGATGTTGATAGGGATCCTCTCTATCAAGCCCATGAAAGGTGGGTACAGCTTGAAGTGTATTGAGATTGATTTTGTAATTCTGTCCGACTGTAACCTCTTATATAACTATACAGGAGGGCGCCGTTAGAGCAACTGGGCTGAAATGTGCTTGAATAGAACGGTCATCAGTCATTGTAACATCCCAAAAATTTGGACTTTGAATAGTGTGCCTCGGGATATGTGCCCATCAGGTCACTAATTTTGAGCAGGTAAAAGTTAACTTGATGACTTAGATTGGATTAATTTTGGTGTGAAAAGTGCACACCCGTATGGTGTTAGATCATTTTATAGGGTCTTATACACCTGTTGTGGCGTGTATGTGTTTTACACGTGAACTGAGCTTTTAAGTATAAGAGAGGGAGGGGCTTCATTTAGAAGCCATAACCGGTTGCAAAGATTTGTGGGTTTTTGTGAGTTAGAGAGAGAGAGAAAGGAAAGAGAAGGGTTTTTGTGAAGGATTGTCTACGATTGTGTTGGCTTGATCGTGTGCGTGGAGCTCATAGGAGATCGATGTGGGTTTTGAAAATCCATTTTCCTTGCAAAGAGAATGGTGTGTTTTGATCGGCTAAATCGTAGTGAGGTTTGTACGAAGCGTGTGTGGATGATCACCTAACGATCGTGTCGAAATTGTGGAAATCGTGGGGCTTGAAAAGATCAAAAAGGGTTTGGAAACCCATTTGCTTGCTAGGAAGAAGGCGATCCGATCGGGGAGAAAATCGTTGGATTAAAGGTAAAATTTTTTATTTAAGTTGTGATTTGTATGTAGATTAATCCTTAGTTAGATTATGAGTGGGAGATTTGAAGAAAATGGGTTAAGATTTAAAGAAAAATGAGTTAGAAATGCTTGAACCCGATTTTGGGTGAAATTTGACGAAACCATTCGATCGGTTTTGAAAACCGTTCGAACGAAATTAGTTGAGGGTGAAATCTGACGAAACCGTTCGATCGAAATTAGAAACCGATCGAACGATTTCGTCAAGCATGAAATCTGAAGGTTCTGGTCGGTTTAGAAACCATTCGAACGAAATTAGAAACCGTTCGATCGATTTTGAAAATCGTTCGAACGAAATTAGAAACCGTTCGATCGATTTTAAATCGTTCGAACGAATTTGACTGGGCTCGCCGATACTGCTTCAGTATATTAGCCGTAACTTTTTACCCCAAACTCCGATTGATGCAATTCTTGTGGTGTTGGAAAGAGGGAAACGAGCTCTATAACTTTTGTGTTTTGACTAACTCATGAATCTAAAGTTTTAGGGGGAATGTTGCATCAAATTCTATATTAGTTTCAACCTTGGTTTTGAGAAAATACTTAAATGCGTATAATTTATTAGTGAGTAGAGTTGATTTCTGATGCACCATTGTGTGCTTGTGATATAGATTGAGGCGGAAGGCCATGGTTAGGACCTTGCTTGGCTTCGCGCAACCTCAAGATTAAGGTAGGGGAAACTCGACCTAAATTTGTATATTTGACTTGATTCATAGTATTAGATGTGTTTGCATGAATATGATGAGTTGATCAAAGTTGGATATGTTAGAATTGGAGTCTTATGATTTGGAATATGAACTCGTGAAATCGTGATTATGCATGTGATAATGTTCGATTCTAGATAACCTTTGATATTGTTGCGCTTGACTCATGTTTTGAAAGTAAGATCTTGAGATCGCTGGTGACATTCGTGAATCATTTTGATACCCTTGGAACTGTGATTTACTCAACGATGCTTGGACTTTTGACATTTGCATTTGCATTATGAATCCTTTGGATTCTTCGATTGCATCCCTTGGGCCGGTACGGCGGCCTATCCGTACACGCATTCATACATACGCTGCATATGCATCCCTTGGAACATCATTGCATCCCTTGGACATCATTGCATCCCTTGGACACCTTGGTCCCTTGGACACCTTAGAATCATTGGACACCTTTGGGCATCATTGTATCCCTTAGACACTTTGGAAACATTGAACACCCTTGGACAACTTGGAGTCATTGAACACCTTTGGACACCCTTGGACATAATTGTATCCTTTGGACACTTTGGATTCATTGGACACCTTTGGATACCATTGAACATAGTTGCATACCTTGGACACTTTGGAAACATTAAACACCCTTGGAAACTTGGAACACCCTTGGACACCCTTGTGTTGTTTGTATTTGTATTTGTGTTTGCAAATTCGACATTATTTGTATTGTGTGTGAAATCTTTGAAATACTTGGATGAGTCTAATATTTTTAGGATTCTTTTCGATTCTTTTGGATATGTGTACTTTTAGATGGACTATCATGGTAAAGTTAAGTTTAGAAATAGAAGAAATTGATGAATGCTTTGAAAAATGTGTTTGAAAAGAAGGGAAATGATTAAGTTTTTAAAAGCAGAATTAAATGATGGTTTTGACTCTTGATTCAAGCTATGTTTTCGACTGTTAAATGTGAATTTATGTTGTTTATCCTCTACTGAGCTTAGTTGTTAGCTCACCCTGACTATACGTCACAGGTGTAGGTTTAGGAGGGCCCAGATTACATACTAAAAGAAGGGAGCTTCCGCACAAGAATTTGTACTTTATTCAGGGATCGTAGAATTGTGCTTTGTGGATTTGGTGAATTAAGTTTTGGTACATTCGTACTAGTGTACACCATTGTTAGGTGATGGTTGGTCATCACTGGTGTTTATTTAGTTTTGTTCTTAATGGATTTTAAATCTTGAGGTTTTAATTATGCCATATGTAATAATTGCTTTGATTTCCGTATATTTATGGATGTGCCAAGTATTCTGTATCAGATTGTGGTCTACGATCTGGCGGTCCGGGTTTTCCCATTAGGTTTAGGATGAAAAAAATATATATATCTCAAAATTTTAGGTTGGAAAAATCCGGGCTGTCACAGTCATGGTTAGAGACTCTCTTCCAGAAGATCGGCTTAATGTGAGGTTACGCAAGAGAGTTCGTTCGATTTCTGGGTCACACTCGAAGAAATCTAAACTTCGAGATCGGGTGTGATGCATACACCAGAAATATAACTACTTTTGTTTATTTATTATTTTCTTATTTTTATTTTAGAAAGCAGAGAGAGAAACAAATCTTGGCCTCTAGCTCCTCTGATCAGGGGAAGTGTTGAAACCTGTTATTCGCTGCTTCGAGTAAACCTATAAAAGATTAAAAAGCGATAAAAGAAAATAAAAAATATAAAGAATAGTAAAAAGAGAAGGACAAATATTAGTTTTTAAGATAAAACAAAAAAATAATAAAAATAATTAGTTTCCTCGACAACAGTGCCAAAAACTTGACGTGCTCTAAATTCTTACTAAAGTCTTAACCTATTGCAAATACACAATAGAGATTGTAGCACTAATATAGGGAAATTTCCACGAGGAAGTGATTATCTTTATAATTTGTGGCTCCTAAAAACTTATACTTGTCTTTTAAGATCCTAAACTACTAGAGAAATATGAATAAAAGAATGGTTTGTTTAAAGTAATTATAGAAAATAAATCTAAATCCTCCTCCTTCCAGATTATGGTCGCCAATCCCAATCCTTCAGTTCTCAGATATTTATAAAATTAAAATATTGTTACACCGTATTACAGTCCTCTAAAATTTGGGCGTCAATCAAACTCTAGAATTCTTTAACACAAATTTAATCTAATCAGCAATTTTCCTAAAATTTGGGCGTTAACCTAACTCAAGAAAATTGAAGATGGAAAAATAAAACCATTATACTAATCTAAAAATTCTCAATCTGAGTCGCCAATTCAAATAAAAAACTTTTAGATGTTTACAAAGTAGTAAAAGTGCATAAAATAAATCTAAACTAGTTAGCAATAAAAACTGTGTTGATCCTCAACTCTCGTCCTCAGGCATCAATTAATCGAGAGAAACCTCAGACAACCTACTGTAATCTTCCTGCTCCCAATTGTAACCGTCAATTGTTCTTAAGAAATCTTCGATATTTAAACTAAACTAAACTAAAGTTGATCGAAAGAAAACTCAACCTCAATCATCAATTGATGCTGAGAGTTCCTTTGATGATTCTTCTCTTATGTCGAGCTCTCTTATTTATAGATCATAAAGAGTCGGTTTATATTATTATATTCCTAATAAAAGAAACTACAGAGAACAGTTCCCTACTATAACTCTAGTTCTAATCCTAGTTCTTCCTTGCTTTGAATAGTTGATGCGCTCGAGGATTGCTCCATAATTTCAGCAGCAGAGTCCTTCAGGAATTTCTCTTCTTCAATCTTCTCAGATCTGTGATTTGCCAGACTTTTAATTTAAAAAGTCTTCTAATTATGTGCATGGCGGTGTAGATTTCACATGATCAAGAGCATCAAGAGTCTTTATCTATAAAATCATAAATCACGATTTTCTTTTTTACATAGCTTTCTCTCAGGATGATTTGTCATTACAAACGATCATTTTCTCTTTTGTATCGCACTCCGATCTGAAGCGGCTTTTGAAGAATCGTAATTCACGATTTTTCATTTCTTTCTTTCATTTCATTTAGTCACAAAGTAAGATTTTTGGCTTTTAGTATGCATCGAATCGTCTTTTATGCTCGATCGTCTTTCTTACTGCTTTATGTATTCCTTTGACGAAGATTAACACTTTGATTCTCTTTTGATGTTTATTCTTAATATTTGCACATCAGTATCTTGTTAGTAGCAAACTGAGTCTAGCATCACTACGTTAAGAGTGATAATATGGTCTATTTTTGTGATTGATCAAAGTCCTTTTTTGGAGGCCTCTTTTTGGCCGATTTTCTTAGTCATTTCTTAGGTTTTCTCCTTAGTTTTTCAGTGTTTAATTTTAGCTTTTGATAATTAGTTTGTAATTAGGAATAAGCTTTGTAAGGTTCTAAATCTTTTCCTAGAAGATCCAAACATTGGATAAAAAAAAGAACATTTTTATGAATTTGAATTCGTGTGTTGTATTCGGATTGAGGAAGAGCGGCTAAACCCTGCTATCAAGGAGAACACAATCCTTAGATGAGTAATTAATTTATTTTCAATCCCATCATTTCTTGTCATGATTATTGAATCGTACAACTATAGTTTATGCTTATTGATATATCATCGAATGCTCATTTATAATCGTTGATCTTGTAGATCGACAACAATAAAAGAGTTATTCCATCTAAATCAATCTTGTAGACCGATATAGGATGTCGTATGATTGATTTTTACTTGTTGTGGTTACGTACTTCTGATATGGTATACCTATTGTATGATTCATATCGTGATTGAATGCGTCATAGTGTTAGGATAGTGTATGCCGAATCTCATAGTCACATTCTTATCAAATCATTTTGCTTGTAATAAAATAAGGGTAAATAATTTGTCATTGAAATGCTTGGATTGTTGGTAGAAATATTATAAATCTAGGGTTAGCAGAATCCTTGATTATCTCATTATAGTTGTTTGATTATTCAATGTTTTCCTTGCATAAGCTTTGTTTAGATTTCTTTAATTGTGTTGGTGCAGTTGTTAATCTTCATCGTAACAAAATATATGCCTTTGGTACTTCCTTAGGTATAGCACGCTCTTTGAGAATTAATTAAGTTTCATGCTTTCCTGTGGGTTCGACACCCTTGAATTCGCCCTACTTCAATAGTTCTTGTGCGCTTGCAAGGATTTAATTTAAAACGAATAAATTTTTAGCACCGTTGCCAGGGAAGCAACGAAATTTTGCTATTTCTCAAGAGTGTTTTGGTTTGTTTAGAGATCGAAAAAAAATTTGTTTTGTTTGTGTGAACTATAAATATTCTGCTCTTTGTTGTGTTTCAATCGATCGATTTTCAAAAATCAATCGATTGATTTTGAACTGTGGCTGCTTCTCAGTTCGTTTTCATTTATAAAAAAAAACATTTGAATTTTTGAATTTTTAGGAATTTTTTAATTTTTTTAGGATTTGTAGGATTTTTTGGATTTCTAATTTCAAATTTATAGATTTCTTTTAGTTTATTGCCTTTTAGTTTATTGTCTTTTAAGTCTTTTAATTTTTTTAAGATTTTTAGGACTTTTTTTCGGATTTGTAGAACTTGTAGATTTTTTTTAGGATTTGCATGATTTGTTAGATTTTTTTTAAGATTTGTTGAATTTTATTTCTTTTAATGTAGAGGATCTGTAGGATTTTTTTTAGGATTTGTAGGATATTTATTTATTTTTTTTTTTTTTCTTTAGTAGGATTTGTAGGATTTTGTTTATTGCCTTTAGTTTATTTGTATTAGTAATTTTCTAATTATAGTTTACTTTTTTTTTCAGATTTGGAAATCGAGGTCCGAGTCTATCAAAGCTTCGAAGGGGACTCTTGCGAGAGACCAAAGTACGCACCTTTCTTTTTTGATTTAGTTAGGTTTTTGTATTTGTATTTTTTTTTTCTAGTTTATGTCTTTAACATATGGAGTTTCTCACGATTCCTATAACCCCATCTTTTTATGGGTTTAATTATGAGACTTCATACCAAAATTGGGATGAATATGGGGAGAATGGTCATAATTGGTAGGAACCAAATTAGGGTTGTTAATTCAATCGGCTTTATATGCAAAAAATTTCAGACCAACCTCAATTTGACCCACAATATTCACAATCCGGATGGAGTTCTGGTTTCGAAGACTAGGTGTTAACTATGTTAGAAGAACTGTAATCCCAATCTGATTATCTTGCGAGAATTGAATATCAAATAGGGCAGTTAGCCTCTGCCATTACTAGGGAGGATGATACCTTGCCTAGCCAACCAATAAGCATCTCGCAAGATTTGATTTGGGAAGAAGAAACTACCCCCACCCATGAGCCTGAGGTTGAGACAGTGACCCTTAGGAGCGGACATGAGGTAACTTACAAGGAAGATGTTGTTGGCCCTTATATGATTGAAATAGTGGACGATAACCAATCAATACCAATCAATTTGTGATACCCCTCTAATACCTCAAAAACAATTGCAAGGAGGACACAATTCCTTGTTTTACATCGATTAAACAGTCAAACATTACATATGAGGTACCTTATGTAATAGCCCGAATTTTCGCACCCGAAAACTCGTGCCATCAGGATCATAATCATTGATGAACCCTAGAACAAACCAAAGAATGTCTGATCATGTAGCGAAAATCAGAGCAAACACTATCAAAAGAGGTAGATAGAGTCAATACGTAAGGTAATAAAATGAAAGCAAATAACATATATCTCAAAAAAAAATATACATCCTTCAAAAAGGAACCAAGAAGAACCACTAGTGATGGACATCCATCACTCAAAACAATGGTTCCCAATGGTGGTTCCTATAAGATGTATACAACAATAAGTAAAAGTAACTACAGAGTTTGCTACATATCAGAGTGGCCACCAGGCACACCTATAATCCAAAATACCAGATACAAATCCCAAAAATACCAGTCTAACAATACCCTAGCTACGGATAATACTCGTCAGCTGGGATATCAGTGTCCTCCTCCTCAGCCTCTGCCTTAGGCTGATAATCAGGATTACTCTCTGTACCAGGAGTCCTAGCCTCAGAACCTATGACATAGAGTCAGAAGTTAGTTAACCATCTAAGCTCAATAGAAGAAACTTAAATAAATTGCATTTAAATAGTAAATCATGGTATTCAGAACATATCTCAGAACAGATGGTCCAAAATAGATGAATATAGATAGAATGATCAGATATCAGATGTAAAGCTTTTTTAAAAGACAGAATAGATGCAGAATGTCAGAAAGCAGATTTATCCTCAGAGTTTTCAAGATGCTAAATATACAGTATTTAAATGACTTAAATTATATACTTAAATAACTCTCGTGAATATAACACATGGTAGTCAAATGTGTGCCGATGGGTAACCCCGACCATCGTCGTTCAATGAATAATTTCAGAGATACAACAATGCCTCATCAAAAAAGAGCAAATTGTATCGAGAAATTTAAAATCAGATACACGGATATCCCACCGTGCCGGTCACGGACATATCGCCGAGTTGTTGGGATTCGTCACATGAACTTTAAATCAAATGCATATCTCATAATATCAGGAATCAGATGGCAAGTATCGGATAACAAGAATCAGAGGTGACAGAACTTTTATTTATATGCAAGGCATGATTTGAGAAAATAAAATCAGAACATGCGTCAGAATACAGATGCTATGAGTCCGTGAGATTATAAATAAATGCAAGTTAGGTTGAATTTCTCCTACCAAAAATGGGTCTTTCTAAGCAAATTCAAAGTTGTTTAAAGCATCACGATCTTAACCTAGACCATAAATACAGTGTACTAAGTGTCAGAAGTGTCGGATAACGTACTGGTACAAATTACCGTAGAGTTTCCCTCAGAAAACCTAACAAGCATACACAGGGAATCTCGATCGATCGAAATCCCAAAGGTCTGGAGTTCGATCGATCGAACTCCATAGGCTCACAAGCATAAAGCACTTCGAACGATCGAACTCCCTAGTTTCGATAGGGAGTTCGATCGTTCGAACCTCTGTTCGAACCCACAAAGCCAAAAACCTAACTTTCTGTTATTCTGTTTGTATATTCACATACACAGTTCGATCGATCGAGCTTCATGTTCGATCACTCGAACTGTAGTTCGAACTATCGAACTCCTAGTTCGATTGTTCAAACCGTATAGACCCAGTTTCTAGAAAAACATACCCTCCTGTTTTACATAAAACTATACAGTTTGATCGATCAAGCTTCAGACTTGATCGTTCGAATTGTAGTTTCGAACTATTCGAACCCATATTCGAGCTGTTTGAACCACCAGATCTCAAAATCCCTAAGGCCCTGTCAGGTTTGATCGATCAAGCTTCAGACTCGATCGTTCGAACATGACAGTCCCAGTTAGGTTACTGGTTCGTCATCTTCAACCTGCGATCTTTTCGGTAGGTGTACAACTCGGAAAAACAACGGTGTGCACACCCAATAAAACATCAAAGCTATAAAAATATGCATCAGCTCACCTTTTCACGGCCTCTTCCGAAATCCGAGGTGACTTGAGCTCAAAGAGGGTTTCGTGGATGAAACAGGAGCTTTCGCCGCCGTTGTCGGATCCATAGCTAGGAGCGCGGCTCCACACAGCTACTCGAAAGTCCAAGCTTGCTCAACGGGTCCAGATCACAAGTGGGTCTTGCACACCGATCTTTCCTAACCGGGGATCTAGGATTTCTCACGATCTAGAGCTTCAAGTGAGGAGCTCTCCGGGATTCGGTTAGCAAAACGAGATCAATCAGGCACGCGAGATCTCTCGAAGCATACACCAAGCTTCACACAGGGATGGGCAACAAGGAAAGAGTAGAGAAGAGGTTTCCAACCCCTCTCTCCCTCCATTTAAGCTATAATCTAAATATCTAGGTTTGGTTCCGGTGTTGAGCGCGTACGGCAACTCAAGTGTGCGGTATCCTATCTATGGTTCTGACATGCATCAGATTTGCATCTCACTTGACAACTGACCTCACACACGTACAGATCACACATTGACAGTGTTAAATATTATTATAAAATTAAAGTTTGCCTCGTTTTCTGTGTTGGGCACGTAAGACGAAGCAGTCAAGTAGTTTCAGATTTTCGGGTTATTACACCTTATGTGCCCAGAGATCCATTTATACAATACTTAGACAAATCTTTAAATCGTTTGGTTGTAAATAATGAGTTATTTGGTGCTCTTAAATTGCCAACACACGCTGAAACCGATTATTTCATGGTTTCCAGGGTGGATGACTTTGTTGAAAGTTTACCCAAAAAGCCTCAAGACCTTAAGTGATGAAAAGGGTGCCCAAAACATGTTATATGTAAAACCCTCTTTCGTGTCTCTCATAGATTGAGGTGGTCCGGTTGAAGATCGAAAACTTAGTGCTTATTGGGAGGCAACCTAATTTGTTTATTTCAAAATAATAACAATAATAAAAAACAAGGGGGTTTAGATTTGTACTTTATTAGTTTAGTTAGTTTTACTTTTGTCGTAGTTTCTTTAAATTTAATGTGCTTGAGCTATATTGTTTAAATGCCCTCTTGTTCTGTTTTTTTTTGTTTAGTGTTTTGTTCAATGAGGGCATTGCACCACTCAGCTTTGGGGGTGTTGACGCTTATTTTGTGGTTTGTATTTCTACATTTATGCATATGTGATCAACCACTGTTTTGACACCCTCAAAACCCTTTTTTTGTACAGTTTAAAAATTTTAAAAAAAACATCTTTTGCTTTATTTTCCTGTAGTTTTCAAACTGTTATTGTTGATGCATGTAAATTCTAGTTTAAAAATATTTATGTCATGTTTGGACTGTTGTTGTCTAGGATTATTGATTTCAATGTGAACATTTAAGGTTAAATCTGAATTTCATGCTTAGAAAAAATTTTGCACTACTACCATGCTTAAGTTTAGAAATCAAGGGATTAGTATTTTTGAATCTTTGGATCCTAGGAAAGACTAAACCCGGTGAGCTTTAGATCCATCTATCCATTCTTGTTGAGTGCTTATACAAATTCGGAGCATCTTTTAATACGTGTTTGCTTGCTTAATCTCATATATTTCAATTTGGTTTGTTACTTTGCATTGCTCCATATCCTTGTACTATAAGACATTGCACTTTAACTCAATACAAATCGACATACTTACCACCTTGAGAGAAAGTGATTGAAGGTCGTCTTTGGCTCGCTTATGCCTAAAATACCCCGCCACATACAGATTTGCCTTTTAGTACCCTTTTTGAGCCTGATTGAAAATTTTACCTTTATATATTTCTTGATAAGTCATATTAACCATACCCCGACACCATTTCTAAAAATTTAAGCTTTACCTTTCAATCTCTGAGAAATTGAGAACGAGGGATGAGAGTAAATGGGAAGAGAGTAAGTGGCGAGGGATGAGCGTGGTGTTTACTGAGAGCGGGAGCAAATGGCAGAAATTATATGAAGAAAAAAAAAAAAGGAAAAAAAAAAAGGTTAAAAATGAAAAAGAAAAATGGAGGTGAGTTCAAAAGGAACATGAGTAAAAAGAAAAGAAAAGAAAGTTGAGAAAAAGAAAAAGAAAAATTCTGGGAAATTAGAAAAAGAAAAAATGGAAAAATTAGAAAATTAGATTAGTTTCTTTCCCCGACTTTCAAAGAATTTGATACCCAACTTCCCTTTCTTTCTTAACACTTACCTGAGCCCCATTACAACTCGTAAAAAGACCTTCTTGATCCAATCTCGATCGGTAAATGTTTTATGGAGAATGAGAGTGTAATGTCTATGGTGCTAGGTATGACATGCTTAGGATACAAATATCCTTCATTTTGAGATTCATTTTATTTTTGGATGCATCGTGTTTCTTATACCATGTGAGACTTTTTGATTTGTGTTGTAACTCTCACATGTGTGTGAAAACTGAACATTCATCGGAGTGATTTTATTTTGAGCGTATACTTAAGTGATGATTGGGTTAAGACATGGGATCCTGCGATTTTTTGTTTGAACTAGTCCCGCGATGGAAAGATTTTTACATTGGTAAGTACACACACGTCAGTCTAGGCATGAATGAAGGAAGTATCTAAGGATCGGAACACTGAATCAATTTGACTGGGCATCGGTAGAATTAATATGGCATCGGTATTTGGTAATGAAAATTCACATGTTAAAACAATTACTAATTTTTGTTTTCAAAAGTATATATATTATAGAAATTGGTTTTGAAAATTCAATTTACCGATGGTTTCAAAAATAGTTTTGGAAGTTAGTGGATAACTTCACTGTAAACTCTTAGAAGACACAATTCTACTAGGGATACCTAGCCGTACAATTCAAAAGTATATATATTTTCTTAAGATGTTAGTTTACTTGTTCCGACATATTTATCATTGCTATGAGAATTAAAAATGTCACTGCTCTACCTCAATCGATTGAGTTCTGAAAATCAATCGATTGAGGGCATGACACCTGTTTTGCCGCCCAAAGCTAAATTTAAATTCAATCGATTGAGTTATGAAAATCAATCGATTGAATTTATGACAGCTAATTTTTCCCTCAAAATATAAATTTAAATTCAATCAATTGATTTCCCAAAATCAATCTATTGACTTTAAGACATTTGATCCCACCAATTTCAGATTTTGAAGTCAATCAATTGAATTTTGGAATTCAATCGATTGACCAGTAAAAGGAAATTCTTTCAGACGCGCCCTATATATACAAAGCAATGTTTAGGGGTTTGGAAGTCCTCTTTTTGATCAATTTTCTTAGTCTTTTCTTAGATTTATTCCATAGTTTTTCAGTGTTTAGTTTTAACTTTTGATAATTAGTTTGTAACTAGGAATCAAAGCTTTATAAGGTTCCAGATCTTTTTCTAAAAGATTCAAACATTGGATAAATAAAAGAGTATTTTTTATGGCTTTGAATTCATGTGTTGCATTCGGATGGAGGATCAGCGGCTAAACCTCGCGATTAAGGAGGACGCTACTCCTAGATGAGTAATTAATTTATTTTCAATCCCATCATTTCTTATCATAATTATTGAATTGTACGGCTATAGTTTATGTATATTGATATATCCTTGAATACTCATTTATAGTCGTTGATCTTGTAGATCAGCGACAATAAAAAAGTTATTCCACCTAGATTGAACTTGTATACCAATATAGGATGTCGTACGATTGATATTTGCTTGTGATTATGTGCTTGTGATATGCTATATCTATTGCATGATTCATGTCATGATTGAATGCGTCATCATATTAGGATAGTGTATGCCGAATCTCATAATCACATTCTTATCGAATCGTTTTGCTTGTAGTAAAATGAGGGTAAATAATTTTTCATTTAAATATATGGATTGCTGGTAGAAAAACTATAAATCTAGGATTAGCGGAATTCTTGATTATCTCATCATAGTTGTTTGATTATTCACTATTTTCCTTGCATAAGCTTTGTTTAGATTTTTTTAATTGTGTTGGTGTAGTTGTTAATCTTCATTGTAGCAAAAATTTTGCATTTGGTACTTCCTTGAATTCGCCCTACTTCAATAGATGTTGTCCGCTTGCAAGGTTTTAATTTAAAATGACCAGTCTGCCTATTGGGATTGTGAAGAAAATGGTTGTTGGGCTATGAGTGCATGAACATTAGGGGAGTCTATTAGAGTGTCCCCAGATTGTTGTTGGGTTTGTTCATCCGGTAGGTGGCCAGTGATCCATTCGATGTAAGTGGAAATTTGACCATCCACGGGAATTGTAGATAGGTTGCTCTTAGCAAATGGGAAGCAATCTTTATTAAACACGACATGTCTTGAGATATAGATCTTCCCAATAGGACGATGTAAACACCTATATCTCTTTTGCGTATAGTTGTACCCCATAAAAATGCAAGGAAGTGATCTTGGGTTGAGTTTATCTCTTGCATAACTTCTGAGATACGGAAAACATTGGGTTCCAAAAATACGAAAGGAAGAATAATCAGGTTTCTGATGGAATTGTAAAGTGTAAGGGCTGTCCATTGTAAGTTGGGCCATGGGTAGCCTATTGATAAGAAAAAATTCCGTAGAAAATGCTTCAACCCAGAGGCTTTTAGGGGCTTTTACTTGAAGCATCATTGCAAACCCAAGCTGAATGATATTGCGGTGCTTCCACTCAACAACCCCATTTTGTTCAGGGGTATGGGCACAAGACATAGTATGAAGGATTCCTTGCTTAGTAAAGTCATCATGAAGATCTTTACTAAGGAAAGGAACGCACCACCTTCGTTAGAGTGAAAAATTGTAATCTTATTGTTAATATGATTTTCAATCATTTTTTGAAAATTTATAAAAACAGATGTAAACTTTGACTTTCTTTTTAAAGGAAAGAATCAATTGTATCGAGAATAGTCATCAACAAATAAGGCATAAAAACCAAATCTCTTATTAGAGTAAACAAAAGCAAGTCCCCAGAGATTACAACGGATCTTATGAAGAGGTTTATTTGAACAAATAATTGTGCTAATAAAGGGAAGCTTAGTGCGTTTGCTCATCTGACAACTGATGCAAAAGGTATTAGATTTATTTGAAACTGAAATACTACTAGATCAACTTAGAAATTGAAGATTCTTCTCTTGTGGGTGACCAAGTCGCTAATGCCATATGTCTCATGATGCTGATCGGAATCGATGTGAGAAGTGTGTCTCAACATTTGGTTCATCCAATGCATAGAGTCCTCCACGCTTACCCCCTGATGCTATCACCAGCTTTGTTCTCCGATCCTTTATTACAAAACCCATGTCATTAAATTCAAAAGAACATGGAAAGTCATTAGTTACGTGGGATACAAAGAGAATGTTCTTTTTAGTTGTAGGAGCAACTATGATTTCTTTTAAGAGAATTTTTCCATTTTTATCAGAAATTTTCCCTTTTCCAATATGTGAGATAGGAAATAACTTTCTATTTCCAATCATAACAAAATCTGATCCGTTATAAGGAGATGAAGTAAGAAGATTACCAGCAGTTTCAGTTATGTGAGCAGTTGCACCTGTGTCTGGATGCCACTCTGCTTCTTGTCCATCATTAATGTGCATGGCAGCCATGGCTTCGGGAATGTCGTCTATTTGATAGCTAGTATCAAGGCGATGCCAATATTTGAGAGCCTCATGTCCTCTCTTCTTGCAAATTTGGCAATAAATGGTTCGATTGGTATGTTTTGCTTGACTCTTTCGTTCTCCATCATTTTTTGTTTGGTAAGGAGTTGAATGAGAGGACTCCCTTTTCTGGAATTGCGGGAACCCTTTCCCTTTAGAAGAAAATGAGGCATTTCCTTTCTTATATGCTTTGGATCGTCCATATCATTGCCCATAGAAGGCTATATTCTCATTTGTGTCATCACTTTGATA
The DNA here is from genome assembly GCA_021018995.1 of Chloranthus sessilifolius. Lineage (NCBI taxonomy): Eukaryota > Viridiplantae > Streptophyta > Magnoliopsida > Chloranthales > Chloranthaceae > Chloranthus > Chloranthus sessilifolius. The sequence continues at coordinate 18,328,161 of CM037593.1, read as the reverse complement.
ACTTTTTTTTTGTAGTTCGTGCACTTGTAACAAAGGGTTTATATCGGCATAGCCTAGTTATCAGGGGCTTTAGCATAGCCATTGTGAAAGACTCGCATTTAGGTCCAAGTTCATTCAACATATAGAAGACTTTGTTTTGATCAGGTATGACTTTCCCTATAGCATTTAATTCATCACAGATAAATTAAAGTCTTGTAAGTATTTAGCTGAGAGATTGCGTTCCCTTCTTATGGAATTGGAGTTTTGAGAGCAATTCGAACTCCCTAGCTTGAGAATTCGAAGCAAAGGCTGCAGCTAGGGCCTTCCAAATGTCTTGAGCAATGACAAGACCTACAACGACATCAAGAACTTCTTCAGATAAGGTTGTTGTGATCCAAGCCTTGACTGAACAATCCACTCATGTCCATGACGCAAAATCAGGATTCAGAGTTGTGCCTTTTCCATCTGATTAAGTAATGGTTACATCTGGTGCAGTGTTTCTCCATTGATAAAGTCTTTCAAATCTTGACTCTCAATGAGTGCAAGAACCTGAGTCTCCCACCATCTATAGTTTGTTGAGGACAACTTGATGGTACCAAAATTGTCGAGATTGATCTTGGTTGGGTATGCGTATCGTGAGGAGTTTGAAGATGATGGTGATGCCATTGTTGACAATCTGAACTTTGATGATGATCGGGATTTGAGTAGCGACTCTGGCGTTGAGTCCTTCAAAAAGATTTTTGCAAGGTTCTCTGGTGGTGAGTGTTTGCACAATTTCGTAGAACCAGAGCTGGCTTTGATACCAATTAGAATAAATAAAAGATAATGTGAGTAGATTAACGTGGTTCAGTCATTAAAGACCTGCGTCCACGATGAAGAAGATAATTGTTTTTGTAAACTCTTTAATGATACATTACATAAGACTATATAGAGCTATAGAGGATCTTTTGCCCTTATCAAAAGTTAACAACTTTGTTTAGTTATCCGATCTTCATAGCAAGCACTGGCATAGCCACATAGAAAGGTGTAGGTGCTCAAGCCCCCATTTAACTCTAGAGTTTCTATGAAGTATGTTTCCTATACAACCTTCATTTGTATATAAGCTCCCAATTAAATCTATGATGTAGAAGCCCCCAAATCGATAGTAAAATAACTACTAACATTATATTTATCACTTGTAGCCCCCACTAACAAAAATTCCTGGCTACGCCCCTGATAGCAAGTACCTTCTTTTCTCTTCATATGGAATACTGCCCCATCACCACATATGTTTCTATCCTTAGCCAAATTATCTTTACAAGTGGAGCCTTCCTTTGACTTTGTATGATAGACTTCCACATCAACATGTTTAGTTTCTTTGTTAACAATTTCAGTTGGGTGAAGTTTATCACCAATAATTTGATCTTTATCTCTATGAGGACCATTGAATGGGTATGTGAGTTGACTTGAATGATAGTCTCTAACAGTAAATTGTGTTTGTCTTGTTCTTTGGAGGAAAAGAGCAGCACACTTAAAAGAGCAAGTTTAAATTACTTTTTTAGAAAGACTCAAATTCAGCTCTTTTACTCTCTGAAAGAGGTAACAACACTTACAACCAAACACATACACATTGAAGTGCTCTACGCCAGAGCAGAGAGCTGCTCTTTGCCTCCAAAGAGCAATCCCAAGCACAGGCTAAGAAAAATAGTAAATAAAGAGGTGGCCCCATTGCCTTTCTTGAGCCAAAGGGCTCTAACATGACCAAAAATCTGAAAAGAAGAGGACAAAAACATAGGAACACTTGGCTTGCCTGAAATTGTTCTTCATGAGCACCCAAATCATTAAAAGCTGACTTTCACTAATTCTGAAAAGTATTAAGTTGATGTCAGTTTGAGAATAAACTGAGTCCTAAGTAGGGCACTTCATCGAATTTTATATGGACAGGGCGTTGAAATGTATTTTCACATTGCATGGTAGTTGTTTATTTTGTGAAAACATATATGTTATATTATATTATTTAAGTGTGTAGACATTCAATTTCGGTCCATCGATCTATCTCGACATAAAATTCCTAGTTATTTAGGACCTGAGTACAAATGGATGCCTTGGGGAAGCATAGTGACCCCATATGGGAAACCATAAAGTTTAGATGCCACTTGTGGTTCACAATTTCAAGAAAAATTATAACTATAGAGGGTGGCAGTTCTTTTAACAAAAAACTGCTCCTATTAGTCATGTCGCTACCAAAAACTGCCGTTGTTAGCCTTGCCGCTACCAAAAAATGCCTTAATAATAAGTGCCGCTGAAACCCCTTAATTTTGTAGTGACGGATTCAAACCTCTCAGTTGTGAGCATGGTATTCTCTCCTCCCACTACAAAAAAGAAGACTATTAGCAGCAGTGAAAACTGCCGCTATTAACAAAAAAGTTGTCGCTAATAGTCGGCTTAGTAGGTTTTTTTGTTAATAGTGGCAGTTTTTGGCCGCCGCTAATAGTCTTATTTTTTGTAGTGCCCACTGAATGCTTTGCTCGAAATGCTAACTGCCACGCTGATCTTGTCTCCCTTGCCCCATGTCGGATTTGGAAGCTTTTGGCAGCCTAAAGTTGCATTCACACCCTCCATTTTAAGCCAGGATTCTCAAGTGATAGTGCCCGAACTGTAATATGACCCTAAATTTTTGAACATAACTCGACTGCTTTGATATACGTGTCTGACACAAAAATCGAGATGAATTAAAATTTTATAATAATATTATTAGCAAGAATATTAATCCACAATTAAGCGAGGTCATGTGTCAATTCTGATGACGGTTTGAATCTTGTAAGACCTGGATGAAAGGTCGTGCGCCAGAGTATTGGTGTATGTGCTCAATACGGGAAATTATAATATTAGATATTTTCATTGGTTTAGCTTATATGGGAAGGGAGAGGGTTAGATTCATTACTCTACTCTTCTTCTTCTTGCTTTCTAATGATCTGTAGCTATGAGCTGGGTTCTGAAGTACCGCTGTTGTGAGACCAAGGCATGAGAATATCTTAGATTGGAAATTCTCTTAAATAGAGTGTGAAGGGGTCGATTTAAAAGCTTCATGTTTAGTTTGGGGATGTGTGGTATTGCTGTGTTTTGAAGCAGAGTCACGCATCTGCTCATCTGAGTCGTAACGACGACAAATTCGTAGTTTCGGATCCGAAACCCTCTTCGGATCGCGTTCGCCGAGAACTCGGAAACAACATTAAAAGAGGTGAGTTATTAGGTTTATTGTAAGAGTTAAGACCTAATAAATAGGTAGATGCATGTGTATGTGTGGTTCGTTGAGGATCATTAAGGATTAAGAGAGAAAATAGGTCAAGTTCAATGATCGGTATTGATGACAGAAGCTGTCAATATTTGATCGATCAAATTAGGTATTTGATCGATCAAATTTGGAATTGATCGATCAATCTGGAAAATTGATTGATCAAATTATATTATGCATTTATAGGAACAGAAAGGTGTGTTTTCTGAAAGTTCATGCTTGATAGGGTTGATCGATAAAAGTTGGGATTTGATCTATCAAATTTCAAGGTTGATTGATCATTTGAGAAATGATCGATCAATGTGATGGATTGATCGATCATTTGGAAAATGATCTATCAAATGTGAAGATGATCGATCAATGTGGAAATTGATCGATCAATATGATGGTTTGATCGATCAAACAAGGAGATTGATCGATCAAATGGTATAATTTAATATACAAACATAAAGTCTAGATTTTTGGAAATTTTAAGTTCTTACTTGCTCGATCGATCAATGTAGACATTGATCGATCAAATTGAGAATTTGATCAATCAAACAAGGAGATTGATCGATCAAATTTCCTCCATTCTGTGTGAGTTAATGTTGTGAAAATTAAGTTATACTCGCAAGTGCACGAATCGTGATGTAGTCAGTAGGTGCAGAGTACGAGATCGTTCCCACGAGGATTGGTTAGGAAATTTAAAATCAAAAATAACAATTAACCAAAAGAATTTTCACAAATCTATCACAGTATTTTCTAAATTAAAAACTTAAGAACTTGGAAAATGAGATAAACACTAACCACTAATTGAAATTTAAACAGATTATGAAAGGTAAGGATTGGGATACTAAATCCTCCCATTGTAGGTTTATCATTTGTGTAATACAAATATGTCGATTGAGATGTGAGATCTTTAACAGATATCTAAAAAGAAACACCGCCCCAAACACACGTGAGTTCTAAAGTATAGATTTGAGATTCTGGAGATGTATGATTAACATCTCATGAGTGTATGATTAACACTCACACCTCAGACAATACCCAGAACCCAATCTCTAGGTAATTTTCAAAGTACGATATAAGATCAAGGAGATGTATGATTAACACCCCATGAGTGTGTGATTAACACCCACACCTCAGATAGTGATTGGAACTCACCACTGGGATAAAGTCATACTATCAATCCGAGATCAAGGAGATGTATGATTAACACCCCATGAGTGTGTGATTAACACTCACACCTTAGATGGCAGTAAAACTTCACCCCGAGATAGGTAATAATTAGGATAAAATCATTATTACAGATCTGAAATCATAGGGCATGATTAGCTCCTAGATCTCAAATTGAAATCAGATTTTACCATTCTCAATAACAACATTAGGGCCTTTAAAAGCATCTGACATCTCAATCACTGATTTGTATTAATATAAATGACTCCCTCGGATGGGGTTCATTAGATCCCCATCCCTAATAAAACTAGCCACACATAATTGAAATGAATAACTCAATAAATGCAGAAATTAAAAATGACATTAAAATATCGTAAGTAATGATCCACAGAAATCCACGAAAGCTTTAATCTAACCCGGTACAATCCTTCTTCAAATGCCGTAATTAAACTAATCTAGAACCTAAAACTAGGAAATGGAAAGAACAATGCTTGGAAAATAAAAGGCTCCCCAAAGGAAGATATTTTTCTAACCCTAATTCTAATTCTCCCTTATATAGGGTCTAATTTCAAAACCCTACTTTTCCCCCTAATTTTGAGCTTTAAAAATATAAAGATTCGGTCCAAAGTCGATTGATCAAGGGTTTAGGTCGATCGATCGACCTTCCCAGATTTTCTTGAAACTCGGCCCAACTCTTCAACAGACACAGCCTCAGTATTTTGGTCATAACTGTTTATCTTGAAGTTGGATTGAGGCGATTCTCACGGTGTTAGAAAGAAGACAACGAGCTCTACAACTTTCATGTTTTAACCATTTTGTGAGTCCGATGTCTTAAAGGTAAAAATTGAGCTGCAAGTCGGGATAAGTTTTAGATGATCCAAGGTAGCACAAATTTGACGTTATATTATGAACTTTTCGATTATTTTATGCTCAACACATCTCCAGACCAGTAAACCACTAAAACTATATAAAACATATTAAATAGCTTTCATCGGGTAACTAAATGTAGGTCTTTAAGGGTGAAATATCATTATATTTCTTTACTTATCACATCCCCAAACTTACACTTTGCTAGTCCTCGAGCAAAAAAGAAGATAAACAAAATTGAAAAATAACTAACAACCTAAGAAAAGTAAAGAATGCCACCTTCGTAGGAAACACGATTGCATTTAGTATATGTAATAAGCCTTTAAACGCCTAGATGATCCCTAGTGGAGGAGTTGTCTCCTGAGGGTTTTCAGTGAAGTTACCCACAAACTTCAACCCATTTTTGAAACCATTGATAAAGTTGAATTTTTAAAACATGATTTTCATATATATTTAACTTCAAAACTCAAAATCATTAATCAATTCAACATGCAAATTCTCAATTTCAAATAACAATGTTATACTAATCATACTAATATCCATTCAAATTAGTCTAATACTCAAATCGTTAGATAACTCATCCATTCATGCCTAAACGTCACGTGTGTGCATACCAAAACCAAGATTCATCCATCTCGGAACCAATTTAAACAGTAAATCATTAGATCTCATGTCTCGACTCAATCCTCACTTTAGGTATACTCTCAAAATAGGATCTCTCCGATGATGGGTTCATTTTCGCTTACATGTGAGAGATCAATACAAAACAAACAAAAAGGTCTCACATGATAGAAGAAACACGACATAGTCAATGAATAAAAGAGAATCTCATAGAAAGATACTTATATGCTATGCATGTCATATCAAGTGTCATAGGTATCACATATTTACTCCCTACAAGGTAATTACTAATGCAAGATCAGATCATGAAGGTCTTTTGTAGGGTTGTAATGGGGCTTAGGTAAGGGTAAGAAAGAAATGGAAGTTGGGATTCAAAATTTCTGAGAAATTGGAAAAGAAACTAACTTTTAATTTTTCTATTTCTCTTCTTTTTCTTTTCTAATCTCTCAATATTTTTCTAAATTTCTTTCTATTTTCTTAACTTTCTTTTCTTTTCTCACACATTTTTCTTCTTTTGAATTTCATTTTCTTAAAGCACCACATATTTTTCATTCTTTTTCAAATTTTTCTTTTTCTTTTTCTCTCCTTTTTTTTTTTTAAATATTTTTGCTATACACTCTCAGTAAATACCACAACTTGGTATCTCTCCACTTACTCTCTTTTCATTCACTCTCATCCATCGTTCCTAATTTCTCATAAATAATAAGGGTAAAGCTGAATTTTCAGAAATGGTGAAGGGTTAAAGGTTAACGTGGCTTATCAAAGAATGTATAAAGGTAAATTTTTCAATAGGCTCAAAGGGGTATTAGAAGGATAAAATTATATAAGATGGGATATTATAAGCACAAACAAGCCAAAGATGGCCTTCAATCATGTCCTTAAAAGATGATAACTTTGCCTATTTGTCTTGAGCAAACATATGATACATTCTAACACAATGATATGAATTTAATGTCATGCAAAGTCGCAAGTCAAAATAAAATGTATGAGATTATGCAAAAATAATTTGTATTCAAAGATAACACATAGTTTATGTAAACTCTCATCAAGGACGGGAAATTAACTCTAAAGCTCACTGAGTTTAATCTCCACTAAGAACCTATGATTCAAAGTTCAAATTAGTTCCTCGATTTCTAGATCTTAAGTATGGTATACGTGCATAAAATGTCTAGGCATGAATTTCAGGACTATCCTCAAATTATCACATTAAATTTCATTATCCTAGATAGAAGTAATCAAAATATGACATCACTATTTTCAAAATTAAATTCACATACATCATCAACTAAAGTTTGAAAACTATCGCAAAATAACATGTGTGATGGCTCTAAACTATATATATTTTTAATGGTTTTAGGGGAATAAAAAAATATAAAATCACACAGACTACACCCCCTAACCTGAACAAAACAATGTCCTCATTGTTAACAATAAATAAAATATTAGATTAAAGTGAGAAAACATACCTGGAGTAATGACTTGAGGCGCGTGATAGCACATGAAAAGGAGAGAGGTAGGAAAAATCCTCCCCCAAACCTGCATGAAAATATACCAGTATATCCAAGTATCCTCACCACACGAAAAAAAAAAAAAAAAAAAAAAAAAAAAAAAAAAAACGTCAACAATAGTGAAGAGATTTTCAAAACTAACAAAATGCTTACTCGAATAACCCTATCAAAATCATAATCATTAATCATAAAAACGAGTGTATCTAAGCAATTTTTTGTTTAAATTTTTCGAAAACTCCTTAGTCAATTGATCAACTTAAGTGGTCGATCAATCGACCCGTTCAAGTCAAAATGTGTTGACTTTATAGTGCCTCGATTAACCGACAATGTGGGTCGATTAATCGTGTGTCCATCCAAACAGAGACACCATTTTTTTTTTCTTCATTCCTTTTTTTTTTTTTGAAAAGAAAATTGTGAAATTAATCTACAAGATGTAAATTCATTTTGAATCCACCAGGATCCCAAATCTTCATGAAAAATTTTCTAAGCAGGATTAGTGATTTATTTAATCGTCTCGGCATTTCTCTTATCAAGGACTTAGTTACACTCCGATGATGTGCCCAAGTGCCACCATTATGATCCATCTCTACCCTGTACTTGGCATTCCCAAAATCGCACTTCAGATTCAAGCCCATTAATCTTTTTTCGGCATTCTGCTGATTATTTATGTATTCAATGAATGGACAACAGATTTAAAATTCCTCTTTCTCCCCTAAATTAATTTCACACTCATTAGAAAAAGTTGTCTCCCTTATCAGGTGTTGTAAGGGTGCCATTTTCTTTCTCCCTCATCTCAATTTGATTCTCAATTCCCTCCTCAATATCAGTATCGTTCCATTCCATTTCCTCTTTTCCTCGCACTTGCACTACCTCAACGCTCGTTATATCATTCTCAAGCGTAGTGACCAATTCGTCCTGCTCATATTTCTGAACGAAATTAGCGGGGTCCTCATCATTCTGACTGATAAGGGACTCCTCTATTTTATCTTTCATTTGTAAGTACTCGATCATCTGACTAACTTGAGATTGTATCTTAGAAATTCTTTGAGTGTTGGTGTACAGCAAACCTTTTAAATATTCTAAGGAGTAAGAGGAATTTTGGGCTGATTCATATGATTCTGTATCTTGAAAGTATTGAGTTTGCTGTGAAAAGTCATAAGAAAAGTTGTTGGGATAAGAACTTTGATCATCGTTAGGCATTATATCACAGATTGGAGGTTGATTAAACCCACACATGTCATTAGGTTGGCACTGTCGATAACTTTGATCATCGTAAGGCATCATATCACACATTAGAGGTTGATTAAACTCACGCATGCCATTGGATTAACTATGCCAGTAACTTTGATCAGAGTAAGACATCATATCACACATTGGAGGTTGATTAAACCCCCACATATCATTAGATTCACTCTGCAAGTCATGAGTGTTTCAAACAGGATTTGGCTGGACTTGTACAGGGTAATAATTTGAGTTGTTCAAGGGACACATAGGTGTAATGTGCATCGAATTGTCACAAATAGCACATGATTCTAGATTGAATCCATGCATTGACATGATTTCACTAATAACACCAATTTTTTTTTTTTTAATTTTTAATTTTTTTTTTTTCAGATTCGATTGATCGAATGGTTCACTTGATCAATCGAAAATTTCGAATTTCAAATTTTTGAAAATTTGAAACTTTGATTTATTTAAATTTGAAATTTTTTTTATTTTTTTATTTTTTTTTCAAAATAGATTGATCGACAACACACGACGAATGATCGAACCCTTTTTTTTTTCAGATTCGATTGATCGAATGGATCACTCGATCAATTAAAAAATTAGGATTTCAAAATTTTGAAAATTTGAAATATTTTATTTTATTTTTTTTAATTTAATTTAATTTTTTAAATCGATTGATCGACAATACACGTCGATTGATCGAACTTTTTTTTTTTTTTTTTCAAATTTCAAATTTTGAATATTTAAATTTCAAATTTTAGATTTAAAATTTTGAATTTCAACTTTCAATTTTTTGTTTTTTTTATTTTTTTATTTCAAAATTTAAATTTTTAAAATCAAATTGGAATATATTTTTTTCGAAATTCGAATTCAAAATTCAAAATTCAAAATATAAATTCAAATTTTAAATATATATATATATATATATATATTAAATTCAAATTCAAACTTCAAAATCAAAATTTAGATTCAAACACAAAAGTTAAATTCAAATTCAAAATTTAAAATTTATATTCAAATTCTAAAAAGGCAATAAACTAAAGATCCTAAAAAAAATCCTAAAGATCCTAAACTAGAAATCCTAAAAAAAAAATCCTACCAATCTTAAAAAAAATAAATCTTCCAAATCCAAAATTCCAAACAATTCAAATTTTAAAAATTCAAATTTCGAATTTCAAAATGTTAAATTTCAAATTTTTAATTTTTTCAAATTTTTTTACTTTTTTTTAAAAAATTTTTTTATATTTTTTTTATTTCGAATTTAGAAATTCTAAAAATTCGGATTACACAAGAGAGAGAAAGAGTGCGAATTTTTGGGAGTCAATTGATCGAAGGTTTGGCTCGATTGATCGACCTCAAAATTTTTTGATTTTTTTTTTTTCGAAACTAATAAAATTACTTATCTAAACCTACAGAAATTCCTAAAATTAATTTTCTATTCTATAAAAATTTTAAATTTTCTACGCTCAATCCCCGGCAGCGGCGCTAAAAACTTGTTGTGAAAATTAAGTTGTACTCGCAAGTGCACGAATCGTGATGTAGTCAGTGGGTGCAGAGTACGAGATCGTTCCCACGAGGATTGGTTAGAAAATTTAAAATAAGAAATAACAATTAACGAAAAGAATTTTCACAGATCTATCACAGTATTTTCTAAATTAAAAACTTAAGAACTTGGAAAATGAGATAAACACTAACCACTAATTGAAATTTATACAGATTATGAAAGGTAAGGATTAGGATACTAAATCCTCCCATCGTAGGTTTATTATTTGTGTAATACAGATCTGTTGATTGAGATGTGAGATCTTTAACAGATATCTAAAAAGAAACACCACCTCAAACATACGTGAGTTCTAAAGTATAGATCTGAGATCATGGAGATGTATGATTAACATCTCATGAGTGTATGATTAACACTCACACCTCGAACAAAACCCAGAACCCAATCTCTAGGTAATTTCCAAAATACGATCTAAGATCAAGGAGATGTATGATTAACACCCCATGAGTGTGTGATTAACACCCACACCTCAGATAGTGATTGGAACTCACCACTGGGATAAAGTCATACTATAAATCCGAGATCAAGGAGATGTATGATTAACACCCCATGAGTGTGTGATTAACACTCACACCTCAGATGGCAGTAAAACTTCACCCCGAGATGGGTAATAATTAGAATAAAATCATTATTGCAAATCTGAAATCATAGGGCATGATTAGCTCCTAGATCTCATATTAAAATCAGATTTTACCAGTTTCAATAACAACATTAGGGCCTTTAAAAGCATCTGACATCTCCAGATTTGTATTAATATAAATGACTCCCTCAGATGGGGTTCGTTAGATCCCCATCTCTAATAAAACTAGCCACACATAATTGAAATGAATAACTCAATAAATGCATAAATTGAAAACGACATTAAAATACCGTAAGGAATGATCCACAAAAATTCACGAAAGCTTTAATCTAACCCGGTATAATCCTTCTTCAAATGTCGAAATTAAACTAATCTAGAACCTAAAACTAGGAAATGGAAAGAACAATGCTTAGAAAATAAGAGGCTCCCCAAAGGGAGATATTTTTCTAACCCTAATTCTAATTCTCCCTTATATAGGGTCTAATTTCGAAACCCTACTTTTCCCCCCAATTTTGAGCTTTAAAAATATAAAGATTTGGTCCAAAGTCGATTGATCGAGGGTTTAGGTCGATCGATCGACCTTCCCAGATTTTCGTGAAACTCGGCCTAACTCTTCAACAGACACAGCCTCAGTATTTTGGTCATAACATTTTATCTCGAAGTCAGATTGAGGCGATTCTTACGGCGTTGGAAAGAAGACGACGAGCTTTACAACTTTGACGTTTTAACCATTTTGTGAATCCGATGTCTTAAAGGTCAAAATTGAGCTGCAAGTTAGGATAAGTTTTAGATGATCCAAGGTAGCACGAATTTGACGTTATATTCTGAACTTTTCGCTTATTTTATGCTCAACACATCTCCAGACCTGTAAATCATTAAAACTATATAAAACATATTAAATAGCTTTCATCAGGTAGCTAAATGTAGGTCTTTAAGGGTGAAATATCATCATATTTCACTACTCATCAGTCAATTTGGAGAATTGATCGATAAAATTGAGAATTTGATCGATCAAACAAGGAGATTGATTGATCAAATGCCCCCGTTTCTGCCGTTTTTGTTTTATGGGAAAAACAATACTTGACGTTGTACCAGTTGATGTCCTGACATCTCTGACACTTAATATACTATGTTTATGGTCTAGGAAGAGACCGTAATGCTTTAAAAAGCTTTAGATTTGCTTAGAAAGGTCTGATATGAGGTAGGGAAAATTCAACTTAAAAATGTATCTGGTCTTGACTGCATGATCTCGTAACATCTGTATTTTTACTTCTATTTTAAAAAGTATGTCTGCATATCATAAAGCTCTGTCATCTTTGATTCTGTATCCGAATATCTGCTGTCTGATTCCTGTTAAATTGTTTCTGATGTCTGATTCTTGAGGTCATCTATATCTATATGATGTAAAGTTCATATGACGAATCCCCCTGATGTGGCAGGATATCCACGACCGGCATGACGGAAGATCCGTGTATTTGATTTGTAATCCCCTAGTACAAGTTGCTCTCCTTAGTAGAGGCTTGATGCAAATACCAGAAATTATTCATTGAACGACGATGGTCGAGGTTACCCATCAGCACACATCTGGCTACCACGTGCTATATTCACGGGAGTTACTTAAGTATAATATTTAAGTCACTAAATACTGTATGCATAGCATCTTTTCTTGACCACTCTGAAAGTAAATCTGTTATGATATTCTGCATATGTTCTGTTCTTTTAAAATTCAGCATCTATCATCTGCCGTCATCTGATAAATTCTGTCTGCATTATTTGATTTGATCATCTGCTCTGAGTAATGTTCTGCAAATCATGTGTTACATATTAGATGCAAACTTAACTGAATTTCTTCTATTGAGCTTAGATGGTTAGTTTATCCTGTATATATATATTTTAGGTTCTAAGGCTAAGGCACCAAGCCCAGAGAGTGACTCGAAGTATCAGCCAGAGCCAGAGGCTGAGGAGGAGGATACGGACGTACCTGCTAATGAGTTCTATCCTTAGATAGGGTAGTTACTTGTGTATTTGGATCTGTATCTGTATTTTTGGATTATTGTGGTCCTGGTGATCACGGTTTTATACTTAAAATTTTGCAGATACTTTATTTTTATTTGTATACATCTTATAAGAACCATTACTTGGAACCATTATTTTTGAGTGATGGATGTCCATCACCAGTGGTTCTTCATTCCTGTTTGAGGATGTATATTCTTTTTATATATATATTATTTTCTTTCGTTTATTTTTATGCCTTATTCTTTGACTCTACCTACCTTTTCGATGGTGTCTGCTCTGATTTCCTCTAGATGAGCAGACATTCCCTGTTTTGTTCTGGGGATCATCAGGTATATGATCCTGATGACATGGGTTTCTGGGTGCAGAAATTTGGGCTGTTATAGTTGATATCAGAGCCTAGGCTTTAGGTCGAACCATGAGGACTATAGGTTTGATTATTCTTACAATCTATGTACTGATCAATGTTATTATTTTTATAATGACAGATCAGTATGGCCCCAAGGATTAGAGGTCGAGGCAGAGGTAGAGTGGGACCTAGAACGGTTCCATTAGAAGAGATTGGAGAAGGGATTGGTACATCACGGGGAGCTAGAGTTGCTACAGCTTCAAATGCCATCCCAGTCGGACCAAGAGGAGAAAGAGGTAGTGATGGAAGAATGGAGCAGGTGTTGGAAGCTTTGGCTACCAACGTAGCTCAACAGACTGCAGCTATGAATCAACAAGCTGCTAGACCACCTTACCAACCTTGGGGCTTTACTGAGTTTAGGAGGATGAGACATCCTAACTTCTAAGGTCAAACAGATCCTATTGAAGCTGAGGGTTGGATAGAAGAGATGGAGAAAGTATTTGAAGTACTTCAGTGCACAGATGTTGAGAAGGTGCGTTGGGCAACCATTAAGCTCGATGGTGATGCCGGACCTTGGTGGAAGTCGGTATCAAGGAACCGAGAAAGAGAGTTGCCTAATGTCCCTTGGACTTGGGCAGAATTTACTGAAGTGTTTTACAATAAATATTTTCCAAAGATAGTAAGGCACCAGTGGGAAGTTAAATTTATAGAGCTGAAATAAGGGGTCATGTCAGTGAGAGAGTATGGTGCAGAGTTTAACAGATTGGCTAGATTCGCACCACAGCATGTAGCCACCGAGTTGATGAGAGCTCGTAAATTTCAACTTGGCTTGAGGCAAAATCTTCAGAAGGATGTGGCTATGTGGGAATTGGAGACATATGAGAGTGTTATGTCTAAAGCCCTTATTTCTGAAGAGGAGAATCAAAAGCAGTTTGCTTTTAGAAGTCAGCAGAATAGAGAGAGGTCATATCAAGGACAATCTGGTGACCTTGATCAGGCAAACAAGAAAGCTAGATTCTCTAGACCTCGCAGATACCCTACTCACTCTCGACCAGCTGTATCTTCAGGACCGAGTTCTTACTAGAGGCCACCTGTGCCTATATCATCTAGACCATTTCGACCTTCTGGGTCTTCTGCTAGCAGAGCTTCGATTTCACAGGGATCTTCTAGTGTTTTGTCTTTTACTCCAGCTCTATAATGTGCAAAGTGTGGAAATCCACACAAGACAGAGGACTACAGGAGAGACATGGGTGCTTGCTTCAGGTGTGACAAGTTGGGTCACATTGTCAGAAATTGTCCTGAGGATAGTAGAGAGAGTAAGGAAAAGGCTGGATCGACATCCACTCAGAGATCATCTCGACCGACAGTTCAAGGTCGAGCATATGCCGTGACAGCAACTGATGCTCTGACATCGAATGATGTCATTCAAGGTATCATTACACTTTGAGAGTTAATTTTATTTCATTGATATGCATATATTATAGCTTGTGTTGATAAATTTTATACATAAAAATATTAATGCCTATTGTACACTAGATGCACAATTAATCGGTTATGTTTTGATATATAAACTAAAGGTACCCTTACTATGTATCAAGAGGGAGATATATGTGGAACAGAGGCAAGAGTACTAATTGACCCAAGGTCTACTCATTCCTTTGTTACTCCAATGTTCTCAGCACGTATGGGTATTACGCCTGAGACATTAGACTTCATATTAGTCGTGACGATTCCAACGGGTAATTCTATGAAGACGGATACCGTGAACAAGTCGGTCATAGTTCAAGTTGAGGAGCATGAAACCAGGGCCGATTTGATACTATTGAATATGGTAGGTTTTGATGTGATTTTGGGAATGGACTGGCTATCCGCTTACCATGCTACTATTGATTGTCTTCGAAAAATGGTAGTTTTCCGTTCCCCAAAGATGAAGTCATTTCGATTCTTCGGAGTGAAGTCCAAGGTAGCACCTTTCATATCAGCAATTCGGGCAGAACAGTTGATGAAGAATGGATGCAACGGATATATAACGTTCATGCAAGAACTATGAGAAGAGAAGAATATCATTGATGAGATACATATTGTTTGCGAGTACCCCGATGTGTTTCCTGAGGAATTATAGGGACTACCACTGGATCGCGAGATAGAGTTTGCTATTGAGTTAGTTTCGGGTATTGAGCCGTTATCTAAAGCTCCATATCGTATGGCTCCAGGAGAGTTGAAAGAATTGAATGAGCAGTTGCAAGAGTTTCTTGATAAAGGGTTCATCCGACCTAGTGTGTCTCTTTGGGGAGCACCAGTATTGTTTGTCAGGTAGAAGGACAGTTCAATGCGACTATGCATTGATTATCGACAATTGAACAAGTTGACGATTAAGAATAGTTACCCACTTCCAAGAATAGATGATCTCTTTGATCAGTTACAAGGAGCGAGGTTCTTTTCCAAGATTGACTTACGATTAGGTTATCATCAATTAAGAGTTAAATAAGAGAATATTCAGAAGACAGTGTTCATGACCAGATATGGGCACTATGAGTTTTTAGTAATGCCGTTTGGGTTGATGAACGCGCTAGCGTCTTTTATGGATTTGATGAATCGAGTATTTAAGCCACATTTGGATAAATTACTAGTCGTTTTTATAGATGATATCCTCATTTATTCGAAGACAAAAGAGGAACATGAGCAACACCTGCATATGACTCTACAAACCCTTAGAGATCACAAGTTGTATGCATAGCAAATATGAGGTTTGGCTTCAGCAGGTTAGTTTCCTTGGCCACGTTGTTTCAGAGAAAGGTATAATAGTTGATCCTGCAAAGATCAAATCTGTAGTAAATTGGGAGCAACCGAAGACGGTAACAGAAGTCCGTAGTTTCCTTGGGTTGACGGGATATTATAGACAATTTGTTGAATGATTCTCCTAACTCTCAGGTCCGCTTACTCAGCTTACAAAGAAAAATGCTAAGTTTGATTAGACTGAACAGTGTGAAAAGAGTTTTCAAGAACTCAAGACACAGTTAACTACAGCTCCAGTGCTAGTTATACCTTCTGGTGGAGGAGGTTTTGTAGTTTACAGCGACGCATCTTACAGTAGGTTGGGTTGTGTATTTAATCAAAAGCAGAAAGTTATTGCATATGGTTCTAGACAACTCAAAGACCACGAGAAAAACTATCCTACTCACGATCTTGAGTTAGCAGCTATCATTTTCGCCTTGAAGATCTAGAGACATTACTTGTACGGTTAGATGTTTGATATCTTCATCAATCATAAGAACCTCAAGTACCTTTTCACCCAGAAGGACTTGAACAAGCGACAGCGCAGATGGATGAAATTCTTAAAGGATTACGATTGTTCTATCCAATATCACCCTGGGAAGGTCAATGTTGTGACAGATGCTTTAAGCAGGAAGTCTTTGATTCAGTTGTCATACCTTATCACTAGAATACAAAGATGGCATCTACTGGAGGACCTGGCCTTATATGATACACGATTTGATATCAGAGGTTCAAGAGCATTGATGGCTATCATTATCATACGACCTACGTTATTCGAGAATATATGCAAACTCCAGATGATTGATGATGAGCTTATGGCCATTAGAAATGGTGTAATCAACGAGATCAGAACGGATTTCTTTATCAGAGATGATGGTACGCTGTTATTCCGAGATCGGATGTGCATTACTGCTAACAAGGAGCTTAAAGACATTATTTTAGAGGAGGCTCATAAATCAGTGTATGCTATACATCCTGAGAGTACCAAGATGTATCAAGATTTGAAGCGAAGCTTCTGGTAGAGAGGATTGAAGAAAAATGTTGCAGAGTACGTATCTCGATGTTTGGTCTGCCAGCAAGTGAAAGTAGATCATCGAAATCTTGCAGGGTTATTACAACCATTACCGGTGCCTGAATGAAAATAGGAAGCCATTTCTATGGATTTTGTGTTGGGATTACCTAAGACATTGAGAAAACACAATGTCATCTGGGTCATTGTGGATAGACTAACTAAGTCTGTACATTTTCTACCTTATATGACTATGTATACAGCCAACAAACTCGTAAAGTTGTACATGAAAGAGATAGTTCGGCTTTATGGTATACCAGTCAGTATTGTGTATGATAGAGATCCGCTATATATGTTGTAATTCTGGCGTCGATTTCAAGAAGGCATGGGGTCTAAACTGAATTTCAGTTCAGCTTTTCATCCTCAGATAGATGGGCAGACTAAAAGAGTGGACCAAATTATAAAGGATATGTTGCGTGCATGTATGTTAGACTTTCCCGGGTCATAGGATCAGCATTTGCCTCTGATTAAGTTCGCTTATAATAACAATTATTAGTCTTGTATTGGTATGGCGCCTTATAAAGCCTTATATGGACGGCATTGCAGATCTCCCTTAAATTAGGAAGAGGTTGGTGAAAAGCTTATTTTAAGACCTGATATCGTGGATAGTGCAACTGAGACGGTTCGATTGATCCGCGAGAGGTTGAAGATTGCTCAGAGTCACCAGAAAAGTTATGCATGTTGAGTTTCAGGTATACTTGATTGCGTTCAATACCTATTTTAATTGTTTGATCAATTAGAATAAAGTTTAACACCTGTTTTCATGTAGGAGATAAGGTGTTTGTGACGATCTCACCAACTAAAGGCGTGATGCGTTTTGAAAAATGCGAGAAGCTAAGTCCACGTTACATTGGACATTGGACCTTTTAGAGTGGTAGGTCGGGTGGGTGAAGTCGCGTATCGGATTGCTTTGCCACCACAGTTGGCAAACATGCATAATGTTTTCCATGTTTCTATGCTACAGAGATATGTGAAAGATTCAACCCATATTTTGAATTTTCAACCTATTAAACTCTAAGAGGATCTGACTCTAGTAGAGGAGCCTATACAAATATTGGACCGCAAAGAGTAGGTTTTGCGGACAAAGCTCATTCTACTTATGTTAGTTAAGTGGCGAAATCATTCACCTACAGAGGCTACTTGAGAGCACGAAGTTGAGATTCGTGAGCAATACCCGCATTTGTTTACTTAATATAAGAGGTAATTTTTACAATTTAAATTAAATTTATTGTTGTTTTGGTGTATGTATCACATACAATTAAAAATATTTTGAATTGTCTAATTTACATATATTGATTTTGTATACACGATGGAATAGGTTCTGATATTAAAATAAAGTTCGTTTCAGTTAAAGACGTGTTTTAAGCAACAACTTGACTATCATGTTCGATCGATCAATTAAGAAATTGATCGATCAAATATAGGGTTGATAGATCAAACCATTTTGAAATTGTATTCTGTGAAAGAACTGTTCGATCGATCAAATTTTGAAGATTGATCGATCAAACTTATAGTTCGATTGATCAACATAAGTGACTTGATCGATCAAATGTATCGAGCTAGGGCATTTTAAACTTGAAATTTGATCGATCAAATTGAGCATTGATCGATCGGTTCCTTATTGTAATTTTTATTTTTATTTTTGGATACACGGTATTCCAATTTGGGCTGCAGAGTGTAGGGCCCATTACACTCAATTATCAGAGGGGAGTCTTTTAGATCACACGACCTTCGGTCCCTTGTATTGTAAAAAATGGGGCCCAAACCAGTTTGTTTAGGCTTGGAATCTGGTCTGGCCCGATTCATACCCAACCCAAATCAGCTTGTTTAGGCTTTGAGTCTGATCCGGCCCAAGGTCTCGACTAGGTCATACCGAGCCAGGTTTGCATCCGAACTGGGCCCGATTATGTGTCCGGTACCTGGATACAGGTTCCTTTTTAACTATACCAGCCACCAGCCAATGGTGCATCAGGCTGTGTTCAGCATATCCTTTTGCTTTCTTTTTTCATTTGATATATATCAAGTATACAGAATCCCTGTTCCTATACAACAGGCGCATACGTGGAGACATGATCATTATCACACACCATTGCTTCAATCGATTGCCCTCTGAATATCTGATTAACAAAATCACAAACTGCCAACTCACTATACAAATTCTACCAATCAGCTGTCGGTATTGATCAAAGGCCCACAGTTCCTGTGGGGAGTTGGCCTATCAATCAGACGGTCCAAATCAATGGGCATGCAAGATTGAGATGGGACAAAGGGGCCCAGTTTTACAAGGGTTAAATCTGTAGGCCCAATCTAAGCCCACCCGGTTGACAAAATTAACCATGCTCTGACACCGGCATAAGGCAGTGACAGGCCGGGCCGTAATGCCGGCAGTCCACCCAAGCCATTGGCAACCCAACATTTGCATAAACAGTTGAACGCTTCCACTTCTGCAGTTCTTTGGCCATGAGCTTATTCTCTGCTTGCATTTCTCCGGCTTCATCACAACCCATTAATTAAATCTATCTTGAGTGACGAGGAAACATCTTTACAGATAGTCTTATGTGGCCAGGCCCGAGCACCACCACATGTACACGACAACGCAAAGATCGTGCTCATTGCTCATGGATGATTCGAACCATCCGATCAAAGCATTTTTCTTAATTTTGTCTAGTTGGTTGTCCGTAACGGTTTTAAACATTCATTTGAAGGCTCTTGTTCGGCCGAAACTGAATTCAAGCTAGAGTTCTAGACAATGGACGCATGTACCATATTATATTTAGGAAGATGGTGGCATGCATGCAGAATCGTGACCAAAAAGGGCCAAAAAACAAACAAACAAAAAAAGAAAATCAAGAATTTAGTAAAAGGAAAATGGGGTTTTAATTTTGCTGGTCCTCAAAAATTGAACTGTGCTCCAAAACAAAGCCATTTTGGGGTTCATCCATGAACCAGTAGGCTTCGTATGAACCCTAATATTATAGGATGTAGCCCTAACAAGATATAGGGGTTCATCCATGCAACAATAGGCTTCATACGTACCCTAATATCATAGGATGTAGCCCTAACAAAATATAGGGCTTTACTCAAAATTACGTCACCCAACAAATTAATTTATTATTATTTTTTTCAATCGATGAAGCGATCGAAATCTCATTAAAAGGCCAAAAAGCTAAAAAGAGCGAGATATGGTGACACTTGTTACTAAGACACTCCAAAAATACGTGCCATAGCAAACTACCCAAGCTTAAGTAACAAGTTACTAAATTGAACTTGAAGAAGATTTTTGCAGGTACAGACATTATCAACTATCAAGAGATTCAGACAAAATGAAATGCTACTTGATGCTAAGTTTCATAAGTAACCTCCCAGCATGGGAAACAAAGTTCCGAATTCTGAAAATCTAACCAGTCTATGTACCAAGAGCTTGCCTAATGTAACTTTGGTAATAAAGAACAGGCTTCATAAAACAGAAAACACGCCAGAGAGGCTCCACTAAGGGAAGTAGACGGGCCAGTTGTAGTAGTAAGAGTCGCGCACTGGTTTGCTCATCTGATTCCACTGCAAAGTAGGAAAAAAAGACGAACAATTTGGCAGAACGAATCTTATGAGTAGAGAGCAATTTACCAAAAGAGGATTCAATTTTGAAAAGTAATACCGGTCTATACCAAAATGAAATACTCCCAACAGGGATCCACACCAAAATTTGGGTAAAATAAAAATGAACTAAGGAATTTTGAGAAAAGTATTTATTGTATAGGGAATCTGCAAACACAGAAATTTACTTAAATACCCATTTAAATAGCTATAAAATTGAAATGTTCTATGTTTTTTATAAGGGGTCTTTGATCCTTCAGCTTCTCCAATGAAAACTCTCTGAAAACACAAGCCGAAAGGGTTGCCTGATAGGTGGGTCAGGTCCCAAGTAATATTTTCAAACTCAGTAGAAAACATTAAACCGTTAGCTTAATTTTTATCACTGCAGATCTCATCAAACTAAAGTAGACCGGCTAAACACAAGAAAAAATCAATCGCTATTAGTCCTACACAGATGAGCACAATGGGATCATCATACAAACTCCTTAATTCAGACTGGCTTTCCCTAAACTCTTCTTTAGGGCTGCAAAAGGGTCAGTTGATCCAACGGATTGAGAAACCCAACACACCATGGGTTTGGTTACGGTTCAAATTCCCAACATGCCAGGTCTGGTTGGGTTAAAAATTTCGACCCGCTCAAACAGTCGGGTTAGGGTCTTGGATTCTTGACCCAAGCAGAGTTTTTCCTAATCGGGTCAGATCGGTTTTGGGCTGAGGCCTGAAATAATCAGGTCGGGTTCGGGTTCGAATTGAGGTGGACCGTAATCAGTTTGACCCCAAGACTATCTGTTTGCAGCCCTACTTTTCTTATTTTCTTCTTCCTTTTTTTTTTTTGATTTGCGATAGATTGGACCCATCAGCTGGTTGAAGTCTAGACTATGTGGGAATCACAACCTTGATCTAACTATAGAGTACAGACTGTGCTTGCAAAAATGACTACTCTTCAGAATAAAGAAAGATAGACCATTGATGAGAATCTGAGCACTGACCTTAAACTTATACGGCTGCCTCTTTTCCACTGCTTTTTTCCAGTGGTAGTGTTCAAACAACATTGCCTTGTCATGCCAGCTGCACAAAGATAATTCAAATTGGGGAAATGGGATGTCCACTTCAGTTAGAGATGCTAGAAGCGTTCAGCACGGATATTGGTGAGATGCGAGTACATCAGATACAAAAAATCGCCAAATAAAAAATGTGGAGCGGCTAATAGTTATCGCCACTTGCATAATATCGTATAGGGTAAAAAGTAAAAACAACAGATTGAAAAAAGTTCATGGTGCATATGCTGCAACGTACATATTAATAAATAAATAAATTTTATTTTTGAATTTCAGTTCCATCACAAAATCCTATTTGTGCATATATCCAAACGCATATTGTCATGGAAATAATCAACAGATTCAACAGAAAGTTCTCAAAAAATAAAAAATATGAACATGATGGCTATCGGATTATGGATGATCGTGTACTTTGGGCTCTCACTGTCTTCCTCCTCCCCACCAGAATTTTGAACTTTATCCAGACTTAAAAAAGGAAACTCCTAATCAGATGCCATTCTTTTAGAAAGTAAAGCATCATCCTCTAAACAAAAGAGGAATTGAGGGAACCCAGCCAGGAGGGCGGTGTTGCAGGCATATACATCTGGGATGGTGTGGAAGATGGTATCTCACTCTTCACACAACAAATTGACCCTCTCTCGTGCCGACTTCAAAACAGATGAATGCACCAGCGAGTTCATACTAGGTGATAATCAACATGGTCAATATACGTACCTGATTAGATGACAACACCACTGCTAATCAACCTTGCCTACAATGATCCAGTCTGACGGGATTCAACGATCAAGCAATATATCCAATTGAATTCATGAGAAAAACTAAGAACAAATTAGTACAATGCTGGGTATAATGGTTGCCACAATGCAAACGAACAAGTTCACAAGAATGTCGCTGCACGGTTTTGGCATGCATTCCATCAAGTTTAGGGTCTGTCTAAAGGTGTTCCAAATGATTGAGCTGCCGGGCAATGGATGAGAATGTGATCAGCCGCTTCTTCCTTGGAATTGCATATGGCGCACGGGTTGGGGGTGGTCATTCCTCTCCGAAGTTTTTATGCAATTCCAAGCCGCACGAAGAAAAGAATGGGGAGGGCTTAACCTGCCACATACCTGTCCGTGACTGGATGATTGACGGTCTTCTCCCCAAAGTGTTAGTAAAATGCTCATGAACAGTTCCGTAAGCATCACACAACGCTGGTGGGAACATTTTTCTGGCCAGAGCAAAGCAAGAGATTGACTCATCGTTCAGGCTGCACCCTGATGGAACACCACAGGTCAAACCATAAAATCCATGAACTTAATATCCCATGGAAAGTCTGTTCACAACTATCAAAGCCAATTGCCGCAAATCATTTGAAGATATAGAATGAAGGGAGGGAGCACCGCTATTCAAGACTTCAAAAAACAAATATTTAAGGGCTGGGATTAGTAGTGTTAGTTCACTTATGGTGTATCAATAATCTCGGACAGATAAAAGGTCTTTTGAAAAGAAGCATTCCTTTCCAGGCTACCACACAGGTAGGGCAACCTAGTAAAAAACCGGACGGGAGAGGCTATTCTCAATCAACTATTCCGGGAAAGCTTATTGGCATTCGTCGACATGGTTCTCCTAAAACGACAAATACAGGAAAAAATCAAGAGACTCAAAGCCAAGCCCTTCCCCCTGGATAAAACCTTCTTCCAGCAGTGCAGACTAAGCCTTGGGAAAGCTCCAAAGCAGCATCAAAGGAAGGCTATCCCCAAGGAAATGAAGCATATGAAATTTCATCTCAAGCAAAGGGAAAAGATGCAATGACAGTCAAAACATACCGGTTCAAGGCACAAAAATGTAAAATGTTTATTTGCCAAGGATATTAACCCAAGTGAGTAATCACTGCTGTAAAAGATACGAAGAAGATGCAGAGGATGAGTATTGCACATGGATCAAAATCTCGTCCGATACGTACCGGTATCGGACCACGACAGTACAATGCATACAATATGTATCGTACCTCTTTAGGTATCGTGCAAAATATCGGACAATACAGACTTGGTATCATTTGTATCGTCCCATATTTTGATTTTGTCAAAATCTTGGACAATACATTGACTGTATCATCCGAGATTTTGAAATGTTTTTGGGGGTGCCACTTAGACACCCGATTAACTTATCCTTCTTTCACCCCAGCAAACGCGATTTCAACACTGTAGATATGTTTTAAAAAAGGTGGTTATGTTGAAAAAATATCCGAAATACCTTTTTTTAATAAATATACATTTTAAGAAATATTTTAGGCATTGTATCGGCCAGTATGGCGATACGCATCGGAATTCCAAGATTTTAACCCATGGTAGTGCAGTTACACTGGCAGATGCATTGATGAAGCTCGTGCCTCTGAATCAGAAGATAGCGCGACTACAGACACAACAGGAAGGATTGCTACCAGGTAAAACCACTCTAAAACAGTAGATGGCATGTCTGCAGTCACAAGATAAGGGGTTGCAACCAGGCAGTCCAACAATGGCATAGCGGTGTTACAATGAGTAAGACTCTAAACACTAAGTCATTACTTACGAAACAAAAAATGATGGAAGATCAGTCCATCCCTCTTGGCTTCCCTGGATGAAATTCCAAAAGGGAAACCATTATCTACGACCTTTCACAGTCACACTATTCACTTCTGCCTACTATCTGGGTGAGATGGTGATGACCATAGATCCAGCACAATTTCCATGATGGGCTCAGATTATGCCTCACACCAAAGTCAATCCTATGGTCGACAAGCTTGATGACATCATCAACCTCTCATATCGAAGCCATACGAATTTGTCTAGCTACAGCAGTAAAAAATAATAACAAATAAAAACGAATTCATGCCAGCAATATTTCCTCCACCCTACAGAAATTTAATATAAAACAATACACTCAAATAGATCAATGAACAATATCTATATTAGAAATAGATAATTCATAGTAGCAGACCATGGCAAAGAGCGAGATAAGGATTTTGATGAAGAAACATCTTTTGAAAACGACAGTACAAGTTTATCTTGGGAATGGCCCATTACAGTGAAAAATCGGTAATGATGATACTCTAGATCGAAATCTGGGATGAGCTCATCGAAGTGCTCTATTCAACTTTTGAATATGGAACCGCCCCTCGAATTTTTTTGTAGCTAGTCTCTACCATCA
This sequence comes from Chloranthus sessilifolius, assembly GCA_021018995.1. Classification (NCBI taxonomy): domain Eukaryota; kingdom Viridiplantae; phylum Streptophyta; class Magnoliopsida; order Chloranthales; family Chloranthaceae; genus Chloranthus; species Chloranthus sessilifolius. Next base: position 18,303,363 of record CM037593.1, on the reverse strand, counting down.
TAAGTAAAGATTCCACCACTCTCGAAACATTAAAAATTAGTGATTTCTACACTTCAAGGAGGTAAATGTGATTGGAGGAAAAAAAAAAAAGGCATTAGAGAAATATTTCAGACAAATATTAGAGATTTTATACCAGTTATATCAACCAGGCCAGAAGATTTTACAGTCTTTATATCAAGCTTTGAATCTCATTGATGCTCTTGTTTATCTATTTTTTCTTCATATTTTCCTTCTGTATTCCAACAGATTCATCTAGGCAATGGGCTACATCTCAAATTTGGAAATATGAGTGTCATTATAATCCTGACAACTGTGAACACCTGCCAATTGAGAGGGCATATCAAAGTCCTCCTTAGCTTTTAAAAAACTAGTAGACACATGAATATATGGTGTGCAGGGATTTCAATATTGAACAAAACAAATAGTCCAACCTAGAGAGCCTTTAAATCCTTCTTTTAATGTAATGTTCAAGCTAAATGAGCTGGTTTATGGTAACCAATCCGTGCACAATCTAGGATTGTGAATATGTGGCACTATGTTGTTCATTAAGTCGGCAAGCCAATGCAAAGTAGACAACATTAGATCATCTAAAATATAATCGAAAATGCATCTCCCTCGTTTGATTATGATTAGAAAAACGCCATAAACATGAATGGTTATCTCGAAAATAGCTTAGCCATTCATGTTTATGGCATTTGACCACCTATTAATCACATGGTAGAGATTCACTTTTTATTAAATCTTCGGGCATGGTTGATATAACCGGCTTCTGCATTTGTCTTCTAAAATCCTTAAAAATTAGAGATTAATGTCTTCTTCACTCCAAGAAGATTGCACCATTCCCTAAACATTAGAGAATCTTATACTTGTCCTTTCCTCCTCCCATTACATTTTCATAAAAATATAATCATCAAAATTTTAATGTGAAGCATTCAACGAATACATTGTTTAGCTTGGTACGTTCTCGTCCTATCATCTAATACATTTCATTTGTCAAAAGAAACTAAAAAAGAATAAACTAGAGAAAATTTTAATCTAGGCATTACCAAAGGATGGAAGTAGTTGAGACTCGTGCACACAAACACATGGATGGAAAAATTTATCACCCATAGTTGCAGAGACCTATCTAATCATTCACAAAAATAACTTTGAAGTTCATAACCTCCTATTGACATTGCATATATTATACACATTTCCTAAATAATCGGCTTTCAACAAAGAAAACAATACAATATAGTCATATTTTTTCAAAGAACTTGATCAATATATTGCCAATCTCACTTCATACAGTCTACTACTTAAAAATCTTCCTACTTCTCAAGTATTCTATCTAGTACCTTGGAGTGTAGAAGACACAAGGATCAAAATATCGGGTATCGGTACCGTATCGTTCGAGCCTAAAACCGATACGTATCGGTATCTTCCATACAACTGAACGATACAGTACATTGAATGTACCGTATCGTTCAGGTTCGATACCGATACGTATCGGTATCGGCCGAAATTTTGATCCATGAGAAGACACTAATCTCTTTAATGTTTAAATGCTAGGGTGACCAAAGCAACAATAATTAACATCCCTGTAATGAAGCCTTTATGTTCTGATGACTTTCTCTAAAGTATGGATAATCTACATAAGTTCTCGTATTTCTTCTCCACGTTTAATTTTTCTTCAACCCCGCAAGTTAACTACCCAAATCCATTGATTCATTTTCTCACAACAAACCAACCACCCATAACCCACACCACTGAAGTTCAACAACTAGCCTCATGTCCAGTGCCAAGGTGGTGCCCGAGGCGGCCCAAGCACCCTCCACCATCAGACAGACAAGCTAGGCAAAAGGTAAGGTGGCTGGTGCTATTGCCGATCTGTATCGATTAAATCTTCCTGGGTTCCAGTTTTAGATATAACCCAAGGTAGATATGTGGTGTTTGTTATCATGTGTAGTTATGTTTGACCAAACCTTTTCTTTCAGTCTCTCCAAGTTAGAGATTTCTGTAACTGTCTCTGTAGTGATATTCTAATATATTTAAGTGGACCTATGTTTGTTCAAACCATTCTCTTTCTTCACATTTTAGAATGTTATGTGGCATTTTGCTGAATGAAGATGCAATTTTGGAACTCCAAAAGCTGTTGCTTTTCCAAAATTTTGGATCAGCTAATCTTCTCTGATTTAATTTTTAGGCCATGAGAGAATAGGCTTGGGTGAAATGCAAAAGTATATGTGTGAGACCAATATTAATTTTTCCCCTTGGAACTCTTATTAGAGAAAAGAACAAGTCAGATAAAAATCTCAATAACATGAAGTACCAAACACTAATCTCTAACATGGTTGTCAAGGTCACGCTATAGCCTCGCTATGGTCTCGTCATGAAAAATGGTGATGGGAAACGCCATATATAACCAAATAGTCATGACAGCTAAATAGCGACGCCATAGAGTCGCCACGGCGGAATAGCATTATGGCGTCGCTATGCACGCTATTTTATTTTTTGGATAATAACATATAATGCTTATCAATTATGACATTTTTATAATATATAAGTTACAAAAGTTAACTTACAAGTCACAAAACATCAACTTATAAGTTAAAAAATCCTCTCTCTCTCTCTCTCTCTCTCTCTCTCTCTCTCTCTCGTCATAGCAGCTACTAACACCAGCGTCGACCATAGTGGCAAATTTCGCCGAAATTCGGTGAAATTTAGAAAAATGGGGGTCAAACGAAAATTTAGGGAAATTTTCGATTTTCGGTATTTTCCGGTAAATTTCGGTAAATTTTTTTAAAATATTAAATATATTTTTTTAATTCCCGAAATTTTTTCAAAAAGTATCGAAATTAATCCGAAATGTATGGAAAGGACCCCCATACCGAAAAATTCCCGAAAACGAAATTTGTCACTATGGCGTCGACACTATCGTATGTGTACTTAATATTTCATATTTTTAATATTCTATATTTGTTGATATTTCATATTTATTTATTTATACTTACCATGTTGCATATTTGTTAATGTTCCATATTTGATTTGTATTTATTGATATTTATTTATTCCTAGAACATGAAATCCTCAATATTAGAATCAAAGTATGGTGTTTTAGCAGTTGAATTTTTTTCTTCCTATATGTTTTTTCTTATATATAAAAATATTTTAAAAAAAAGAATACTAATAATTAATAGATAAAATAATTTTCAAAAAATTATAATAACAAATAATCTCGTCATGGCTGCGCTATGGCCATGCCATGGCATAGCGAGCCTCTTCGCCATGACCTCGCCCCACCGCCTTACCTACCTTGGTTAGATTATACTTGTATTTAACACATTCCATATGTACTTGTTGCATGTTAGGGCCAATTTCGAATGGAGATGCATGTTTTTAAGAGGTTGTTTGCCACTTAGGGATAGAAAATTATTATAAGATATATGATATGGATGTATTGAAAAGCAATTGACGATGTTCATGGTGACGTTTGGTCGTAATGACTGAAATAGGATGATCGTAAAACGTATTCAACACTCGCATGAAACTCTCCCATCATTTTCATTAGATGTTGAAGGCATTTGTATATTTTCAATGTCTTTTATCGTGCCCAAGTTAGTTAAGGCAGTGTGGCGAGGTCATGGCGAAGAGTCTCGCCATGGTGGTGAGCCAATATGTTATTTTTAATAATATTTTATTTTTATTTATTAATCATTAATATTTTTTTATCATTTTTATGATTTTTAAATTTTTATACTTTTCTATAGAGGACGGAGGAAAATCAACTAATTAGGCATCATGCATAAACAAATATCAATGAATAGAAAGCAAAAATTAATTATCAAATATGAAAAGATTAAAAAATTAAAAAAATGAGAGAGACGAGAGAGAAAGAGAGGAATTGTACTGAGAGAGAGACTAGAGTGAGAGAGATAAGAGAGGAGATTTTTTTAAAAAAATTACTTGCACGCTGCAGCTAAGAGAAAGAGACGGGAGATGAGTTGCGTTGCAAAAGAGACAAGAGAGAGGAGTTGCGCTGATAGAGCGTTTCATTCTAAACCCTAAATAAATTTGATATAACGTATAAGTTAAAGTGTGAAAAGTAATAAGTTATAACTATAACTTATAAGTTATAACTTATACTTTATAAGCTATGACTGATAATAATTAAATTTACAAAGTTATAACTTATACTATTGAAGTTATAACCGAATTTACAAATAACGCCCATGGAGGTGCTATGGCATCACCATTTCATAGTTTTCGCCATTTCATTTCATATGGTGAATTCTCTCGCCATTTTCTATGGCGATGCCATGGCCTCGCCTTGACCATGGATCAAAATTTTGGCCGAAATGTCTCGGTTCCGGGTCTACCTGAAATGAAAATGAAGTGGATTTCGATAAAGTCCCGAAATTTTAGGATTATTGACCAAAGTTTCAAATTATCGGCTGATAACCCGAAAATTTCAAAATTTCTGCCAAAAATTTAAAATTTAGACCGAAATATTTAAATTTCACTTTAAGTTGTTTTATTTTCTTCCCATACCTTAAAAAATAGAAGAAGAAAAACAATTTTTAGATGAGAGAAGGTCCTTGGGATAATTTTTTAAAAAAAAAGTAATTTTCTTACCTCATTTTTCAGCTATCTTCTCAGGCGAACGTCCTCGGAATTGAATGAAGAAACAGAAAGGAAGATGCGAGAAGCAACATGATGGAAGATGTGGTTTATTTTCCATTTCACATTTAATGTTTTTACAGGTTGTCACTTCATCATACCAAGAGGACATTCTTGATTCTTGAGAGGTTACAACAGCCGGCTATTTTAGAAAGGTTTAGTACTTGTGATAGTATTTGGTGATGGGCACATATACATTAATAAAAAATATCTCTAGCAAGAAACCCACGTGGCCTAACAGCTGGCGAATTTTGAAAAGGTTAGTACTTTGATGCTTGGCACAAATATATTAATAAAAAATACCCCGGTAACCAAGCTCCCTAAAAAAATATGTCCGAACTTTTCCCGAATTTATCAAAATTGCGCTGACCAGACCCGTAGCTGAAATACTGTCGAATCACGAATTTGTAACTATGATCTCCAGCCATAATCACCACTGTTGGGTCTCATTTTTTAGAGAAGGTAAGAGAGAGAGAGAGAGAGTAAAAGTGAAGGGAAACCAACGCTTGCTTGGGCCACTATTTTGGGATTTGTATCATGTGGAACCTTCACCAGTTTTTGCGATTTGTACCATGTGGAAGGGGAACTAACGCTAAAAATTTGAAAGAGTAATAAAAATAAAAATTATAAAAAAAAAAAAACAGTTCAGCAAAGTTCGGAGCATATTATCGAAAATTACCAAAGTTTACCCATTTTATGCGTCAAACTAGGAAAGTCTAGGAGAGAATAGTAGAACTATGTCATGAACCATATATATTAGAGAATCAGTTTAGATCTATGTCAGAAAGATCAACAATTGAAGTCATTTCTTAATAAGGCAAAGTATAGAAGAGTTTAGGGAGAGGGGAAAAAAATATACATATAACTTTTAGTGATTCAAAAAAGGCTTATGATAGAGTATTGAGATAAATAATCTCGTAAATGCTAAAGAAGAGAAGCATCTCAAACTTGCATATTGATATTATCCAAGGCATATAGAAAAAGGCACTACCTAGTGTAAAAACTGCATGTAGAGAGTCGAATGAATACCCTAACAGAATTTGGCTACTATTTTCTTCCCTGATCAATGATATGTTAACAATCGACATACGTAATTGCAAAAGATTGTGATACTCATCGCCCAACCCTCACAAAATAAAAAATGATAAGACGGAACTATAGAGAAGGTCCTTAGAGTCAAAAGGCTTTAAAATTAAAAGAAAAGATGGATATTTAGAGTGCAACTTTAGTGAAAATAATAGACTAGGGAGAATTTTTAGTTAAAATAAAAATATAATTTAGTGCCACATTGCCGTAGATTTTTATATTTAGGCTTACTTTGCAATCAAGTGGTGGATTTGAGGAGGATATCTCAACTAGGATTTATGCAGACTGGATGAATTGGAGACAAGAAATTGGGGAATAGTGTGATCCAAGAGTTTCATCTCGATTGAAGGGATACTTTAATAAAACAACAGTAAGACTTGCATACTATATGGTCATATGATGCAAAATGTTGGGCTATGAAAAAGCGACAAGAGGATAAAGTGCATGGGGCTGAGGGAGCCATTACTTGCACATAAAATGGGTGTCCTTGCACAAAAGTTTAAAAAAATTACATTTTTTATGACTATCATGTCTTTAAAATGAAGTGGACAATCAAAACATGTGACATGGACCAACAAATAATTTTAAAATTTTATGTAAGGAACGCACATTGTGTGTCCTAGTGATGGCTCCCGACTAAGATATGCATGTTAAGATAGATGAATGGAATTACAATAAATGATAAAATCAAGAAAATAAATAAGAGGAAATTTGAAGAAATTTACGGAATGCCGTTTGAGAAGGTTTTAATATGTTCATCGGAGGTCAAAAACAAACATTGTACAAAGGATTGAGATGTTACAAGTATATGGAAGTACAAGATGAGGAAGACTAGGAACGAAGCTGTGAGAATTGATAAGAATGATTGCAAAGTTAAGAAGAGCTCAGTGTTGAACGGAAACGAGTGGAGAAACAGGACTTGAAAAGCTAACCCTAAATAGATAGGATAAGGCTATGATTATAATAATGATGATTATGTATAGCATTAACATTGAAGACATCATTACAAATGAACACGAACTGGCAATGCCCAATGAAAACAAAGGGCATAGATAGCCACCATTTTTTTTCCTCACGGAAGACTCCCTACTAGGGTTGTCAACGGTCGGGGAGTACACAAACTTGACCTATCGGGTTGGTCAGACATGAGACATTTGACCCGGCCAATACCCAACCGACCCGAAAAACCTCTTGGTCGATGCAAAATAGGATTTTTTTACCGGGTTGGGTCAGGTTTCCAGTTGGGGCATCGGGTCAGGTTTTTGAGTCAGCTCGAGTGCACCATTGGGTCGGGTAAGGCATTTCCTATTTTCTTATCGGGCAGCCAAAATTTTGACCTGACCTGACCCTGCTCGATCAGTTGACAGCCCCTACTCCCTAAGGAAGCTGGTTCCTGCCATGGGATCCGTGGAATGGTCAACTGCACGAATCCTAAAGTTGACAATCCAGCAAACCCAACGTTTGATGCTAGATTGATTAAACCATCAATGCCATTTTTTATTGACCTTAACAATACCCCAAAACGCCAAGGCGTTTATAGAGGGGAAATCTAATCACCTATTACTCCTAACACCATTTCACGACTTCCAAGGACAACAACAACCGTTTCTGCATGCGAGAAATAACACTAAGGATCCTATGCCCTAAATAAACGTGCAAGATAGAATCTACAAGCATATATAAGTAAATAGCATACTAGGAACGATTTGCTAATACACCGGAAAATTCTACCAGTAAAGTAAAAAAACCAGATATCTGAATTTAAAAAATAAGAAGAAGAAGTTACTTGAAGGCGTTAGAGAGCTGCCACATGTAGGGATTGGACCAGGTGATAGCAGAGAAAGCGAATGCTCCTATCCAAATTGTTACGAAACGGTCCGGATCCGCGTGTGGAACGCCCGGGTCTCCCCGATATGGATTACCGAAATATTTCTCCATTCCCCTCTCTTACCTCACCTTCCCTCTATCTCTCTCCAAGTTATCTCAGTTTTCTGCTATTTATCTCTTATGTGTTGGCATTGAGAACGATTGTTTAGTATAAAGTGCCCGACCCGAGTACCAGCAACACCACTCGGGTCAATCTCAGACTCTGCGTTTTCACCTGCTATTACGACCAATGTTCATTAAAAATAATGAAAAACTTAAACCCGCACACAACTTAGAGAAAAATAACAAACCCTAAACTCCACAGAATATATATATATATATATATATATATATATATATATATATATATATATATATATATATAATAACCTAAACTCAAACAAAAACCTTCATTTTAATTAGACCCATATTCCAGAATCGTCCCAAAAATGAACGATTCGAAGAATGGATGAAACACTGGTATAAAAAAACCTAGATCTAAGAACCATAAAACCCTAGAACTAAACCTCATGAATCACCCCAAAAAATTATATAAACAAGTAAAAATAAATAAACAAATTAAAAAGTGATTTTGTATGAGTACCTGATATGAGAATCGAAGAAAAGAAAGCCTTTGGGAGAAGCGATTGCAGAGAGTCAGAGCAATGCCTTTATCAACAGAGCAAATGGAGAACAATTAAGCATTAACACAGAGAAGGACATATAGTGTTGAGGGCATTTTCGTCATTCTGACATCATACTTGCCTATTACGCAGAAGTGTAGAACTATGCGTTGGGCCTAATAAGGGTATTTTATGCTATCCCACAGCCCCGACCCGACCCACTCCTCCCAGCTCTCCCACTAACCCGAGCTGCTTTGAATCAGATGAGTTGATCTTGAGATACATGGCTTTTCGATAATTAAAAAAAAAAATCGAGTTTTATTCCATGTGGCACATACATCCTAAAAAGTGTTCTAAGAATCACTTATCACTTTTTTGTATGGAAGATTTGAAAAAAAAAATAATTTTCATCATCTAATTCAAAGCAATCAAACCTTTTCCAAAGCCCTATAAATGATTGGAAACGGGTGACACAACCGTCGTAGTGAAGACATGAGAAATCTAAGCCCTTAAAAAGGTGGATGCACTGAACTGAGGTAGAGTAGAATACTATTTTGGACCATTTGATATGATCACTCTAATATCAATATTTGTTCTTATTTTTTACTAATTATATTAATTTTTTATTATTCGTTATTATTATTTATTTTTTTTATAACCCGAGTATCCAGGCCTCTTCATCGCAAGGGTATATGCACGACCCAAGTTTGCACATGCCGCATCAGTATTGGGATATAAATCTCTAGAGTGGGCTCAAGGGGAAAGGGGTCATCCCTTGATGTTTAAAGTTCACCAATATTATTATTTGTATTTAATTAATGTGTGATTCTTTGGTTATGATACATCCTAATTATAGGCGGCCATTTGTACTATTTAGATTGATCACATATTTATGCCATGTGACATAAAACTAATGCAAAAACTACTGATATAAAAACAATAGTATAATTTAAGGATACCTTCAGTTGCAACCACCAAATTCTAAAGGTACTAACATGATGCTAAAATCATTCATTGTTTTGAACGAAACGATGGAGATCGATTTTGTTCCATATATTGTCCTCTGTCCTTTTCTTCCACACAATATATGATTCTTGAGATAAGTGTATTATTATATATTGTAGCGTAGCCATATAGAAGGTTAGGGGGGCTCAAGCCCCCATTTAAATTTAGAGTTTGTATGAAATATGTGTCTTATATACCTTTGTTTATATAAAAGCCTCTAAATCTATAATTTAGAAGCCCCCCAATCGATAGTAAAATAACTACTAATATTATATTTATCATTCGTAGCCCACACCAACAAAAATTTTGGCCTATGCCCCTCATCATATAGTTACATATAGTTAGGGTTTGCACATCCTAAGAAGTGAACAGTTACATATAGTTAGGGTTTGCACATCCTAAGAAGTGAACAAAATCATGTGCATGCATGTCGGATCACTTTCAAAATGTGTATCGCGCACGGTCAAAATATAATTCTCTAATGATACACCTATGAAATTAAGAACCATTGTATAGAAGATTGAAATAAAAAAATCCTTGTCCATGTTGTAAGAGCAATCTAATTTTTGAGGTTGGTACTGTTAGAGTTTTGGTCAGTGCAAATATAGGTACTCCTTAGTTATGTCTATTTACACTGCACCCCCTACTTTTATGTTTTATTTACAAATACCCCTTGCCGTTAAATTACAGTTAATTAAGCGTCATTTCTTTAATTAAATGAGGCATTTGCCCATACTTAATATTATATACAAAATGACCATTATATTTTTCTCAACTTTGACCGTATTTTAAACGATGAATAAGCATCGAATCCTGTCCAAAATTTTTGGGTGGAACATGATTGATCTCCTCTAAGTTATTGTGTTACCCGATTTTCGATTTGGGTGTCCATGATGCTCAGTTGGTTCATAACGATGGTAGTGTTAGGATGGTACCAACAGGGGTAGCATTTTAGCGCTACTTACGAGTCAAGTGAGCACCATTGACACTCAAATCAAAAATCGTGTAACATGGCAACTTATAGGAGATCAATCATCTTCCGCCCAGAAAATTTGGGCAGGATCCGATGCTTATTACCAACTAAAATGCGGTCAAAGTTGGAAAAAATACAATGGCCATTTTGTATATAATGTTAAGTAAGGGCAAACACATCATTTAATTGAAAAAATAACGTCTAGTTAACTGTCATTTAATGGAAGAGGTATTTATAAAGGAAACATAAAAGTAGGAGGTGTAGTGTAAATAGACATAACTCAGGGAGTTTTATGCAATTTCAGCATAACATAGAGGGGTATTTGTAAAAAACCCTTCTAATATCTTATGAACGCTATACCTAAAGCTTATATATCTAAATAAATACCCCTCAACCTCAGTGGTGGACCCAATTGAGGCCCAGCATGGGCCGATGCCCACGATGACTTCAAAAACAAAAAAACCTAATAAGTTTTAGAGAAAATAAAATAAAATTATATTATTGATAAAACGATTTGAATATCTGACTGTTTGATAGGGGCACCATGATCTAAAGATCCATTATGTAGATGATTAGGACGAAAAACGATCTTCATCGTTCGACTCATGATAGTCAATAGTTTTACATGTGTTTTATCCACTAAAAAAAGGGAGTAAAAAACTCCACCCTAAGGATTGTTGGTACTTATTTTCGGACTAAAGTAATTAAAAATAGAATCTTATATAAAAGAAGGTTTGAACCTAAAGCCTATAGGCCACAACCACTAAAGTGATGTTAGTAAGTTATGGACATAAATAAAATATTAATTCATATATAATTTTTGAAAATCAAAATACTATCATGCATTTTAGAAAGGTTGGCGTTATTTGCGCCCGCTTCTTTTTTTTTAAAGACACACATTTTCATCATAAAAAATTGTTGATTGCCTTGAAATATGTGTTGAATGCAGATACTACAATTTCCAATCAAAAGCCCTTTGTAACGATAGAACCTACGCGGCAAAAATCAATACATATTTGTTTTCCTTAAATGACAGTTTATATGTAAGTCACGCAAAACACAAGCCCTGCACTAAAATTAGAACGAGCTCCTTGCCAAACTGTAAAAGGAGAAAGTTTAAATCGAATCATTCAATTTTAATTTTAAACCTAAAATTTGTTGTTGGGCATGAACGAAACGGTATTGATACAAGGAAGATGACAGTGAGGAAGATGTTAAAAAAAAAAAAAATACCTCTGTTCGTGCTTATAGTATTTATGTTCACACCTATGTTTAAAACTTATTGACTTTTTGAGATCAGACGATGTAAATTATTTTTCACTTCAATCTCTCACACAAAAGGGATCTTGAGATCATAATCTTATCATAGACAATCATTTTTCGATTCCATGTGGCACGGATCCCAAAATATGGCCTTAGAATCACGTTTGAGGGGGATGTGCGTCATGTGATTTTAGGACCACTTTTTTAGGATTGGTGTTACTTAAAATAAAAAATTGTTCGTTTGATGATACGCTCATGGTCTCAAGATCCATTATGTGAAAGATTAGAGTAAAAAACATTTATATTGTCTGATCTCAACCAATCAACGAGTTCAAGTGGGTTTCAAAAGTAGGCGTAAACAGAGATCTTTTAAGCCCCAACAGAGGCATCAAATTTTAATTTTTTTGATATATGACACTACGTTATGGTGAAGAGGATGTTATGCTAAGCTTAAATTGAATCAAATTACAACAAATAAGAGAGGTGATACATTTTGGTGAAGAGCACGTTCCGTTTCGGTGATGATTGTGCTACGATTTTTGTGAAGAGTTTGTATTTTGCGTGACTTTTATATATATATATATATATATATATATATATATATATATGAAGGAATCTTTTTGAAATTAACCTATACTACTTTTATGTCCGGGCTCAACCACAATCTCCTGGAAGTATATATATAGTAAGAGTTAAAAGGATACTTAAATGGGAGCAATTATTGGCACTCAACTTTTTAAGTTCATGATACTTAAAAAAAGACTTGGTATTTTAGAGATATGTGACATGAGAAAACGCAATTTGGCCAATTTGATTTAAAGTTCATGATCTATAAATCCTTAGTAGATAAGATTGGTATGAAATATAGTCGTCATCATGTAATTAAATATAGTCAAAGGCTATTGTTTGATTTAATAGTTGACAATCATAGATCATATGACAAATATCGTGTCTTGCTCCAATCTTATCCACTAAGGATCTATAGATCATGAACTTTAAATCTGATAGCCTAGATTGCGTTGTCACATGTTACATGTCCCTAAAATACAGAGTCTTTTCTTTAACCTTGGTGCAATCACTTAAAAGGTGTGTGCAAGTAATGGCTCCCTATTTAAATATACAAGTTAAATGTCCATAAACTTTAAGAAAATAAATTTAAAGGGAGGATGTTTTGAAAATGGGATAGTGGCCCCCAACCGACATTTAAACACCAAGATAGCGTTTAAATGATCTCACACCATCCAAGTTATACTTTTTATCTCACACCGATGAAGTATTTTTTTTTTTTTTTCCGATTATGCTATGTGGCATGTATTTGTGATTAATCTAAATTGTCCAAATGACAATCTATCATTGGAACACGAGCCATTTCTTGAAGAACACGATTTTTCCTTTCAGCAACACCATTTTGCTTAGGAGTGTTAGGTGAGGAGAACTCTTGCATAATTCCCAGGGAATGACAAAAGTCATCAAATTTAGAGTTACAAAATTCACCACCCCTATCACTCCTGATACGTTTAACATTAAAGCCTTTCTTCACTTGGCATCGTCTAATAATAATGACAAATTTATCAAAAGCATTCGACTTTTCTCTCAAAAAGGCAATCCAAGCGTGCCGAGAAAAGTCATCGACCATAACTAAGATATATCGCTTGCCTCAAATACTACTAACTTTCATAGGTTCGACAAGATCAAAGTGAATGAGATCAAGAACATTAGAAGTAGAAGTAGTGGAGAGTTTCTTATGAGGAGCTCGAGTTTGCTTGCCCAACTGGCAGGTACCACAGGCAGATTCAGATTTCTTTCTTAGTTTGGGAAGACCTTTGACAATTTCATCATTAGCTATTTTCACAAGGTCTTTAGTTTTCATGTGGCCAAGGCGACGTTGCCACAATTCAAGCTCACTACTAGAAGTCAATAAGCAAGTGGGTTCAGATAGCACATGAAAAGTATAACAATTATCAGACGATCTAATTCCACTTAAGAAATTTTTTCCAGATTTATCAAGAACAGAACATCCAGACTTGGTGAAGGTGATGTTCATTCCTTCATCACATAATTGACTGACACTAATAAGATTTGCTTTCAATCCATCAACATACAAGACATCAGAAAGTTTAGGACATCTAGGAGCATCAACCACTCCTTTTCCAATAATTTTTGAACAACCCCCATTTCCAAAAGTGACAGAACCAGATTCACACTTCTCAAGGGAAGAGAAATAAGACATGTTTCCAGTCATGTGCTTTGAACAACCACTATCAAGAAACCATTTAGATGTTTCAAAGGCATGCAGAGCAGTGTGTGCAACCAACACATTTTCAGATAGTTTCTTCACCCATTTCCACTTCATCAAATTTCCAAGACTCCTCAATCTATGGAACACAGCTGTGTCATGCTTTTGGCGAAACAAATCCATCTTTCTAACAGGACATGATAAATTTATGTGTCATTTTCTTCCACAATAGAAGCAGAGAGGACCTTTTCCGCCACTAGTCAATCTACCATAAGAAGGAGTAGGCAAGAGAGGGGGTAGAGTAGATGAAGAACCATAGTTGAAACTGCTTTGACCTTTGGGAACAAAAAATATTTTTGCTTATTTTTTATTTTTCACAGGACAGGAGTGATTTAATTCCATAAAACCCAACCCAGTTTTATCACCCCAACTCCTGCATGCCTCCCAGGCTTTTAGAGAATCCACCCTTGCATTTTGTAACTTTCCGAAGGTAATTTTTTCATTAGAGAGCTCATTTCTCAACCGATCATTTTCAACACTCAAGACATTGTATTTTGAACAATATTTGACTCCTTCAAATTTCAAAAACTTAATTTTATCCCTTAGGTTTTTTATCTCATCTTTCAAGGATTTAGAATTTTCAATCAGAAGAATGTTCTCAATATTTTTAACAACACAAGATGACATGAGGGATGACACATCATTAACCAACATCATCTTCTCCTTATTCAATTTAACACTCACAAGATAAAGCTCATCATATACTTCAAAAATATCAACATCATCTTCCTCTTCGTTCAAGTCAACAGAAGAGGGATGAGAAACACCACAAGCATCCTCATGGATAGATGCAACAAATGCTCGAAAACCATGAGAGACATAAGACTCATCAGAGGAGTTCCCATCACTGGTGTCATCCTCTTTTGCCGTTGCCATGGCAACAGACTTTCCAAGATTTTTCTTCTTGTTGGGACATTCATGAGCAAAGTGCCCATAGCAGCGGCATTTGAAGCATTGAGTTTCTTCAGATGGCTCCTTATGAGGCTTAGATGCGAGAGTCATAGGTTTCTCATACGACTTGTCACCACTTTGTTTTTTTTTGAAAATTTTCTTAAATTTCTTTGCAAACAAGGCGAGATCCTCATCATCACCACTTTCCCTATCCTCATCATCAATTTTTTTCTTAGAGGACCGGAAAGCAACACTTTTTTGTTTCTGGTCGACCTAAATCTCAGATTCATAAGTTTGAAGAGATCCCACAAGCTCATCAATGTTGATTTTATCAATGTTCTTGCTCTCAGAGATAGCAATCACCTTAGGTCTAAACCTTTCAGGTAAGGATCTCAGGACCTTCCTGACAATTTTATAAGATGGTATCTCTTCACCCAGGTAGAAAGACCCATTGACAATATCATTCAATTTAGTATAAAAGTCTGTAAACTTCTCATCATCATTCATCCTAAGATTTTCAAACTGCGTTGTTAACATTTGCAGTTTGTTAATCTTTAATTGTGGAGTCCCTTCAAAAGTGGTCTCAAGGATCAACCAGGCATCCCGAGCCACCTCACAATTACACACTCTTTTAAACTCAGAAGCCATTACTGCTCCAAAAATAGCATACAGGGCCCTAGAGTTATCATTAGCAGCACATTTTTCTTCATCACTATAACGGTTTGCTGGTTTAAGGGACGATCACAACAGAGGAAAAAGGACCTTGATCCAAAGCAGAAGACCACCAACATCTTGGCACACACACAAGTATTTAAACTTTGTATGGCAGTGTTATTTGATTCGTGAACATGAACTATGCATGTAATTGTGCATCTTGTGGATTCATTTTCAATACAATATTTTACTATTGTTTTTATGATTTATCCAAATTTTGTAATACTTTGTTAAAATAGGAATATTTTGTTATAAATCACTAATTTAAACCACACAAGTATTTAAGCTTTTTCCAGGACACTCCCAAGAACATTTTACTCAATAAACCACAATCTTCTATCCAAGAGTTGTTTTTACCAAATCACAATTCCTACAAAAGCAACTGTGACACTACTCTATGAAGATAATTTACCAATCAAAAAATTATGGAATAGCACTCTGTGCAGAAGGTCACCTTACAGGATCATTCCCCAAAAGTTGCTCCTAACCTGATGTGAGTTTCCAAACACATCCATAAACGATTTGCTAAAGAGGTGCAGGGTAAGTTTAAAGGAAAAAAGGGATACACAAAAGAAAACAAGATAGCGGAATGTAAAGGTTCAAAAGTCAACTGCCGAGAAAAAATGTTTTAAAGAACAACAAAAAATAAGAAATAAAAAAGATCTTGAAATATATAAGCTCGTTTAAAGAGAAGCTAAGAAATTCGTGAGTATAAAGTATAGGATAATTTGTATAACAAGTTGAGAACGATAAAAGGAGAGAAAAAAATGACAAACTTACCAAGATTAGAGACAAGAAAAGTAGATATCTCGACCAGGTAAGGTGCATTAGAGATGAAGATCAAATGATCTTGGTAAAAAAGATGAGATAGAAGAATAAATGGAGTATGTGAAGGAAGTAGATCAAGAAGAGGAACTAAATCAAGGGATGATAATGAAGGATGAAAAACTAAAGCAAAACTAGCCTTAGAAAAGATAAATAAAGAAGCTACAACCAAATGGAATACCTGCAAAAGTTTGGAATGTGATGGAAGGGGACTGAATTGGCAAAGAACTGGAGAACATTGTGGTCTCCTTTCATAAGAATAAAAATTGTACTAACAATTGACCCATTTTATGGGTCAAACTAGGAAACTCTAGGAGAGAATAGTAGAACTATGGCATGAACCATATATATTAGAGAATCAGTTTAGATCTATGTCAGAAAGACCAACAATTGAAGTCATTTCTTAATAAGGCAAAGTATAGAAGAGTTTTGGGAGAGGGGAAACAAACATATACATATAACTTTTAGTGATTCGAAAAAGGCTTATGATAGAGTATTGAGATAAATACTCTCATAAATGCTAAAGAAGAAAAACATCTCAAACTTGCATATTGATATTATCCAAGGCATATAGAAAAAGGCACTACCTAGTGTAAAAACTGCATGTAGAGAGTCGAATGAATACCCTGACAGAATTTGGCTACTATTTTCTTCCCTGATCATTGATATGTTAACAATCGACATACGTAATTGCAAAAGATTGTGATACCCATCGCCCAACCCTCACAAAATAAGAAATGATAAGACGAAACTATAGAAAAGGTCCTTGGAGTCAAAAAGCTTTAAAATTAAAAGAAAAAGATGGAATATTTAGAGTGCAACTTTAGTGAAAATAATAAACTAGGGAGAATTTTTAGTTAAAATAAAAATATAATTTAGTGCCACATTGCCGTAGATTTTTATATTTAGCCTTACGTTGCAATCAAGTGGTGGATTTGAGGAGGACATCTCAACTAGGATTTATGCAGACTGGATGAATTGGAGGCAAGAAATTGGGGAATTGTGTGATCCAAGAGTTTCATCTCCATTGAAGGGATACTTTAATAAAACAACAGTAAGACTTGCATACTATATGGTCATATGATGCAAAATGTTGGGCTATGAAAAAAAGACAAGAGGATAAAGTTAATGGGGCTAAGGGAGCCATTACTTGCACATAAAATGGGTGTCCTTGCACAAAAGTTTTAAAAAATTACATTTTTTATGACTATCATGTCTTTAAAATGATGTGGACAATCAAGACATGTTGGCGTAGGACAAAACCCTAAACTACATGAATGCAATGAATTAATTACTTGCCGAAATTAATTAGAATTAAATTGAACAATGAATCTGAAAATAAAGCGAATACCTTAGGAGCTCGTACTCCTCCACATGAAAAGATCATGTTCGGTTCGAGTAAGGTTCAGCCTTTGCGTTCGATCTGTTAGAATAGCGATGTGGGTCGATCCTAGAGATAAGACTCTAGGTTTTTCTAGATTAGGGTGCTCACAATCCAATGATGAGGTCACTGGTTTTAATGGCTCAGGTGAGATCTAGAGTTATTGAATCGAATTCAATGGATTAGGGAAAAGCTAGGGTTGATGATTTTGGGTTTATAAAAATATTTAGAAGTAAAGAAAGAAAATAAAATTAAAGAGATAGGTAGAAGATAAATGTTGTGGGTTT
The DNA here is from genome assembly GCA_021018995.1 of Chloranthus sessilifolius. Taxonomy (NCBI): domain Eukaryota; kingdom Viridiplantae; phylum Streptophyta; class Magnoliopsida; order Chloranthales; family Chloranthaceae; genus Chloranthus; species Chloranthus sessilifolius. Next base: position 18,285,494 of record CM037593.1, on the reverse strand, counting down.
CACACCCTTGGCTTCACATCAAACCCTTCTCGGGAAGAAGATTCACTCTTCGTAGAGGCTCATCTTAAGCACACAAGCAAAAGCTCTTTCATTCATAATCAATAACTAATTACAATGTTTTTCTTAAGAACCTTATATAGGAGGCCTTACAAATAAAGAAAATCCTAAAAACAAATATTAATAAAAGACAAATAAGCCCTTTAAAACTCTAGTTCGAAAATAAAAGAAACTAATATGCGCAGGTTCGATCGATCGACATAGGAAGTCGATCGATCGAGACAGGGTCAATCAATCGACATAGGAAGTCGATCGATCGAGACAGGGTCGATTGATCGACATGTGCAGTAATTTTCAAATCGCCAAATCTCGTCTCTTTACGCCTAGTTCTGATGTCCATTCCGCTTCTTTCGACGTCGGTACACGCGAAAAGGTCCATATCTGATGTTTACGATGTCGGCGTCCCCATCACATGTGACATGGACTAATAAATAATTTTAAAATTTTATGCAAGGAACACACATTGTGTGTCCTAGTGATGGCTCCCGACTAAGATATGAATGTTAAGATAGATGAATAGAGTTACAATAAATGATAAAATCAAGAAAATAAATAAGAGGAAATTTGAAGAAGTTTATGGAATGCCGTTTGAGAAGGTTTTAATATGTTCATCGGAGGTCAAAAAAAGACATTGTACAAAGGATCGAGATGTTACAAGTACATGGAAGTACAAGATGAGGAAGACCTGGAACGAAGCTGTGAGAATTGATACGAATGATTGCAGAGTTAAGAAGAGCTCGGTGTTGAATGGAAACGAGTGGAGAAACAGGACATGAAAAGTTAACCCTAAATAGATAGGATAAGGCTATGATTATAATAATGATGATTATGTATAGCATTAACATTAAAGACATCATTACAAATGAATAAGAACTGGCAATGCCCAATGAAAACAAAGGGCATTGATAGCCACCATTTTTTTTCCTCATGGCAGACTCCCTAATAGGGCTGTCAACGGTCGGGGAGTACACAAACTTGACCTATCGGGTTGGTCGGCCATGAGACATTCGACCCGGCCAAATACCCAACCGACACGACAAGACCTCTTGGTCGATGCAAAATAGGATTTTTTACCTGGTTTGGTCAGGATTCCAGTTGGGGCATCAGGTTGGTCAGGTTTTTGAGTCGGCTCGAGTGCACCATTGGGTTGGGTCAGGCATTTCCTATTTTCTTATCGGGCAGCTAAAATTTTGACCTGACCTTACCCTGCTCGACCCATTGACAGCCCCTACTCCCTAAGGAAGCTGGTTCATGCCATGGGATCCGTGGAATGGTCAACTGCACGAATCCTAAAGTTGACAATCCAGCAAACCCAACTTTTGATGATAGATTGATTAAACCATCGATGCCATTGTTTATTGACCTTAACAATACACCAAAATGCCAAGGCATTTATAGAGGGGAAATCCAATCACCTATTACTCCTAACACCATTTCACGACTTCCAAGGACAACAACAACTATTTTTGCATGCGAGAAGTAACACTAAGGATCCTATGCCCTAAATAAACGTGCAAGATAGAATCAACAAGCATATATAAGTAAATAGCATACTAGGAACGATTAGCTAATACACCGTAAAATTCTACCAATAAAGAAATAGATATCTGAATTTAAAAAATACTAAGAAGTTACTTGAAGGCGTTAGAGAGCTGCCACATGTAGGGATTGGACCAGGTGATAGCTAAGAAAGCGAATGCTCCGATCCAAATTGTTACGAAACAGTCCGGATCAGCGTGTGGAAGGCCCGAGTCACCCCGATATGGATAATCGAAATATTTCTCCATTCCCCTCTCTTACCACACCTTCTCTCTCTCTCTCTCTCTCTCTCCAAGTTATCTCAGTTTTCTGCTATTTATCTCCTATGTGTTCACATTGAGAACGATTGTTTAGCATAAAGTGCCCGACTTGTGTACCAGCAATGCCACTCGGGTCAATCTTAGATTGTGCGTTTTCACCTGTCACAGATTCGGTTCTAAAAAATATCCATGTTTCAAGGTTAGGGAAAGGAGATTCTCGAGTTCGGTGATTACATTTCTAGCATTACACTGACCAATCTCATGCCACAATACAAATGAGCCTTGGGACGCCTTCTGATTTGTCAATATGAATTTACAGGCATATAATTCGCAAATAATTTGCAAATTTTTGAGTTGTGCGAAAGTATCATGCTTCTATGCGGATCTGAATCATCCAATCGGTGACCTTTAATATCAGCCATCAAAATTAAGAAGTCATTGGTATAAGAGTGCACAGTTCAAATGGTTCTAATCTCTTAAAAAGTATGATTTTTAGACCCATGACCCTTCAATTGATGACATATCGCTTTGACGGCATGAATTCTTAAGATCGTAAGTAAATAAATGGTATAGGATCATTTAAACACCATTTGGTGTTTAAATGACGGTTCGGAGAGTCGGCCTCTTCTTTATAGAGGCCAACTTGCTATCGAGAGACAATGAGCTGCTATTAGGTAAGTGGCATGAGTCCCCCGGTGACTTATACTTGAGTCACTTTTTATTAGGTGCACCATGATCTAAAGATCTTTTGCAAAAATAAATGAGATAAAAAAATTTAAATAGCTTGATTTAGCTTTCAAACAAAATCTAAAATTAATGGCTGCTATGTAAATTTAACATATTATTAATTTTAGATGACATTTTGACTGGATTGAATCAAAACGATGGAGATCATTGTTCATTTCATTCTTCTTATATATAAAATCATTCTTGAAGATCTACAAAGATAAAGGATCCCAACCATTACATTATAATGGGTTATAAAAGTGGGATATATAGGTTGTGTATGGCATAGTTGTTTGCTAGCCCTTGTCATAGTAGAGTTCACCTGCTTTAATAATGAAATTTGGGAGTTTATACTAATCTATTAAATAAGCAATTTAATACTACTCACAATCACCACATAACAAAAAATAAGAACGCAAGTATGGAAACCCCATCACAGGTAAAAACTACGGGATCTATCTCAGATCCAATAAAGAATTCACTATGAACTAATAACCTTACAATGCCTCTTTGGAATGATATGCCCTACCACTCCTATCACCAACAATGACAGCTTCTCACCATCATTCTATCCACAGTGAACATTTCCAACAACCGTCGTCTCTCACGAAGGTCCACTTGTCTCTCACAAGTCTTACACTCTCAAATAAGAATTAGAAGGAATGCACTCATCATTGAGATTCAGGATTGACATCAACAAATGGTAAGTAATCTCAAGGATAAAGTTTGGACCAAAATTTTTTTACAAAAGAGGATTTTCGGATCAATTATCAAACTGTCCAAACTTCCTAAAATTTATAAGATTTCGGGTCACGGACGTCCGTGAATCACTCACGGTCTTCCGTGCTAACGGACGTCCGTGAGTGTTTACGGACGACCGTGGGTCCAAAAGTGACAAAACATTTTGTCAAACATGTTTACTTGGCAAGACCATTTTCCTAAGGAGCAACACTAATTTTTTAAGTCATGATGATGACAAAAATTCTCACAAATAAGTTCTCATCCTTTTTGTTAACATAATGCTACCTTCTTTAGAAGGTACCCCTTCTAATCGATAACTCTTTGCATAGCATGATTTTATTGCAAGATTTATCTGTTCAATAGTTTCACCCTCCTCTCTACTCATTCCTTGTCAGAGTATATTTTATTTGCTCTGGTAGGGAATCAGTAGACCATGGAGGTTGCTGCTAGAGCAGGTAAATCCTCCTTTGTAGGGAGTTAGAAAAGAAAATGGGAATCAACTAAAGCAGGTGAACTCTGCTATAACAGGGGCTAGCAAAGAACTATGCCATTAGCAGCCATAAATCTTTATATACTATTATTCTGTATTTCTCTATTAAATTGTAACGGAAAAGGTTGTTAAAACAACTTATCACTATTATGATGCAATCGGTTATAAGTGGATTATATAAAAGCCTTTATAAATATATCATAACGGATAAAGGATTATAATGATTGATTGCTAAAATTTTTGCATATGTGATCTTTTTACATTTAAAAGAAAAAATTTAAATATATATATATATATATATATATAGGCACCTTTATAACGTCATTTATAATACGTTATAATGGTTGAAAAAATTAATACCTTTTTTAAAAAAAAGAAAACTTATCAAAGCTTTATAGCGCCTTTATAAAAGGTTTATAAAGGTAAACGAACCTTACCTTCATAGGCAATGGTAAGGTTCAATCGGTTGAACCGTTCAACCAGATTTGCGGCCATTGGATTGGAGAGAATCTTGATCACATGTCATCCTATAAGATTAGAAATCGCGGAATTCAAGATTCTCTCATAATCAATGAATGTAGATCTGGTCAAACACGAAATCAATCATTGGACTTGACCATTAATCCATTAACTATCCTACCCTTAGAGCTGTTATAACATTGTTTTAAAATCTTATTGCACAAAAGAAAGAGAGAATATATATATACAGAGAGAGAGGGGGGGGGGGGGGAGAGTTTTCACACATCCAAAATACCAAAACTTAAAATTCCTCGCATATTTATTATAATGTATGGTCAATAGCAAGGTACATTATTATGTACACAACCTCTTAAGGAACCGGAACCCTAGAGACTTTATTATTTCCTCGCCCATGTTTAGTGACACATCCAAACTTCTCACTCTAGGTACTTTTAGTACCTTGAAAATGAGATTCAATCAACTCCAATACTTGAACCCCTTTTCCAAATTTACAAGTACATCTGATACCATTAAATCCATGTCCCCTATAATAACATTGCCACTTGTCTTCTCTTCAATCTCATCCATTATGAAATCATTCAGGTTGTTTGGCAAGAAACCATTTTTAACCAACATTAAGGCTCCTATGCCCTAAATAAACGCTAAGGATCCTATGCCCTAAATAAACGTGCAAAATAGAATCCACAAGCATATATAAATATATAGGATACTATGAACGATTTGCTAATACATCGTAAAATTCTACCAGTAAGTAAAAAAATCCTAAACAGATATCTGAATTTAAAAAATAATAATAAGGTACTTGAAGGCGTTAGAGAGCTTCCACATGTAGGGATTGGACCAGGTGATAGCAGAGAAAGCGAATGCTCCGGTCCAAATTGTTACGAAACAGTCCGGATCGGCGTGTGGAACGCCCGGGTTTCCTCGATATGGATTACCAAAATATTTCTCCATTCCCCTCTCTTACCTCACCTTCCCTCTCTCTGTCACTCTCTCTCTCTCTCCAAGTTATCTCAATTTTCTGCTATTTATCTCCTATGTGTTGGCATTGAGAACGATTGTTTAGTATAAAGTGCCCAACCTGAGTACCAGCAACACCACTAGGGTCAATCTCAAACTGTGCGTTTTCACCTACCACATATTCGGATCTAAAATATATCCATGTTTCAAGGTTAGGGAAAGTAGATTCTCGAGTTCAGTGATTACATTTCTGGCATTACACTGACCAATCTCATGCCACAATACAAATGAACCTTGGGACACCTACTGATTTGTCGTATATGAATTTACAGGCAATGGTAAGGTCCAATCAGTTGAACCGTTCAACCAGATTTACAGCCATTGAATTGGAGAGAATCTTGATTACATGTCATCCTATAAAATTAGAAATCGTGGAATTCAAGATTCTCTCATATTCAATGATTGTAGATTTGGTCAAACACGAAATCAATCAGTTGGACTTGACCATTAATCCATTAACTACCCTTCCCTTAGAGCTGTTATAACATCGTTTTAAAATCTTATTGTACAAAAGAAAGAGAGAATATATACATACAGAGAGAAGGGGGGGGGGAGAGTTTTCACACATCCAAAATACCAAAACTTAAAATTCCTCGCATATTTATTATGTTTTATGGTCAATAGTAAGGTACATTATTATATACACAACCTCTTAAGGAACCAAAACCCTAGAGACTTTATTATTTCCTCTCCCATGTTTAGTGACACATCCAAACTTCTCACTCTAGGTACTTTTAGCACCTTGAAAATGAGATTCAATCAACTCCAATACTTGAACCCCTTTTTCAAATTTACAAGTGCATCTGATACCACTAAATCCATGTCCCCTGTAACAACATTGTCACCTGTCTTCTCTTCAACCTCATCCATTATGAAATCATCCAGGTTGTTTGGCAAGAAGCCATCTTCAACCAACATTAAGGCTCCTATGCCCTAAATAAATGCTAAGGATCATATGCCCTAAATAAACGTGCAAGATAGAATCCACAAGCATATATAAGTATATAGGATACTATGAACGATTTGCTAATACATCGTAAAATTCTACCAGTAAAGTAAAAAAATCCTAAACAGATATCTAAATTTAAAAAATAATAATAAGTTACTTGAAGGCGTTAGAGAGCTGCCACATGTAGGGCTTGGACTAGGTGATAGCAGAGAAAGCGAATGCTCCGGTCCAAATTGTTACAAAACGGTCCGGATCGGCGTGTGGAACGCCCGGGTTTCCTCGATATGGATTACCAAAATATTTCTCCATTCCCCTCTCTTACCTCACCTTCCCTCTCTCTGTCACTCTCTCTCTCTCTCTCTCCAAGTTATCTCAGTTTTATGCTATTTATCTCCTATGTGTTGGCATTGAGAACGATTGTTTAGTATAAAGTGTCCGACCCGAGTACCAACAACGCCACTCGGGTCAATCTCAAACTGTGCGTTTTCACCTGCCACAGATTCGGATCTAAAATATATCTGTGTTTCAAGGTTAGGGAAAGTAGATTCTTGAGTTCGATGATTACATTTCTAGCATTACACTGACCAATCTCATGCCACAATACAAATGAGCCTTGGGACGCCTACTGATTTGTCGTATATGAATTTACAGGCAATGGTAAGGTCCAATCGGTTGAACTGTTCAACCAGATTTGTGGCCATTGAATTGGAGAGAATCTTGATCACATGTCATCCTATAAAATTAGAAATCGTGGAATTCAAGATTCTCTCATAATCAATGAATGTAGATCTGGACAAACACGAAATCAATCAGTTGGACTTGACCATTAATCCATTAACTACCCTACCCTTAGAGCTGTTATAACATCGTTTTAAAATCTTATTGTACAAAAGAAACAGAGAATATATATATATATATACACACACACACACAGAGAGAGAGAGAGAGAGAGAGAAGGGGGGAGAGTTTTCTCACATCCAAAATGCAAAAACTTAAAATTCCTCGCATATTTATTATACTGTATGGTCAATAGTAAGGTACATGATTATGTACACAACCTCTTAAGGAACCGGAACCCTAGAGACTTATTATTTCCTCGCCCATGTTTAGTGACACATCCAAACTTCTCACTCTAGGTACTTTTAGTACCTTGAAAATGAGATTCAATCAACTCCAATACTTGAACCCCTTTTCCAAATGTACAAGTGCATCTGATACCACTAAATCCATGTCCCCTATAACAACATTGTCACCTCTCTTCTCTTCAACCTCATCCATTATGAAATCATTCAGGTTGTTTGGCAAGAAACCATCTTCAACAAACATTAAGAATCCTATGCCCTAAATAAATGCTAAGGATCCTATGCCCTAAATAAGCGTGCAAGATAGAAGCCACAAGCATATATAAGTATATAGCATACTAGGAATGATTTGCTAATACACCGTAAAATTCTACCAGTAAAGTAAAAAAATCCTAAACAGATATCTGAATTTAAAAAATAATAAGAAGTTACTTGAAGGCGTTAGAGAGCTGCCACATGTAGGGATTGGACAAGTTGCTAGCAGAGAAAGCGAATGCTCTGATCCAAATTGTTATGAAACGGTCCGGATCGATGTGTGGAACGCCCGGTCTCCCCGATATGGATTACCGAAATATTTCTCCATTCCCTTCTCTTACCTCACCTTCCCTCTCTCTCTCTCTCCAAGTTATCTCAGTTTTTTGCTATTTATCTCCTATGTGTTGGCATTGAGACCGATTGTTTAGTATAAAGTGCCCAACCCGAGTACTAGCAATGGCACTCGGGTCAATCTCAGACTGTGTGTTTTCACCTGTCATAGATTCGGATCTAAAAACTATCTGTGTTTCAAGGTTAGGGAAAGGAGATTCTCGAGTTCAGTGATTACATTTCTAGCATTACACTAACCAATCTCATGCCACAATACAAATGAGCCTTGGGGACGCCTACTGATTTGTCGTATATGAATTTTCCGACATATAATTCGCAAATAATTTGCAAATTTTTGAGTTGTGCGAAAGTATCATGCTTCTATGTGGATCTGAATCATCCAATCGGTGACCTTTAATATCAGCCATCAAAATTAAGAAGTCATTGGTATAAGAGTGCACAATTCGAATGGTTCTAATCTCTTAAAAAGTGTATTTTTAGACCCATGACCCTTCAATTGATGATATATCACTTTGACGGCATGAATTTTTAAGATTGTAAGTAAATAAATGGTATAGGATCGTTTAAACACCATTTGGTGTTTAAATGACGGTCTAGAGAGTCAGTCTCTTTATAGAGGCCAACTTGCTATCGAGAGAAAATGAGCTGCTATTATGAGAATATAATCAAATAGTTAGATTTTGGTTCCCCGTTGCACACCCCCCCCCCCCCAAATGAACATAATATATCATATAAAAAAGTGATTCTTAGAACACTTTTCAGGATGTATGCCACATGGAATCCAATTGTGACCCCGGTACGGTTCACATCAGAGTTATGTCATTAGATCCAAAACCACTTGTACTGTGTGTGTGATTATCTTTACAATCGATTTTGACTGATGTTGTTGTTTTTCAATGACAGATCAGCATGACCCCGAGATTTAGAGGCAGAAGTAGAGGTAGGACAGTTCCATTAGAGGACATCCCTGAAGGTGTCGGTGTCTCTAGGGGAGTCACTTTCGCAACCGGTTCCAACACAGTTCCAGTTGGAGTTGGAAGAGGTCAGAATGAAAGAATGGAGCAAGTGTTGGAAAATCTAGCCACCAACATAGCTCAGCGGACCACATCTATGGCTCAGCAGACTGCTGCCATCGCCCAGCAAGCAGAGCTGATTTCTGCTAGACAACAACAACAACCCTCCGGATTTTCCGAATTCAGGAGAATGAGACCTCCAAATTTTTCTGGACAAATCGATCCAATGGAGGCCAAAGACTGGTTGGATGAGATGGAAAAGATCTTCGACGTACTTCAGTGCACCGATGTCGAGAAGGTTCGTTGGGCAACCTTCAAACTGGACGGACAGGCTAGACCATGATGGAAGTCCGTGGCTAGACACAGGGAGTAGGAGTTTCCCAATACTCCTTGGACCTGGGCTGAGTTTATCGAGGCATTCAACGATCAGTAGTTTCCTAAGATCGTCAGGAATCAGATGGAAGTCCAGTATATCAAGCTGAAGCAGGGGATAATGTCAGTGCATGAGTATGGAGATGAGTTCACGTGACTTGCGAGGTTTGCACCTCAGCATGTGGCCACCGATATGATGAAGGCCAAAAAATTTCAGCTGGGTCTTAGGCTGAGTATACAGGAGAGCATGGCTATATAGGAAATGGAAACATATGGAGGAGTACTGTCAAAGGCCCTCAATGCTGAGGAAGAAATTCAGAAGCAGTTCTTGAGAAAGAGTCAGCCGAACAAGGACAGGATTGTACAAGGGCAGTCAGGTGCTTATGAGAATAAGAGGGCCAAGTTTACGAAGCCGCCAGTGAACCTTATTCAACCTGTATTTTCTAGACCAACATTTTCTTCTAGACCGACCCCTTATCAGAGATCGGCAGCATCATCACCAATGCAATCTGTACGACTAGCGGGTTCTACTGCTAGTGGAGCATCAGTGGAACAGGGATCCTCTCGTGCGCCATCTTTTGTTTCGGTCACTACGTGCCTAAGGCGTGAGAAACCAAACCAGACCGAGGATTGTAGGAGGAACACTGGAGCGTGCTTCCGGTGTGGCACAATCAGGCACATGGTTAAGGATTGTCCTCAGGAGGACAAGGGAAGAACTAGTTCGGCTTCTACTCAGAGATCGACCCAACCTATTATTCAAGGTCGAGCCTATGCCGTGACAGCTCAGGAAGTCGAAACGTCGAACGGCGTGATCCAAAGTATTATTAAAAGTTGAGATGTCTTCTTATTTTATTTTGTTATATATATAATTGTTTGGTATTTAATAAATTTTGTTAATAAGTTATAGATGAACACACATGCTTAAAATTTTTTAATTGAAAAGGTTATCTAAACTAAGGTACTCTTTTTAAACGTCGGGAGAGCGACATAAGCAAAACCGAAGCACGAGTGTTAATAGACCTCAGGTCTGCCCACTCTTTTGTCACTCCGTTGTTCGCTGAGAAGTTGGGCATCATTCCCAAGGCCCTTGATTTCATCTTGGTAGTGTCAATTCCTACTGGCAACTCAGTGAGCACCGATATCATGTGTCAATCAGTGATTGTGATTATCGAAGACCACGAGACAATAGTTGATTTGATAATTTTGAGCATGGAAGGGTTTGATGTAATACTAGGGATGGATTGGTTATCTGCTTATCACGCGAGCATGGATTGTCTTTAAAAAATTATGACATTCCGCCCGCCGAAGAGAAAACCTTTCCGATTTTGCGGAGTCAAATCCTGTGTGGCACCGTTTATCTCTGCTATACGAGCAGACCATATGATGAGGAATGGGTGTTGTGGTTATCTGGAAACTTACAAGATCATAAGGAGGAGAAGAAAAATATTACAGATATTATGATTGTTTGCGAGTATCCGGATTTTTTCCTGAAGATCTACCTGGATTACCACCTGACAGGGAGATTGAGTTTGCGATTGAGTTAGCGCCGAGTACCGAACCTATATCGAAAGCTCCGTATCGAATGGTGCCTGCAGAATTGAAAGAGTTGAAGGAGCAGCTTCAGGAAATACTAGATAAAGGCTTTATCCGACCGAGTGTGTCACCCTAGGGAGCATCGGTTTTGTTTGTGAAGAAGAATGATAGTTCGATGCGGCTGTGTATCGATTACCACCAGCTAAATAAGTTGACGATTAAGAATCGTTATCCGCTTCTGAGAATTGATGATCTTTTCGATCAGTTACAAGGAGCGAGGTTCTTCTCAAAGATTGACTTGAGGTCAAGCTACCATCAGTTGAAAGTCAAATCTGAAGACATTCAGAAGACACCATTTAGAATCCGATATGGGCACTACGAGTTCTTGGTCATGCCATTTGGGTTGACAAACGCACCCGCATCATTTATGGACTTGATGAATCGGATATTCAAATTACATTTGGACAAGTCTGTAGTAGTTTTTGTAGATGACATCCTCATCTATTCAAAGATGCGAGAAGAACATGAGCAGCACTTGCGAGTAGCTTTACAAACCCTCAGAGACCATCAGTTATATGCAAAACTCAGCAAGTATGAGTTTTGGCTTGAGCAGGTCAGTTTTCTAGGTCATGTTGTCTCTGGGACCGGTATCACGGTTGACCCAGCAAAGATCGAGTCAGTGATGAATTAGGAATAGCCAAACACGGTTACAGAGATTCGTAGTTTCCTCAGTTTTGCAGGTTACTACAGAAGGTTTGTAGAAGGGTTCTCTAAGATATCAGGTCCACTTACGCAACTTACGAAGAAGAATACTAAGTTTGACTGGACAGAACAGTGTGAGCAGAGTTTTCAGGAACTCAAGAAATAGTTGACTACTGCGCCAGTACTTGCTATACCGTCAGGTAGGGGAGGCTTTGCAGTGTACAGTGATGCATTGTATGGAGGTTTAGGTTGTGTGCTTAACTAAAATGAGAGTCATTGCTTATGGGTCTAGACAGCTAAAAGATTATGAGAAAAATTACCCGGCACACGACCTTGAGTTGGCTGCAGTGATCTTTGCCTTGAAGATCTGGAGGCATTACATTTATAGGGAGACCTTCAATATATTCACTGATCATAAGAGCCTTAAGTATCTCTTCTCACAGAATGAGTTGAATATGAGACAACGTCGATAGATGAAATTTTTGAAAGATTATGATTGTACCATCTAGTACCACCCCGGGAAAGCAAACATAGTGGCAGATGCGTTAAGTCGAAAGTTCTCTACTCAAGTATCACATCTCACCGCAAGGGTGCGATGATGGCGTCTATTAGAAGATATGACTCTAAATAGCATAAGATTTGACGTAAAAGGTTCAGGTGCATTAATGGCTACGTTGGTGATACGTTCTACTCTCTGTGAGAACATTCGCAGATTTCAAATGACGGATGATGAACTTATGACTATCAGACATGATGTGATTGGGGGAAGTAAAATAGATTTTTCTATCAAGGATGATGGCACGTTGTTGTTTAGAGACCGAGTATGCGTACCAATTAGTACTGAGCTTCGGGACACTATTTTGAAAGAGGCTCATAAGTCTATGTATGCTATTCATCCTGGCAGTACCAAGATGTACCAAGACTTAAAGAAAAGCTTCTGGTGGATGGATTTAAAGAAAGATATCGCTGAGTATGTCTCGAGATGTCTTATATGCCAGCAGGTCAAGGTTGATCACCGAAATTCGACAAGACTGTTGCAACCACTACCAATACCTGAGTGGAAATGGGAGGCCATTTCTATGGACTTTATTTTGGGGTTACCTAAGACGTTAAGGAAACACAATGCCATCTGGGTCATTTTGGATCGATTGACTAAGTCTGCACACTTCCTGCCTTATAATACGTCGTATACCACTAACAAGCTCACAGGGTTATACATCAAGGAGATAGTTAGGCTGCATGGTATATCGATCAATATCGTATCCGACAGAGACCCAATGTACACATCTCAATTTTGGCAACGATTTCAGGAAGGGATGGGTTCCAAGATCGATTATAGTACGGCATTCCATCCTCAGACTGATGGGCAGTTTGAGAGGGTGAATCAGATTATAGAAGATATGTTGCGTGCTTGCATGCTAGATTTTCAGGGGTCATGGGACCAACATTTATCGCTGATCAAGTTCGCCTTATAATAACAGTTACCAGGCTAGTATCGACATGGAACACTATGAAGCCTTACCTGGACGGCGGTGCAGGTCCCCGCTTAATTGGGAAGAAGTGGCTGAGAAACTCATTTTAGGCCTCGAGATCGTGGAGAGTACGACTGAAACAGTTTGATTAATCCGCGAGAGGTTACGTATTGCTCAAAGTCGTTAGAAGAGCTATGCCGACCTTAAAAGGAACCATGTTGAGTTTCAGGTGAACTTGTAGAATTGATTACATTATTATTGATGTCAAACGTGTTTTGTCACTAATATCTGCGTTTCAGGTGGGAGAGAACGTATTTGTCAAAATCTCGCCTACGAAAGGCGTAATGTATTTTGAGAAGCATGGCAAGCTGAGTCCACATTATGTTAGACCTTTTGAGATATTGGGCTGAGTCGGCGAGGTTGTCTATCGAGTAGCTTTACTATCGCAGCTATCGGGCATGCACAACGCGTTTCATGTGTCCATGTTATAAAAGTATGTCAAGGACCCGACTCATGTATTGGACTACCAACCCATTGAGCTCCAAGAAGACTTATCCTTGGTTGAGGAGCCGGTACAAATCTTGGATCGCAAAGAGAAGACCTTACGGACCAAGAGCATTCCCTTAGTACTCGTGAAGTGGCAGAACCATTCTTTAGAGGAAGCCACTTGGGAGCGCGAAGCAGAAATTCGAGAGCAATTTCCACAACTTTTCGAATGAAGGTAAGTCGTAAACTATGTACATGTAAGAAAAATATAAAAACTTTTGACATTTAAAACTCCTTTTTCAAACAAACATTACATATATCTATAACAATCATACAATAAAATCTTAAATATCATATTTATTCATTCTCAGTTAGAATACGTATACCAGGCTTGTGGTTACGCTTCTGAACAAGTATTCGATTCTGACATCTGAAATTTTTGCTCGAGTAATTACCGACATAGTGTATGTGGTCTAGTAAGAAAAGGGTGAGGTAGATGTGTGTGCTAGGTTTGAATCACGGTGAGGTATGTTTCCCGGTACATGATACTCGGGAAGGTATGCATCCATGTACGGATGCAATCCTTTATGGAAGTATGGGATGCCACAAATAGTACATCCAGGTTGCTACGAATCCCGACCATTGAAAAGCGTGATTAGTGAAGCCTATCGCATCGCGACCTAAGTTCTTTTAAACTTCAGACTGTTTCAATTTTGCTTTATACTGGTGTTAGGATAAGGACTTACCGTAGACCGGTTTAGCTATTCGTTATAGTTTTTAGGATAAAAATTTCTAAGAAGGGTAGAATGTAAAGACCTGTATTTTTGGACCCGAGTTAGACCGACCCTGTGTACGTATTCGGCTTGATGACCATTGTCGCTATTTGCCTTTGATTATTATTTAGATGTGATCGTGCGGATGGATTTTTATTTAGGGCTTGATCGGACCCTTGTGTGAAAGCCGTGCATCGACCTTCGGTGTAACCACTCAGCACCGGACCTAAGTTGTTGAAATTAGAAAGTTTATACACTTAGGGTGTGTGTGTGCTTAACACTTTAAGCAACCTCATTATAAGAGAGAAAGTTCTCTCCCGTTTTGTATTAGGTTAAGTCTATTAGTTTTGGTTCCTTTAGAGAGAAGGAGACGTGAGCCCTATACGCCGGAAACCCTAGCCGCTTTTTAGCACGTTTGATCATCACAAAACTTCACCTTTATCGTGCTACCGATTGTGAGATCTGTTTTGTGAAACCTTTTCGGTGCGAATCGTCGAGGAAAATCTACCGGGTTCGTTCTGAAACTCCGTTTGTGTGACTCGTTTCAAATCGTGGAATCCTTAGATTAAAGGTATGTTTGAAAAAGATTAATTATTAGAATCAATAGATTAAACTTGGGTTTTATTTTGAAAATGTGTGAGATTCGATTTAGGTGAAAATGAGGCAAAAAATCGCATCGTTCGAGCGAGGACAGAACTTGGTTTTGTCTTCATTTTCATTTTCTTTTCGATACTGTCTTGGTATTTTATCCGAAACGTTTTACTCCAAACTCTGATTAATATGATTCTTTTTGCGTTGGAAAGATAACATCAAGCCCTACAACTTTCATGTTTTGACTAACTCGTGAATCAATCTTTTTGAAGGTCAACGAATTAGGGGAAGGTTACGTCAAATTATCTTTATTTTTATTTTCTTTCCGATACAGTCTTGGTATTTTATCCGTAATGTTTTACTCCAAACTCCGATTATCATGATTCATTTTGAGTTATAAATATAACAATAAACTCTACAACTTTTATGTTTTGACCAACTTGTGAATCAATCATTTTGAAGGTCAAAAAAATTAGGGGAAGGTTACGTCAAATTTTAAGATTGACACAAACTTGTTTTCATTTTCGTTTTCTTTCCGATACTGTCTTAGTAATTTAGCCTTAAATTTTTACTCCGAACGTTGTTTGATATGATTCTTTTTATGTTGGAAAGAGAACAACAAACTCTACAACATTCGTATTTTAACTAACTCATGAATCAATCGTTTTAAAGGTCAAAAAAATTAAGAGAAGGTTACATCAAATTTTAAAATTGGCACAAACTTGCCCGTTTCGACTCATTTATGAGAAAACACTTAAATAGGTTTAAATTATTAGTGATTAGAGTTAACCTTAATGCATAATTGTATATTTGTGATGTAGATTAAGGGCAAGAGGCCATCAATAAGATTTTGCTTGACTTCGCGTAACTTCAAGTTTTGGTAGGAGAATCTCATCTTTACAATATTTTATTTTAATTCGCATGGATAATTTGTATTAGATTTTGAACTTGCATCTGTCATCTGAAAATACATCTGTAAACTGAAAACTTGATATAAACTCTGAAAATCAGAATCTGCCTAAACTCCGAAATATGAAATCTGAAATCAGAACTATGTATAAGAAACTTGCATCCGAATTATATTTATCTGCATTTGTTTTATTATTCACCTGAACGACCCCTCAAAAAATTTCTGAACAACTATTTGGCGTAAGTTACCCACCGAGTGTAGGGGCTTGTTGCATTTTGAAAAAGGGTTTATGAACGATGATGGTAGGTAGGGGTTCCCATCGGATATATTCCTGTTCTCGAGATATAGTTTACTTGGGAGGTATTTTAAGTTGAGGATTAAGTCATGAATAACTGAACTTTGCATATAGAAGTTATAAATAATAAGACACTGAAACTCTGCATCTATTCTTGAAACTGTTTTCACACATTTAGAAATTAATCTTACATATGATTTTTGCACTTAAATTTAGTTTATTATCTGCATATATGTTTGACAAGCTATATTCCGGTATTTATTTTGAAATCATGTTAGTTAAAATAAAATGCCGTGGATGTTTTTCTTCTACTGAGCTTTGTTGGTTAGCTCACTCCGACTATACGCCGTGTCCGTGTAATCGACGTATGCTTCGGGTCATGAGATCGATCCTGATTACGTCCCCGAGGAAGAGCCTGAGGTTCCTCCTGAGGAGTTTTTCCCAGTATAGGACTTATTTATTTTCTTACTTTTGGTGAGAGTTAGACTTGAATTTGTAGGCTCATTTTAGTTGGATATCATAGTTTTATACTTGACTTTGATTTCTGTTATGAGCCATGTTTCGATGATGGTCAGCCATCATCGGTGGTTCTTTACTTTTAATTGCTTTCACATTTATTTTCTTAGCTTCGGATTATTTATTACACTTCACTCTGATATGTGCTCTGTTTGTCCGACTTATCGTTTAACCGATAGGTTGGCGAACCGTCCTTTCCTATACCTAAGGAATTGGAAAAGTCGGGTCATCACATTTACTATTTAGCTTTAATATCTGTACATCAGTATCTTATTAGTAGCAAACTAAAGTCTAGCATTACTAAGTTAAGGATGATAAAATAGTAAATTATGTGACAGATCACACCTCCAAACTTAAGCTTTGCTAGTCCCTAGCAAACAAAGAAATATCTAAACTATAAAAAATTTAAATGCTACTTTCGTAGGGAGCATGATTGCATTTAGTAGATGCAATAAGCCTTTAAGCCCCTATGTGATCCCTAGTGGAGGAGTTGTAGTCTCTTGAAGGTTTTCAGTGAAGTTACCTACAAACTTCAAATATTTTTGAGTTTTTCAAAATATTTTTCAAAACTAAAAATTCAAAATATAAATATATATATATATATATATATATATATATATATTACTTACTCAGTTAATCATTACATGTTCATTATTTTTCAAAGATATTCAAATCTTTTATCCTTAGCTTCCCATCATCGTAATTATCCTATATCAGAACTCAATAAGTTCAATTCGGTACAACGTGGAGTGTGTGCATATAAGTGAAAAGTTTATTCATCATAGATTTTTCTAAACAATAGTTTTTAAAAAATATTTTTATCCAAACTCTCACTTATTGGCATACTTTAAAAAATAATCAAACTTTTGGTGTTCTCACAATATATATATGTAAAAATCTGATAATTACTAAGCAGATAAATCTCATAGAAAGGATAATCAATTCAATTTATATAACTTTACTATTTATTCATAGTATTTATTTTATACATCTCTACTAGACTCATATTTTTGCAAATCATAAATCCCAAAGGTCTTTCCTTTTGCTTGTAATGGGGCTTTTGGTTTTCAGAAGGTTTCAAGAAAAAGGTAAAGAGGATTCAAAATGATTTCTGAGAATTGAGTTCTTCCTTTTCTTCTCCTTTATTTTTTAGCTTCAGTTAGTATCCTTATTTTGGATATCTTCTTCCCATTTTTCTTTTCTTTTGTAAATCCTAATTTCTTTTTATTTATTTTTTCGGTTGGAAGCTTTTTGCTTCTCTTTTTATAGAATTGTTTTTTACGATTTCTTCTTATCTTTCCTTTTCTCATATTTTCATACATTTATATTTCTTTTTCAATTGTACCCGTTTCAGCAGATCATTTATCTGTTAAGCATATACTCCTTTCACTCCCTCTTCTTTGCTTCTTTTATATTCTAAACTCTCAGAAATTATAAGGGTCAAAGATAAAAAATTTTGAGCAGTACATATGGTTAAAGGTTTATATAATTTTGGTATAAAGAAATTTAGTTTTAGTCTTCTAATATGGGTTCAAAGGGTAAGATGTTCTAGAATTTTTGGCTTTTTGGCTCTGATTTAACAGAAGACGGCCTTTGATCATTTTCATGATTTACTAATATAGATGTCTTATTGCTTTGATATACTTAATAGATAATTCTAAACAAATAAATCATCATGTTTACAGAATATCTTGATTCTAATTTCAACAATATGAGATTACAAATAATAGAGAAGTTCAAGGAAATTAACCATGAATAAAAACAGTCTCTCTTTCTCAGAATAAAAGAGAATGAAATTAGGCTCTATAGCTCACTGGGTATATAGTTTTGAAACTATAATCTAAATTTTTTTGCAGTTCAGATCAATCGTATAGTTTCAAACATTCATCTGATACAGTGTTCTAGAGATGCTTTACTTTGAATTGTAACTATTTTTATTTTAATTTTTCAACTACTACTATGATGGATTGCTAAGAATTTTTGAATTTTCATATTTTTTATAAATTGCATATAATGATTTAAATAAAAAAATTTCTAAAAATTAATATTTGAAAATTTGAAAAAAAAATCTACTATATTAATAATGTATCCCCCCAAACTTAAATGGGACAATGTCCTCATTGTGCAAAACAGGGGACATATAGAAAAATTTTACCTATTACTTTACTGCTATGTTAATAATCAGGTATATAATCTGCAAAAAAATAAAAAATTCGTCCCCCAAACTTGGGAAAAAATACTTCTGATTCTATAAAGTTAAATGGTAGAAAAGAAAAAAAAATTGTTAGTAATGTTAGTAACACTGTTAGTAAAAAATGAAGAGTTAGTAAGAAAAAAATTATATATATAATCCTAGAAAAAATTTAGACACACACTAACTTAGACACTGGCAGCAACATCTGAGAGAAGGATTTGTCTTCGATAAAGACCGGTCCTCGGCTTCTAACTACCTTTAATTAGAGTCTTACATCCCTCCCAGCAAAAGAGAATTCACTCCTTTGTTGGATCGCCTCCCCTCCTCTTCTTTAGAGAGGATATCAAGAACTCGAGAGAGTGATACTCCAAGAGCTGTCGAATACTTCCCACTGCCCTTCCAAATCCCTTGCTTTCCCTCCATGATTCATCAACTGCACCTATGATGCAGTTACGGGAAGAAGTTGAGGAGAGTTGGAAGATTGCACATCTCAACCTCCCATTCTGCCTATACTGCTCCCTTGCGAAAAATTTATGAAGAGATTGAAGCACAAGCGAAGGGAGAAGATAAGTAATGGAGAGGGGTGGTGAGGAGATCAAGGATGGGATGGGACATGACACTAAAAATTATAGCCCATCCTTACTATATAGGAAGTCGCATTTTGGGTGGGTTAGGAAGTAGGGGAAAATGTGTGGTATATGGTTTTGAATTTGGGTTAGGTTTAGGGTCAAGGGTAGTTTCAGCGGACAATTCAGCATTTCGAGTATAGCTCGAGGATTCTATCAAGCTGCTTACTGAAATCGCTCTAGTTATGTTATTCTGTCATGGGGTGTAGGGTTAAAGACAGAGGAAGAAGAAAGGTTGTGGGATGGTTTTAGTTTATGGATGGGTATGGATATATAGGGAAAGGTATTGAACCGTCACTTTGAGTAAATATCTATGTGTAGGTTCCTAGGCTAGGGTGGTTGGGAAGTGGTAATTTTGAATGCAAAGCTTGTCCTCTTCCTCTATAGGATTAAATGGGTTTTAATTTCCAATGCACCCGATAAGATTGATCACTAGGTTCTCCTGTTCCCTAGAATTGTCGTTTGCAATTCTGGATAACGATCACGCGAATCTAAGACTAGAAAATCATACTCGCTACGATTGGATTCTAAACTCACAAGAATTCGCAAATCTAAGCGCTTCAAGTGTTTAAAATAAAGGAAATGACCTTTACGATTAGTATTCTTTTGTAAATCGTAGAGGGTCATTTCAACAGTAAGTATACATACATATGTTACACATGTTTGCTACGGGTGAGTCGGTAGTGCGACGAGTTTCAGAGGGAATTCATTGACGATCAAGGGGAGTTGATATCCCTCCCATAAAAGTAATTCCTTCTGGGGTGCCAACTGGCCACAAGGAAGAATAGTTACTCCCTCTCGTGCTAACCCAATTGGTTAGACGCTCAACTTGTTCTTCCAATAATTTAATAGATTCCAAGAGATTTTAGAGTAATTGCGTTTAAATATGATCGAGTTGCAGCCAGCTTTTGGCTAATTGCGACAAGGCTTCCTAAGTGTTAGTGTGGTCTTGGGTCTATGTGGGGCAAGAGATAGGAGAGTGCTGAGGAATTTCCTGAGTTAAGCCACAGTTAGATCAAATGGCTTCTCCTTGTTGAGATGTTGGGTGCAATTTTTTACCCAATAGAGTTTGAATTTTTGTCTTTCAAAGTTTTAATTTCGGAAGGCAATTCATCATGGACTTTAATTTATATAGGCCTCTCTGCCTAAGAGGTATACTCCTTTCGGTCACTGATTCAATTTCCCCCGGTGCTTGGTATTGCACTGGTTCCTCACTAAAGTTCTCAAATAATTCCCAAGCAGTCTCAACCGACAAAGTATGGAACATCCCCCCACAGGCTATATCAACTATGTGCCGAGTTTTATCATTCAGACCTTCATAGAAAGTGAGGACTATTTGCCAAGAGGGTACTTCATGATGAAGACACCCATATAAAAGATCGTTAAGGGGCGTCCATCCCTCTTGTAGAGATTCATTCGGATATTGTTTGAAAGTTCTAATCAAATACCGAATTTGATTCGTTCTGTGTATCGAAAAGTATATCATGAGAAATCCTCGTTCCAAGTCCTCCTAATCGGTGAACAAATTATGTGGCAAGGAGTGTATCCACTGCTTTGCTTCATCACTAAGAGAATATGAAAACGGCCTTAGACGAAAAGATGTTTCAGACAAATTCTGGATTTGAATAAGGTTGCACACTTTTATAAAATGTCTTAAATGTGAATAAGAAATTTCATCCCTTAGCCCATGAAATATTGGGAGTGCTTGAAATATTTTAGGCATAAATTTAAAAATCTCATTACCGGTTATTAAGATTAATTGTATGCATGGGGGAAGTGCATAATAATCTCCCATTGTTTTAGCCATATGTTGTCTAAAACTGAACGTTTCTAGTTTTGTTTTGAATTTATATGATTTTTATTTTAGAAAACAGGGAGAGAAACAAATCTGAGTTTCTAATTTTTGGGGCCGCAGCAGTGTTGATAGTCTAGTCAGTTGCTCTGAATAAACCTGCAAAAGATTAAGAAGAGTATATATATATATATATATATATATATACATAAAGAAATGTAAAAAGATAAAAGATAAATATTGGTTTCTAAAAGAATAAAAATATTAGATAAAAAAATAGAAATAAAAGATAAATTTCGCTTCCCTGACAGCAGTGCCAAAAACTTGACTTGGTTCTTATTATGTATTATTTATGTTAAATTCAAGTCTTAACATATTGCAAGCACACAATAAAAATTATAGTACTAGCATAGGATCTATCCCACGAGAAAGTTTATTATCTAGTTATTCCTTTTAATTTTATCTATTATTCAAATCCTTATTTTAAAAACTTCTATTTATCTTTAAGATCTAATCTATTGGAGAAATATGAATAAAAGAATGGTTTTAATCTAAAGTGCATAAAAATAAATCCTAATCCTCTTTCTTCAAATTAAAGTCGTCAATCTTAATCTTCAGCCATCGGATATTTATGAATTCAAATAGTACCGTTATACTATATTTTTAGTCTCCTAGCATTGGTTGTCAATCAAGTTTAAGATCCTACCAATACAAATTTAATCTAATCAATAACTTCATAAAATCTAGGTGTCAATCAAACCTTAGAAAATCAAAGATGAAAAAGTAAAAATTGTTACACGAATCTGCAAATTCTAACCTGAGTCGTCAATTCAAATCAAAACTTGGAGATGTTTACAAAGCAATTAAATCTAAACTAAAAAGCAAAGTAAAATATATCCTTCACCCCTTAGCCGCAGTTGTCAATTGTTCTTGAGAAACTACAGATATCTACATTAATCTTCAGCACTCAATCGCAGTCGTCAATTGCTCTTGAGAAACCTTTGATATTTAAACTACTCTAACTAGTATACACTACTTTGATCGGAAGAAAATCCAACCTCAGGCGTCAATTGATGTTGAAATTCTTCGATGCTTATTCCTATACCGAGCCCTCTTATTTATAGATTATAAGGGGTCGGTTTACAAGGACTTCTAATTCTAATAAAAGAAACTACTAAAAACAAAATATTCCTAATATAACTCTAATTCCTAATTTTATCTTTCTTTGCTTCCTTTAGTTGATGCGCTTCTAGAGTGTTCTCTAATTTACAGTAGCAGAGTCCTTTGGAGTAAATCTTCATCAATCTTCTCAGATCTGTGGTTCACCAGACATTTAGAGATCTTCTAATTTGGTGTATGGCGGTGATAATCTTTCATTCATGTGATCAACAGCAGCAGTAATAGTAGGAAAGTTTCTTTTCTGGAAAATCGCAAATCACGATTTCTCATGTTCTTTTTCTTAGACAATCGTTAATCATAATTTTTTATTTTTCATGACTTCCTCAGTTGACGATTCTCTGAATTACAATTTTTCACTTTTCTTCTTTTTATCTCTTTCTGCAGAATCGTAAATTACGATTCTCTGGCTTTCAGTAGGCGGAAAAATGTCTTGTTTACTCAATCGTCTTTCTTATTGCCTTTTGAGTTCACATTGATGAATATTAACACTTAGGCTCTGTTTTACTGTTTAGCTTTAATATTTGCACATCAGTATCTCATTAGTAGCAAATTAAAGCCAAGCATCACTAAGTTAAGGTGATAAAATGATAAATTATGTGACTGATCAATAGTTGAGATCGAAGAGCGAGAGAGAATGTGTCTTTGAATGAGCAAGTATCATAGAGCGAGCGCGAGGCGACCATAGTAAGTGTGAAGATCATTGCACGACTTAAAAGCTAAAGATCATTGCACGTTAGGATAAAGTTTCGTTGATATCGAATGTCGTGAGGATTCACAAGTGTGTCGTTGAAACCCACTTTGAACGATTGTCGTAAGCTTCGTATACGCGACCTAAGAAGGTGAGTTTTCACAGTGTTATCGTGCAAAATTACTTTTTCTAAACTTAGATTGATAGATGTGTGGTATGTGATTGAATTCGTTTTAAATTTGGAGAAAAATCGAGCTCGGAAGAAAGAAGAAGTTACTAAATCGTGCAAAATCGCTTGCATGAGTTTGAAATCGCTCGCGCGATTTGCCTTCAGAAAACAGTGGGAAAATCTGCTTGCGTGAATTTTTCAGGTAAAATTTCGCTCAAGCAAATTTTGGAATGCCACAGGGATTGTCAAAATCGCTCGTGCAATTTTGTAAACCGCTCGTGCGATTTGCCCTGTTTTTGGCTATCTTGGTCTTTTCTTTGGGAAGGCTTGTGAGTGTTTAAATTGATCGAATCTCACGTCATTGATTTATGATTTATGAACTTATTGTCATCTAGATTGAGTACGGGAAGCTGCCGATAGGATCTTTGCATTGCTTCGTTTGTTTTCAAGGTTAAGGTAGAGAAAACTCAATGCCTAATTTCAGTTTTGATTTCGATTCATAGACTCCATGATATGCTCAAGCTTGAATTTGAACGTGTATTTGATTTGAATGCCCGATATCTTGTTTCAATTTAGATTCATGTAAGGTGATTAGATTGAACTTAAACTCTTGTATGCTTGATCTTGAAATCTTGAACTCTTGCTTGAATATGAACCTTGCACTTGAACTCTTGCTTGAACAGGAATATGTTTGAACTCTTGCTTGAATATGATTTTGAACTTGAACTTTGAATGTGAATCTGGAAGTCCAAGTGGGTAAAGAGGAGTGGAGTCTCTAGAGAGGGTGGAGTCCCCGGGGTTATGACCATATTCCTACTATGGGATGCTCAGTTCCCTTTCACCGGATGCTTTAACCCCAATGGAATATTAGTCATAATATGAAAGTGAAAGTGTATCCTAAGAGAGGTAGAGTCCCTAGGGTTTTTACCTTGTTTCCATTTCATGGAATGCTTTGTACTTGAACTTTGTACCTGAACCCTATATATGATTCTGCATGTGATTCCGTTCCTGACATGACACGTTTAGATCTTGTAACTATGTTCTTGATATGATACGTTTTTAGATTTTGCTTTCTGACATAACATGTTTTAAGCTTTGTGATTTCGAACTCAAGATTTGAATTCTCTTTTTGATATGAGGAAAATGCTTTTGAAATTTCAATCATTGAATTTATGCATTGCTTGATAAATTGTAGATTGGCATCGGATTTTTTCTCTACTGAGCCTAGACTGTTAACTCATCCCCACATTTTGTCATAGGTGTAGGCTTTATTCAGGATTCAGAGCTTGAGGCTAATTCTGACTACGTTCCAGAAGAAGAGGAGCCTCCACCTGAGGACTTCTTTCCTTAGATCTTTGTTTTCTTTTGAACTAGGTATATGAGGATTATTGGTTGTGTTTAGAATTATGTTTTGAATCTTTGTTTAGGTGATGGTTGGCCATTACCGGTGACCATTTTTTTGAATTATGTCTTGTATGTATAGGAATTCAGTGTAAAATGCCATGTGATATCAGTCTTGTCTAAGTTCCACATTTGTATAAGATATCTATTGTTTTGATTTATGCATTGAACGAATATTAGAGAGTTCGGTGCGCACTTGTGCACCGAATTCGACGATGGTCAGGCTTTACTCGGATTTTCGTGTGACAGAAAAGTCGGGTCGTTACAATTTAATTCATCACAAATAAGTTTAAAATCTCGTAAGCATTCAGTTGAGAGATAGCATATCCGTCTTATGGAATTGGAGTTTTGAGAGCATTTCAAACTCCCTAGCTTGAGAATTCAGAGCAAAGGCTGCATCTAGGGCCTTCCAAATGTCTTGAGCAATGACAAGACCTACGACGACACCAAGAAGGATCCGTTCGTGTCCATGATGCAAAATTAGGATTCAGAGTTGTGCTTTTTCCATCTGATGAAGTAATGGTTGCATCTAGTGCGGTGTTTCTCCATTGATAAAGCCTTTCAAATCTTGACTCTCAATGAGTGCAAGAACTTGAGTCTTCCACCATCTATAGTTTGTTGAAGACAAGAGATTGATGTTGGTTGGGTATGTGTATCTTGAGGAGTTTGAAGATGCTGGTGATGCCATTGTTGATAATCTGAACTTTGATGATGATCAGGATTTGAGTAGCGACTTTGGTGTTTAGTCTTTCAAAAAGACTTTCGCAAGGTTCTTTGGTGGTGAGTGCTTGCACAATTCCGTAGAACTAGAGTTGGCTTTGATACCAGTTAGATTAAATAAAAGATAATGTGAGCAGATTAACGTGGTTCAGCCATTAAAGACCTGCGTCCACGATGAAGAAGATAATTGTTTTTGTTAACTCTTTATGATACATTACATAAGACTATATAGAGCTATAGAGGATCATTTGTCCTTATCAAAAGTTAACAACTTTGTTTAGTTATCGGATCTTCATAGCAAGTACCTTCTTTTCTCTTCATATTGAATACTGCCACATCACCACATATGTTTCTATCCAAATTATCTTTACGAGTGGAGCCTTCCTTTGACTTTGTATGATCAACTTCCACATCAACATGTTTAGTTTCTTTGTTAACAACTTTAGTACGTTGGGTGAAGTTTACCACCAATAATCTGATCTTTATCTCTATGAGGGCCATCGAATGGGTCTCTAAGTTGACTTGAATGATAGTCTCTAACAGTAAGCTGTGCTTGTATTGTTCTTTGAAGGAAAAGAGCAGCCCACTTAAAAGGGCAGGTTTAAATTATTTTTTTAGAAAGACTCAAATTCAGCTCTTTTACTCTCTGAGAGAGCTAACAACACTTATAACCAAACACAGACACACTGAATTGTTCTGCGCCAGAGCATAGAGCTGCTCTTTGCCTCCAAAGAGCAATCCCAAACACAGGCTAAGAAAAATAGTAAATAAAGAGGCCCCATTGCCTTTCTTGAGGCAAAGGGCTCTAACATGACCAAAAATCTGAAAAGAAGAAGACAAAAACGTAGGAACACTTGGCTTGCCTGAAATTGTTCTTCATGAGCACCCAAATCATTAAAAGCTCACTTTCACTTATTCTGAAGAGTGTTAAGTTGATGTCAGTTTGAAAATGAACTGAGTCCTAAGTAGGGCACTTGGTCGAATTTTTTATGGACAGTGCTTTGAAATGTATTTTAACATTGCATGGTAGTTGTTTATTTTGTGAAAAAATATATGTTATATTATTTAAGGGTGTAGACATTCAATTTCGGTCCATTGATCTATCTCGACAGAAAATTCCTAGTTATTTAGGACCTGAGTACAAATGGATGCCTTGGGGAAGCATAGTGACCCCATATGGGAAACCATAAAGTTTAGATGCCACTTGTGGTTCACAATTTCAAGAAAAACCATTATAGGCATAATTAGAGAAACAGGACGGGGAAGAAAGCGTTTTGCGGGTAACTAGAGAGGGTAACATAGTCACGCGGCGGCTTTTAATATTTCATTTCGATCAGGCACGGGTTCAAACCTCTCAGTCGCGAGCATGGTATTCTCTCCCCCACTGAATGCTCTGCTCAGAAATGCTAACTACCCCGCCGATCTTGTCTCCCTCGTGCCAAGTCGGATTTGGAAGCTTTTGGCAGCCTAAAGTTGCATCCACACCCTCCATTTTAAGCCAGGATTCTCAAATGATAGCGCCCGAACAACCGACAGTCTCGAAAATCTCTTCTATCTCTATCTTTTACTTGATTTCATTTTCACTTTTGTTATAATCTTCAGTCAATGGTTTGTCATTTACCTTTTTCTTTTTTTCTCCTGTTACCTATCATCGATGGTGATGAAGATGAAACTTAGATTTCAAAGCCTTAAGTCATCTTAGGTGACTGTGGATCATTCCTCATCATTCAAAGTGAAGCAACACTTTTTTTCAATTACAGCTCACACTTTAATATAGTCACCTTTTGTCATGCTCCAATTGAGCACTCTACATAGTCTCTAATTAGATTGACAAGTGTTGTCATATTACACTTGGCGGTAGACACCAAACCCAATTCATCTTCTCCATCATAGTTAGTTTCTTTTTTTTTTCTGAATTTTTACGTAATCATGGTTTAAGGCAAGGACGAGTGGCCATAGTAGAGACTTGCTTTTGTCGGGCGGATGGGATATATGCAAGCCCTTTTCGATTCGTAATTGGAGTTTTTACCATGGATCAAAAAATCGGATTTTCGATACGTATTGTCCAAACCTCTAGGACGATACGTATCATGTATCGTCGTAATACAAATTTTTTTTTTTAAATCTCAAAAAATATATTAAAATTCTAAGACGAACGATAAATTGACGATAATTTGGACGATACGGACAATACAGATAAATTAGACGATACAGACGATAATTTGATCGATAATTTGACTATTTCTAAGGGGCCATAGAAAAACCATAAATTTCTGGGACAGACGATAAATTGACCGATAAGTTGGATGATACAAATGATACGGACGATACATTGAACGATACAGACGATACGAACGATAATTTGACTGTTTTTAAAGGAGGCAGATAAAAACCCATTTTACCATATTGTTCCGATCCAAAACCGATACGTATCGGACGATATGTATTGGTATCAGACGATAATTTAATCCGTGATTCTTACCCTAGTCTCTAGATAACGAAAACCACAAAGAGTTTATTAAGTACATTTCTTTTCTATTCGAGTTCTCGAAGTCTACCTCAAAAGTCAACTAATGATTCCCAATTTTAATTTTTTTGTTATCTGGCTCCCATGGCTGTATTGTAGCAGACTGGCTTCAGGTTTTGTAGCCTTAGGCAGGTTTAGGGTCTACAAAGGGTTAATGGGAGCTCAACTCTAATAAGTAAAAAAGATGGGTTAATGAGTTAATGGGAGCTCACCCAAATGGGAGGCAACGTGCTCTTTTATTAGTAAAATATAGAAACAAAAAAACAACCTTAAGGAAGTCGTCTTTGTTATATGTGCCTAGGAAACCATTTTTATAAAGGGTTAGATATATCGTCTGATATCTTGACGAAATTGAGATTTTTAACTTTGCTTATAATGTCTGTAATCATCTAATTTAATTAGATTTTAAATTTTAGCCGAAGAGATCAAGTCAGGTGGGTTCATGAATAAATAATCTATAACTTTATCAAAATATTACAAAATTCTCTTATCATACCTCAATCTAAACCATTGAAATGAGAGTTTATGTGAATTAATTAATGTAAGGTTTACGAAGGGTAAAGAGTTTTTAACTTATGGCAAAGTGGCACTCTAGAAAATATGCACAAATTATGAAAATATAGAGATGGTATTTGGTGCTCAACCCATCCACCAAAGGCTTTTGATCACCTATCATTCATCAAAATGATAAAGCCATGGGAGACATATAAATATTCAGTGTCAAATCAATGAAAGTATTTTCGACCTTTTCATTGATAAATATTTTTATATCTTTTAACATTAATTTGACCAATTGAGCAGAAGGAGATTGATATGTGTACTGTTCTTGGTGTGTGGGTTAAGTACCCAATACTAGCTCCAACGTATTGGCAATAGGTGAAGTTTAGCGATTTTTTAGTTTATGGAGAAGTAACAACTCTAAAAATTACGAAAATGACATGGTAGTAGGTGCTCCGCTCATCCACAAAGGCTTTACACATATCAATCTCCCTCCATCAAGATGGTCAAAGCATGAGAGACATATATATATATATATATATATATATATATAACTCATGATATCTGATAAAGTCAGTGAACGTTGTTTGACATGTATACTTTCTTTGGTGTTTGCGTTAACTACCCAATACTAACTTAAAAATGACAGTATTGGTGTTAGTTGTAAGAAACGTTCACAAAGGTTTAGGGATGCAAGTTCGGTATACCGAACCGAACCGGAATTTTTCGGTTTTCACTTCGGTAATCCCCAACCCATTTTCGAACCGAAACCGAATATTTTGATGCATTTCAGTGTTCGGTTCGGTACATAAGTTTGGGTTTAGTACGATCACTTTGTGTCAGTGTATTTCGGTGTTCGCTTCGGTTAGGAAACGGGTTGGGGCTACAAAATATTATGTTAGCTTTACTTAGAGCAAAGTTAGTGTATATAATATTACATATAGACTATAGTTAGTATATATATAGACTATCGTCCGTTCTGGGCGCAGGTCTTGGTCGGGTATTGTCGGTTCTGGGCTCGGTGTACCACCAGTTCGGGTCTGATTTGGATCAGTTAAGGCCCATTTAAAGATCGGTTTACTCACAACCTACCAAATCGGGAATCGGTTTTGAGGAACCCAAACCGAAAACCGAACCAAATTGAATTCAGTTCAGTTCGGTCTACGTCAATTTTCGGTGCAGTTCAAGCCGGTTCGGGACCCCCAGTTTTCGGTTTAGGGTTTAAAGCCCTACTACAAAGGTTGATGCAAGGGTCAATCTCCTTCCATAGAATGGGCAAAGTTTAAGTTAAAAAATGCATGTAAATTTCTTAAGATTGGTGCAACGAGATTCATGAACCACCCTTTGTAACAAATCCTACACCTAATTCCAACTTCTTCTCTATGAGTTAACAAGACTCATATTTTTGTAAACGGTGTGTTTGGATGAAAACATAAAAAAATAGTGAATTTTTTTTTATTAATCTTATATTTTCTCACGGATTCTTAGTTTGCAGTTGTAGATTCCTTCGTTTCCATCATTTTCTACTGTTTGGATAGTCACACTGAGGGATGCAAGTTTTGAACTGAACACCGAACAGAAAACTGAGGCTCCCGAACCGAATCAAACCGCACCGAAAACCAATTCAAACCGAACCAAACCCATTGAGTTGAAAAACCATCTATGCTTCGATATTAATAGTGATCAAACACAATTTAAAAAATGGATCACGGCTCATGAACAACATCAAAACACCAAATATTGTTTAAATCGTCTTCCACTGCTAAATTAGAAACTTTGATCTCACACCATTAAAGTATGGTTAACTATTATAACATGTGGCACACATTTATGATCAATCAAAGTTTGTCTATGTGGCAGTCCATCATAGAAAATGCTTTAGCCACTGGATGGCGAACTTTGCCATATAAACTAAGCACAACGGTTGGGAGTAGAGTGCACATGTCGGATTGTTTAAAACTCTAAAAACAATGTGATTTTTGAGCCCATTGCCTTTTAATCTATGATCTACTACTTTGACGATATGGAATACCCACATCTTAAGGCATTGATGCTATACGATCATTTAAATATCAATTGTATAAATGATGGTGAGGAGAGTTGGTACGTTAAATAATTGGTTACCCATTTTAAGGACAAATGAATTACATGTTTATTAATATATGTACCTGAGATTATATCTTTAGGTACATATCTTATCCAAATAGGTTGGGTATGGCATAGCTCTTTGCTAGTCCTTATCATATACTATAGCAGAGTTCATCTGCTTTAACAAGATTTCATTCTTTTTGCTAACATCATGCTACCTGTTTTACTAGGTGCCCCTTCTCCTTGATAACTTATTGTATAGCAAGATTTTATGCAAGATTTACTTGTTCAGCAGTTCTACCCTCCTCTCTACTCACTCATTGTCAAAGCAGATGTTATTTGCTCTGGTAGGGAGTTAGTAGAGAGCAGGGTGGTTAGTGCTAGAGCAGGTAAATCCTCCTTTGCAAGGAGTTAGAAAAGAGAATGTGAACCAACTAAAACAAGTAAACTGTGTTGTGGGATGGGCTGGCAGAGAGTTATGCCATATGCAGCCATAATCTCTACCATAACACAAGGACTACAAGATGATGATATCTTGTGAATTTACGTCATTGTGAAGACTAGTGGGCATGATTGAGATTTCAACACCAAAATGGTGTTTAAATAGGGATGCAAGTTCGGTGTACCAAATCGAACCCGATTTTTTCGGTGTTGGGTTCAGTACACCCCAAACCGAAGCCGAACCGAAACCATTTGGTTCGGTTTAGTTCTGTTCAAATTTTTTTTTTTCTAAAACCAAAACCGATTCGGTTTGATTCAGTTTAGTTAAAATACATATTTTTATGGTATTTTTTATATTTTTTTGTTTTTTCGATTTTTCCTGATTTTTTTCGATTTACTCAACCTACTCCCTCGATTTTTGGTTTCAAGCCTTTCAAACCGAAACCGAACCAAATAGGGGTTCGGTTAGGTTTGTGTCGGGTTTCGGTTCGATTTCGGTGTTCAGTTCAAAACTTGCATCCCTATGTTTAGATGATCTTACACCAAAGTATATTTGAATGTCTTGCTACATACCTCACATCTACCATTAATCTAAATTGTCAAAGCTGGCATCCAACAATGGAAAATGTCACAACCAAAGAATTACACATATAATTAACTAATTGTGAATCATCCAATAGGGGAACTTTAATATTGATTATAAAAAATAAGAACAACAATCGATACTGCAGTGCATAGATTGGATGATTCAAATCTCTCAAAAACAGTGTGATGAGCTCTATTTTATACAATCATTTTGATTGTTACCCACATCTTACATTTTTATTTGTTTTACACGGTTTAAACACGAAAATGGTGTTTAAACCTTTTTCGTGCTATACTTTATGCTTAAGGAATGAATGGGAGGAGAGTGGGTTTGTAAATTGAGTCGGGCTGCGTATGGCATAGCTCTTTGCTAGCCCTTGCCACAGTAAAATTCATCAGCTTTAATTGGTTCTCATTCTCTTTTCTAACTCCCTGCAAAAGAGGATTTACTTGCTCTAGCAGGTACCTCTCTACTCTTTATTAACTCTCTACCAGAGCAAATAAACTCTGCTCAGGCAAAGAGTGAATAGAGAGGAGGATAGAACTACTGAACAAGTAAATCTTGCATAAAATCTTACTATGCAATGAGTTATCAAGGAGAAGGGATACCTACTAAAGCAAGTAGCAGGATGTTAGCAAAGAGGGTTATCAAGGAGAAGGGCTACCTACTAAACTAAGTACCAGAATGTTAGCAAAGATGATGGGAATCTGTTAAAGCAGGTGAACTCTGGTATGACAAGGGCTAGCAGAGAGCTATATCATACACAACCTTAGTCTACAATGAGTGCCCACCTATCATGGGTGGAGATAACAGTCCATACGCCTGTGTGACTGCGTGGCGTGCACGGACTTTCAATGCATGGAAGTCCGTGCAAGTCAAGTAGTTAGACGTATATGTGGACTGCTTTAATGCACATGATAAGTGGACACCCATTATAGACTAACTCTTGTAAATTTTAGTACATTGTATAAGAGATTGATTATGTTGAATGCTTGTACACAAATAGGGCTATGACACTACAGTTTTACGCAATGTGGTGCACATTTATGATCAATCCAAGTAGTACAAATAGCAGCCATCTATAGCACATATCTAAAAAGTCATGCCAATGAGAACTGGTGCACTTCAATATGGATCATTAAAAAATATGCACATTTATCTATATTAGGGTGTATAGATTGGATGGTTCAAATCTCTGATTATTAAGGTAGCATATGACATAGCTCTTTACTAGCCCCTGTCATAGCAAAGTTCACATGCTTTAGTTGATTTTCATTCTCTTTTTTAACTCCCTGCAAAGGAGGATTTACCTGCTCTAGCAGCAACCTCCCTGCTCTCTACTAACTCTCTACCAGAGCAAATAAAATCTACTCTGGCTAGGAGTGAGTAAAGAGGAGGGTAGAACTATTGAACAGGGTAAATCTTACATAAAATTTTCACTACAAAAATTTGTCTTTTCCCGACGGCTAATACTCGCCAGCAATACTCCCAAAACCGCCGGTAATACTATTGCAGGCGGCTACTGGTCCGCCACTAATTCTTTTGTCGTCATTACTACTGCCGGCGGATATTAAGCTTTTTGCCAGCGGGAGACTCTCATTGACTGCATGATTTACAAGCAGCATGTAAGTTTTACTGGCGGACAATGAGACTGCCGGTAATAGTACTTTTATTTGCCGGTAGACAATGTGCGTGCCGGCAATACTAGTATTTTTTTTGCCGACAGCCAATGTGTGTGCCGACAATACTATTATTTTTTTTTTACCGGCAGACAATGTGCGTGCCGGCAATACTATTTTTTTTTTTGTTGCCAACAGACAATGCGAGTGCCGACAATACTATTTTCTTTTAAAAAAAAATATTAAATAACTTTATTAGAGCCCATGCCAAAACTCTGAAAGCAGCCACCTAACCACCTATTTGTAAATGTATTTACAAGTGGCTGCTTTTGGAGTTTCGATGGGAACTAATAAAGCTACCCAAATATATTTTGTAAGTCATTACTTGCAAACGTGATTACGAGGTGGGTACTTGCATATAATTTAAAAGGACGGGTATCTTGGGGACTCGGAACATGTGAAAACATCACCTATGCAGTCTGATTAAAGACCATGATCTAAGGATCTTAGGTCAAAAGATTGGCACCAAACGGCTTTACCATATGAATCAATGCAGTCAAAGGTCATTTTTTATTCTTTAGTTCACTGCATTGAATCATATGATAGAGATGTTCTTCCATGCAATCTTTTGCATAAAAAAAAATATGATTTTCTATTACCCAATTGAAATGGAGTCCCTTGTTCAGATATTACTTGAATAAGAAAGGCCTGAGAAATATAATCTAAACTATTGTGCCATGGAGTATGTAAGACAAAATATTTGGTAAATCATAGCAATTACTACTTTACCACGTTAAGCTTTGAAGCTGACCAAAGATTGGCCAAAAGAAGCCTAACAACACTACAAGGACAAAATTCTCACATACCCTTGGAAATAATTAAGAAAAATATAGATGAAAATACATAAATCATCAATTATATTTAAGTATTTGCAAAAATAAAAGAAAAAGGAAGGCTAGGCTCAGATGCCATGAATATGCAATTAAAATTGATGAAAAATGCGTAAATTGGAACAAGCCATCCTTATATAAAAAGGTACAGGAGTTATCAATGACCAAAACAGACCATTGATAATAAATAACTTTACAAACTATAGAAAGAAAATTAATTATATTAGAGAGGTCCATACCAAAAGTTTAAAATCATCCAAACAATCACGAATACATTTCACATACCCAGGATCGCTACTTGCAACAGAGATCAAAAAAACTTTTTCCTTTTTGAACAGTATGACGAAGAATTAGCAGACCTCCTCACCATCAATTTGAATAAGGGTAGATTGGCCTGTTCTGCTGTACTATTTCAAAAAAAAGGGCAATAAGGACAAAGGAAATACATATCACACAATAAAGTAGAAGAACCACACACAATGGACTTGAAACCATGCAAGCCACATAAATTGGAAGACAAAGAAATGAAAGGAAATAACACCTGTTGCAATCAGGGTGACAAATTTCTCTAAAATTCTCCAAAATTTCTCTCTAAAATTTCTCTGAAATTTACTACAATATGGGTTGGGCAAAACTTTCGATAAAATTGGGATTTCTCCAAAATTGCTGAAATTTCTTAATTTCGGCGAAATTAATGAAATTTTTGCTGAAAATAATAATTTTTTTTTATAATTTTAATCATTTTTAAATAACAAATAAGATTTTACAAATATTAAATATAAGTTATATATATATATATATATATATATATATATATATATATATATATATATATATATATATATATAGTAATCGAAATTTATCCGAAAAAGAACCGAAATGACCCCCTATTAAAATATTGCCGAAAACAAAATTTGTCCCTATGGCTACAACTATTCAGAACAAAGTCAACCAATGCACGGTAAAAGGAATCACGTGCATTGGCTGGCTCGATGTAGACCTTTACACTAGAAGGCCTCATATTCGACGGAGCTGCTCTCCAAGAGAAAAAAAAACTAGTTCACCACCAATTCACAGTTCATGAATCAAGCTGATTGAATGACGTCAACTTGAAAACACCAAGCTCTGTTTGCAGGGATCCAAAGTAACAACTAGATATCAATAGTGAATCACATATATTTCCCAATAACATGTGTGAAGGTGACGAGGATAGCAATATATATAGGCAGTTGAAAAGAAAACTAAAACACCACAAATACAATGAGGAATCATTCACCTCAAATTTTTCTTTAACATTTATTCTAGTTTTAAGCATTAGAAAAACAAATATTTATGATAGTTTCCTATAAAAGGGATATGTTATTTTCTACTTATAGTCCTGTGGAAGAAGCCACTTTTCATGAACAGCACCTGTTGTAATTGATCAAAACATACAACATGAAGCAGAACAAAAAAGATTCATTAATAATAACATATAGAGAATGTTATTTTCATCAAAATCAACAAAATCTGAAAAGTTATCTTAGTGAATGATAGCATAATATAACAAAGAAATTCAAACACACCCCAATTCTCTGGTCATCTGTTCTTTGACAATTTCCGCTTGGATACGAGCACTTAGAACAAAAATTAGCTCACATAAAAATACCGTTGATGAGCACCGATGCACTTGACAAATCTAGCATAAAAAATGACCCCCATAAAAATACCATGAGATGAACAGGATTAAAAAACTAAACGTAATGAAATTCCAAAGAATGCAACCTGCCGCAGTCTCTAAAGTCTCTAAGACAAAATGAAATTTAGTTAACCATCTGCACTGAAACTCAAACCATGTGTTCTCATCATCTTTGTATGCTCAACCCACATACTAACCATCTAAAGTTGAAATGATGTGTTATGGGAATACTATGAGAACAGTGATTGCCTACAACAACAATTTAAATCTTATAGATGAATAATATATGCAACAAATGCCAAGGAAATTTGCAGTATCCATTCCAACATGTTGAATGTGGTGGCACCTGGTACAATGCACAGACATAACATCACCACAAAATAATAGATGAGCATATTAAGTAAGAAAAAATATACAATGGAAAAATATAGACATTATATGTAGAATAATATATAATATCAAGTATCAACATTATTTAGATCAACTAGAAGTTTAGACGCACCATGCTTCTTGATGTAATGAAATTTGTGAAACGAGAGAAATCAAAGATTAAAAAAGATAAGAGATGAAGGCCTGATACGGTAAACAAGATGTGCTAATTACATGTCATAAAAAGGATTACTAGTAGGTCTAAAATAGGCCATGCAAAGGGTTTTCAATGGGCCAATATTAAGACCCAACAAGCCTGCAATACAGGTCCCAAAAGAATTTTAGAAAAACAAATAATAATATCACCTGAGAGAAGTCAGTTTGTTGGTGACTATGAGATTGCAAGAGGATCAGATTTTTAGGGGCTGTGATGCCTTACGATAAGTTGGAGTCACATAAAAACAGAGGTTTCAATGAGGCTTGCTACACACAGATTTAGTTAAATTAGGTTTCTTAATTTGTTTCCTTAGTTGTTAAGTTAGTTTCCTGTTTTTTTAAGACTTTAAATGGGTTATTTGTTTAGTCTCCTAGTGAATAAGGATTCTTAAATTAGAGTTTAACATCAAATGTCTCAAAGAGAACTTTGAAATAAGCTACCAAAATATTGTGTTAGATAATCCTATGCAAAGTAAAGCCTCATGAAAGTTGTTGCATATATATATATATATATATATATATATATATATATATATATATATATATATATATATATATATATATATATATATATATATATATATATATAAAATACCTAATTTGATCAAGTAAATTAAAAGGAGCAGATCTTATGACCCAATCGATTCCCTACCTTAGAAGATGAGGTATCTGCAGGGCAAGCATCTTCATCTAACAAAAATCTATCAACGGGTGAGGCGGTCCCATCAGAATGCTTAAACAAGAGTCCCTGTTTTCCACTAAAAAAGTAAGGTGGTCATAGAGCAGAACACATATTACTACAACACTATAAAAAAAATGATGGCAAAAAATCCAAACAAAATTAGACCAAAGAGTAGACCTAGTTTCCTTATTGATACAATTTAACTTTGAAATAAAGAATTGGTACTGACTTTATAGCTAGTGAAGCAATGTAATCGGCAGCCTGATTAGTGATTACTACAACTTCTGCAAGGTTGAAATGATAAAAGAAAGAATGAAACACAAAACCCCAAAAAGGTCCTTGGCAATGCATAGAAATTGGCAAACAAAAGCATTATCAAAACAAAATACAAATTTGAAAGACAGTTTACAAGATCAATGTATAGATGGGCAACAACTTTAAAAAAAAGGCCAATTTGCATAGGTAAAGTGGTAAACCATAGCGACAAAACACAGTGCATAAAGGTTGCAAGGATGAGATCACAGTTGGGCTTGCGCCTATCGCACAATTGAAGGTTGACAATATTGTAACCTCATGGTCGCAGGTTCGAGCTCAGCTTACCTATCAAAAAAAAATGAGATCGCAGCTCGTATCACTGATCAAAGAAAGATCACAGCTTCTATCTCAACATAACTACAAAATGAAGTGATAGCGATTATAATAACTATACCATACTGAGTACATAAAATGATGCAAATCCACAACATCTCGGCTCCCTGACTGAATAAGGCCTCCGTATGAACATGGAATAGGAGTCAATTCACACTTCCAAAACCTAACAATGAAACTCTCAGTTTTGGTTGGAAAGTAGGCGCTTTGTTTACTTATGCTGCATTAAATTGAGCCTCACAATTTTAGTTTCCCTCTGCATCCCGGAGCAACTTTATGCCCTTTATAAAAAAATATGGCCCTATCAAAATACCCGTAGGTACTAATGAGATGGAAACGTAAGAACGTAAGAACGGTCGAAGTTCTCAAATAAATGCATATCCAAGGCCTCAATTCAACTTTTTATCAAAATAGGGTGTTTACTATAGAATTGAAAGAACCTTGGACCTAGATTGTATCAAATAGATTTCATGTACTCGCTATTGTTAATGAAATGGAAATGTGAAGATGCTCGAAGCTATCAAATAAATGCATATCTAAGGCTTTGATTAAATACACTCATATCCATGTATATGATTTCAAGAAATCCATCACCTAAATTAGCACTTTATTAAGATGATTAACCAAAGTTATGGGTTGGTCTCCCTGGTTTATTGTATAAAGCTGTAATTAAATTCAACTTAAGGGTTGGATTGCCTTATTTCAGCCTCTACAGCCTAGTAGGCTCCTGAAATACAGCAACACTGCTGGAATGATCAGCCCACAAAAGTTGAATAGTCCATTTTAAGGGTTAATCTGCCCTAAACCAGCACCTAAAAGATTAAATAGTCCCT
This sequence comes from Chloranthus sessilifolius, assembly GCA_021018995.1. Classification (NCBI taxonomy): domain Eukaryota; kingdom Viridiplantae; phylum Streptophyta; class Magnoliopsida; order Chloranthales; family Chloranthaceae; genus Chloranthus; species Chloranthus sessilifolius. The sequence continues at coordinate 18,247,037 of CM037593.1, read as the reverse complement.
GCTTAGGGGCTGCCCTGTTCAATCTATCAACCCTACATGAGTTCAGCAGGGTGTGGTACTAGTCAAGCACCATTAAGTGATGCAATAAAGTTGATTACCAAAATAGATGAATCATAGAACAAGAGTTTTATGCTTAATAGCACATGAACAATAATTGTAACTATGCATTTCAGAAATTACTAAATGCATAGTTTTGAAATAGTGATTAAAGCCTAGAACAAATGATTTTATCGTATAAAGAATTGAACATAAAGGTATATACATGCTTATTATCAACACAGTGCATGATAAATATTGGTTTTAGCCTGCATATGATTGCGCATGCAATCTGATAGAGATGATAATATATAACAGAGTATAGAAATGCATAAAACCATGATTCGAAAACCAAACGATATGGTTTTATGATATTTCTTATAGGAATATCATAGAGAAAAGGTCGTGGTGAATCCACGAATATATGGAAAGTGCTGGCCAGCCTATGCATACACCGCAGCTTAGGCTTGTGGCAACCCAACCGTTTTAAAGCGGTTCATGGTTAAGTAAAGGAATTACCATAAAGAACCAAAAATGTGTTAAAAAAGAACACGTTTTTATTCAAAATCAGTCTCTTTGGACTTACCTACTTAAGGGGTAGGGTTTGATGAGTATTGGTACTTTACTCACACTGATTTTACACAGATAAACCAGAAGACAGGAAAGGTAAAGGCATCATGGAGCAGAAAATCCAGTTGGAAAGAGAGAAGAGGTGAGTTTAATAGTTTTTTGTATAAATGGTAAGAGAGAACAATGTTAGAGAGCTGTGTGGTTCCTGTATATAAAGTGTGAAAGACTCCAGTTATAGATAGTGGGCCCTTGTCAGGAGTGCAGGTACTTCTACTAATTTTTTTATGTAATAAAGCTTTTGCTTGGTTTGATTAGTATATTTTTTTATTGTATTATGCATCTCAGCTTGCATTATGCTTTTATAGTTATATTCTAGTTGCATTGTTGCCAGGTCCACATGTTATAGATGAGTGGCATACCAAATCTACTTAGATGGATTTGGAGGTGTTACAGGTTAGATGTATTTGGGGGTGTTCTGGAAACTCTAAGATAAAGTTATGTATTAGGGATAAGAAAAAAAAACTAAGTAACACTCATATCCTAAAGAATGATTGATTGATTCTTCAAAGGAATCAAATGGGTGACAAAATAGTCGTGAGGGTTCTAATGTGAAGGAAAGAGTGGGTTTATAGCTTTAATTCTCAATAGCTATAATCTATTGAACTCGATGAATGAGAACCATTGATTTAATTTGACCCATTGGCTAAGTCCATTTGAGCCATTGGATTAGTTCACTATTGACTACGGGGCAAGTTCAACTATAGATAAAAGGGTTCATGCAGTGACAAGATGCTTTGGATCTTGGCCTATCACAATTCCAAGTGGCACACAAGTGGACAAAAGTCCACTCTTGACCACATGGAGGGGTAAGAAGGGAGGTCAAAGAGAGTAAACTCACTTGGGTGCCCAAGAACTTTTCCCCTTTTCCCATGCCATGTAGTGTGAGAGATAGATTTGGGAAGAGTAGAGAGGACCCATCATTTGTGTCCCTTCTCTTCTCCATATATGCACTCCTCTCTCTCTCTCTCTCTCTCTCTCTCTCTCTCTCTCTCTCTCTCTTCTTATCATTCTCACGCATAGCCCTCCCTCTCTCAACTTCAAGAATTCAAGAGTCAAGTTCATCATAGACCCATCTTTGTCCAATGGGTTCAATAGTTCAAAAGTCAAGTTTATCAAGTCTTATGTGTTCAATTGGTTCAAAAGTTCGAGAGTAAACTTTATAAAGATTTTAGTCAAAAGTCCAAGTCTACTTCAAGTTCAAAATCTTTCAAAAGATTCAATTCTAATTCAAGCTCGAAACATCTCAAAGGGTCCAAATGAAGTTTCAAGGTCCAAGTCCAATACAAAGTCCAATTTAATTACAAGATCCAAGTAAAGTGCAAGGTCCAATTCTATTACATCATATCATTATGTTAAACTTAAGCAAATCCCACACTTTTTAAGTAAGGCAATGGATCATGATGGAGATCATGATGGGAAGAATGACTTATATCTTGTTTAGATACAAGTGATCCACACTCTATTTTCTATTAATGAAGTAATTTTATGATACCTTGGTAGTATCAATAAGCAAAGTGAGCAGTCTTACGTGTTTATACAGCTCCTTTGGTAGACTATCTCATTTGCGAACCATGTGGTGAAGTAAATCAGCAATTGAAAATAAAATGACTTGATGATCAAATATAAGCCTACTACTAAAACTACTATACAGACAAACCATGCTTTAAGAACATAATGAATATAACATTGAGTAATAACTCTTTGGGTAAATTCATCAAACAGTTAGCATGCACATGTAAGTAGCTTGATTCTATATAATATGTAATGCACAAATGATAATATAAAAATTCAAATAAACCCAAAAAATAGATAATTCAAATTTAAAAAAATAGTGACCATGTAGAAGATAGTAGTTGGCCTTTCCATGGCCATTACACAATAAACAAAGATCAACAAATTATATTAGTCACCATTATTAATATGTGAATATCCTAAAAACACATTGTAATGGAGTTGAAGTTTTAATTGGAGAAGTTATATAAATAAATAAAAAAGTTAACGCCTAATATTAACTTTTATGGCTTAGCTGTGTGCCTTTCCAAATGTGAATAAAACAGAACAAGAAAAAGGGGTCTATTGGGATTAGGCGGGTGCTTTAAGAGGCCCGGATACCCAGGTTATCATTAAAAAAGAAAAAAAAAGGAGGGGGGGGGGGGGGTTTCAAGGAAATGTGGGCATTAAAGTTGGGGATTTTGATCGCAGCTGCTCCTATCAGACGAGCAGCCCCTTCATCATCTTCTACTAAGATTCCATCAATGGCGATGAAAAAATTGTGTCTGTGATGGTGGCAAAGTTGGTGACAGATGTAGGTGAAAAGGTTCAATTGATGATCGTGGATTTCTCCAGTGATCGGAGCAACGCGATGGTTAACCGACGATAGTTCCAGTGATCAGAGAAGAGGAATATAAATATATATATAATAAAATAAAAAGTAAAATAAATTAAAGGAAAGGGAGGAGCTCATACCTTAGAGAAGCAGCTTGAGAAAGACTTTGGTGAAGAATAAGAGGAGGAAGACCGTTCAGATCCGTTTTTGCAACGAAGAAGAAGAGAATGGAGAGCGATGGGTGATGGAAGGGTTTAGAAGAGGATGGGCGATGGAAGTCGAAGGGTTGTTGTGAGAAAAGCTCTTCTTTGTCTTTAGAAGGAAAGGAAATAAAGCTGAAAAGATTTTAGAAACCACTAGCGCCAAATCAAATATTGCGTGCGCAAAAAAATTGCCCCTTCCCCGACAAGCGGCTTTCCGCGAAGAGGGCGCCGTTGAAAGTTTAAAATTTTGTAGTGTTCCTTATGCAAGGAGTTAACAAGGAGAAAGGATTGGCAGTGGGGTGCATAAAAATTGACGGAAAATAGATCAAAAATTACTTCAAGACACGAATAAATTATTGTCTTTAAGACAATATTTGCCTCCTATATATAATGGAATAATGATAAATTCGCCTCTAGGATACAATAAAATTGCGATGAAACGCTGATCTGTCACATATTACGTTGTACTGTAGTATGCGACCCAACGAAACGAAAATACATAATGCTCTAGTTGGCACATGAATTCTAAGGACTCAAATGTAGGATTCGGAATTGCAAGTTAATTGTGACAGCCCGGATTTCGGCACCCCGAAACCCGTGCCATCAGCACGATCGTCTTGACCGTGCCCCTTAGCTAAGCACGGAACACTGGTGTATCAAGCATTGTAATAAAATAATAAACGAAATTGCGGAATTTGAATCTATATTAATTAACTCTCCAAAAGACAATTCTACCCTCATGCCTCTACATGAATGGAGAACCGATTCGAACCATCGATGATAGCAATCATCACGGATGGTTCGCCCCAAAAGAATAATCCCATCTATATACATATATACATGGTTTAAACAGAATCAAGGCTTGACATACCAAGCCGTACAAAAACTCTCTTCAAAATCCCTCAAAGTGGCACAACGGAGTCCTCTAGAAGAAGTCCTCTGGAGGTGGCTCCAACTCTTCACCGGCCGCAAGGTCCGACTCGTCGGGATCAGCGTCTCCTGAAGCCTCGACAGCTGCTAGTAGTGGACCTGCGACGTATAGTCTATAGGGTGAACTACATCCTAGCTCAATAGGGAACGAACACGGTTGAACATATAAATTATAACTCACATATATTCCATGATATGCCATGCATGATGTATCTATGCAGTTGTTAATGAACAGTTAAAAAGCATTTCGTTTTACTGTTGATTTCTTATATTTTCATTTACTCATGAATGATGCTGAGAAGGCCTAAAGCAAAACTTAAACTTTCAACTTAAGTAATCCCCGAGCAATATAGCATCGAGCCCCGATGAGATACCCATCATCGTCATCTATATAGACAGTTTTAACCGTATTCCCTGGGAATACAAATAGTACCCAAGCCCCTTTCCTCGGGATTGGTGGCGGGTTTCACTTGTCTCAACCCCGGGTGTGCTTACTATGTCTGGATAAGCCTCACTGCAGCCTACGGTTTCCGCCAGACGGTCACGGATATCCTGCCGTGTCAGTCGTGGATATCCCGCCACGTCGGTGGGGTACCCTATCAAACCTCAAATAACAAAAATATCGGTGCCTTACATATAGTTATTCACCGTGTAATTGTGCTATCTTATATCAGTTAGGCCCTATCAAACATGATTCAATCCTTGGATACATCCCTGGGATGTATCCATTTACTTGCATCACACCTGATGCTCTTATCTCTTTACTTCTTCATCCCCTGGGGATGGCTCATTATGATTACTCTTATGAATGTCACACACACACACTTTCCACAAATTCTTAAGAAATAACAATTGAATTGAATTCTATATCACTACATACATGCTCTTATAAAATAAGGTACATGTTCAAGGTGTTCCCTACCTCAAGTCTTCATTCGATCATTGCATCAAGGTCCCACGTGGCTCCTTGTGCACTAGTCCACACGTACCACCTATGGTACCATATAACAGGTAAAACACATCACAAAGGATGCAATAAAGAAGGTATAAGACCCTCCAAGAATCTTAAAGTCAAACCCAAAAGTCAACATAATTCATGTCAGTCGATTAATCGAACTCCAAAATCGATCAATCGAATCTGATTCGATTAATCGATTTCCAAAATCGATTAATCGAAGGTCAATATCGATTAATCGAAGCAATTTCGATTAATCGAAATTCTCCTTTTCGCAAAGTAATTTCACTATTCGAACAGTCGAGTTTTCATTCGATTAATCGAATCCAATTTCGATTAATCGAAATTCCTCTTTCAAAGTAATTTCACCGTCAATAAATGAGTTTTCATTCGATTAATCGAATCCAATTTCGATTAATCGAAATTCTTCTTTTCGCAAAGTAGACTCTCGTCAATAAATGAGTTTCAAGTTGATTAATCGATCCCAAATCGATTAATCGAAAACTAAAATCGATTAATCGAAATCTCATTTCGATTAGTCGATTTTTCCTCAAGTCATTTCCTCCAACCCCTGGGGTCCACTGGAGGTTCCCAGTCGATTAATCGATCCCCAAATCGATCAATCGAAATCCAAAGTCGATTAATCGAAATCAAATTCGATTAATCGAAATCGGGGTCCTATGACCTTTCAACTTCCTGGCCAATTTCGATTAATCGAAACCCAATTTCGATTAATCGAAATTGTCAGATTCATTTCTTCGAGTTGTTCTTCCCAATCTTTTTCCATACTTTTTCCCCTATTTTCTAAGCCATTATCCTATGATTTTGACCCACATTCAACTACAACTTAACCCCTATAATCTATGCATTTTATTTACAAAAATCTTACCTTGAATAGATCTAAAGTTGATTTCAATCAGATAGTTGGAAGGCTAGGGTTTCCAGCTTTTGTTCTAACGAATCCCTTGCGTTGAATCAGCCTCTTTAATACTTGAATCCTTCTTCCAATCAATTGCAATAACTCCTCTCTTACTTTTCTCTTTCTCTCTCTCTTCTTTACTCTCCTTCAACAACCAAAATACACCTCTAGGGTTATTAAACCCTTTTTATCCTCTTTTCTCACTTGTGTGTTGAGCACATATATCGCGGTAGGTATATGCGACTTCACATTTACAACACACACCACATCGACATTAAGTTTATCACATCTCATCCGTTCATCACACCTCATGCTAACTATTGGACTTCCGTTTGGTCAAACCTATGACCGATCGGGCACGGATCCCGAGGTCATAGTTTTAGCGTGATTTTTCGGGCTATTACATCCTCCCCACCTTGGGAATTTTCATCCTCGAAAATAACCCAAGGTTTGTCTGTCTGGGGCACTCCCCCCCCCTCACTCTCAGGTGAGGTGGTCAATATTACTTAGACGCATTCGACAGTTACAATACAAGTATGGAAGTACATTAATAAAGGAAACAATTCGACCAAAAAGTTTGATTTATATTTAAACTTTGGAAATTTACAATGCCAGATAAATTGGCGTATAATACAATTTACAGGTATACAATCAGAACTCAAAAATAAATACAAGACTCAAACAGTCCCCTCGCCAGCCGGACGGTGCGACCGTGGTGGTGTGTCTGCTTGAGCTGCTCTGTCAGGAAGCGATCAGCGTGAGCAGATGTGGATGTGGAAGGAGTCGCGTCTGTGGTGGGATGGAAGACGGGTCCTCGATGGAAGGCGGTGCGTCGGCCGTCCACTCCTCCTCCTGGGCGAGGTAGCGGCGGTAGTCGGTGGTAGATGTGAGTGTGTGGAATAGGAGGAAGTCTATCCTGGCTTCATCCTCTCATTGTTGGCCTCCATGCGAGCCAACACGCCCCTCGATGGTAGGACCGGGTGGAGGCTGCCGGCAGAGGGATGAGGTGGGTGTCGGGCGCGGAGTGTGCAGTGTGGTGCCTGGTGAGGCTGGTGTGGAGGGAACCTCTCCACGGATGGCTCTGATGGGAATAGGGTGTGCCCCACCCACGTGGGTCTGGCCGAGGTGGTGGGGTGGTGGCGGCATCTGCCACGCACTGCTGGGCGGAGCGGGACCCGGAGCTGGTAGGGTCCGCTTTAAAAGGTTGTAGCTACGGGTCCATGAAGACTTTGTAAATGTCTTCACGCGATCCGTAGCCCTCACCTCGTGAGGTGAGATGGTGTAGGATGGCTCGGCGGAGTAGCACTCCAACATGCTCGATATGAGACGACCATAGGGCATCTTTTCCTTGGGCCTCATGTTGCCCTTCATCAACTTCCCCTTGATGTATTTCATCCCCTCTAGGATGACCATCGTATGTCAACCACCGCCACAGAAGGTCACAGAAGTGCATGTTGCACTTTGTCCACGCTCGGTCGGGCGACGGTAGAGGTTACACTTGATTATAGAATCAAGCATCCACATGTAAGGTGGAAGGTCAACCCTCTTGATGGAGGATCCCGACCCCTTTTTCCCGTTGGTCATACGGGTCATGACCTCCTCAAAACGGGGTTCCTCCTCAAAAGGTGGGAAAAGAGTGGTCTCCGGGGTGAAATCGAGGTAACACTCGAGTACCTCGTGGATGTGGCGACGAGTGATCGTATAGAGACGACCCTCAATCTTGGTGATTATGCAATCATCGGTAGGGCCATCGGTTAGCCCTTGGTAAAAGAGCCTAACCAATCTAGGGTAGTAAGAACCCCGGATTGGTTTTAGAAGGTTGCCGAGTCCGGCGTTGGTGAGGTAATTTCGAGCCCATTGGGTCTCGCCCGGTAAATCGGGATTGGTGAAAAGGGTAGGGTCGATGTTGTATTCGACCTCAAAGGTCTTTGCCGCCTACCATTCATTTGGTTGTTCGACATTGGTGGGTGGTGGTGGCATGGGGGTGGATTTGGAAGACTCACACAGAGATCGCCGGCCGAACCGGAGGTGGTCTCCGATTCCGACGGTGAAGGAGTCCTCACCGGCGATGGGGTAGGTGGTGGTGGTGCGGCGTTCTTACGCCTAACCGGTAGCTTGGAAGTCGCCTTCCTTGAAGATAGAGGAGTTTTAGGCGGCATTTTGAGAAAACTAGGGTTTATCTATTTCAAACGAAAAAGGAAAGTATAAATCTAGGGTTTACCGTGGAGTTTCGATCCAAAATAGGCGATCTTGGTCTGAAATCGTCGAAGAACCCCAAAACCCTAGCACGGATGGATGGCCGGAGAAGAAGGAGAAAAAGGCGCTCGAAAACTCAAAGCGCAAATGATTCGAATGGGGAAGAAAATCCCTAATTTCTAATATATAGGCCTCGGCTCGATTAATCGAAATCCAGAATCGATTAATCGAGATTTCAAACTAAGTTAAGCCGCGTAAAATCGATTAATCGATTTCCCAAATCGATTAATCGAAAGTCAAATTCGATTAGTCGAAACCATTTCGATTAATCGAAATCGTGTCTGTTTAAAATTTTAAAATTTTGAGCTCACTGGCGCGAGCCAGTCGATTAATCAAAATCCATTTCGATTAATCGAAATTCCAAAATCGATTAATCGAATTTAGTTTCGATTAATCGAAATCGGGCTATAACTTCTAATTTTTCCAGAATTTCTTAAATTATTCGATTAATCGAAATCCATTTCGATTAATCGAAATTCCAATTTCTTCTAAGTCCCTAAAGTAAATCGATTAGTCGAATTATAATTCGATTAATCGAATTTTCAAAATCGATTAGTCGAGATTCCAATTCGATCAATCGAAATGTGTCTTCATGTATATTCTAACTCTCCTTTCAATTTCTAGTCACTGGCACATGCCAGTCGACTAATCGAACAAAATCGATTAATCGAAATTCCAAATCGATTAATCGATTTGAAATTCGATTAATCGGTTTTGCCCAATTTCTACAAAATTTTAATCTCTTTATTTCTTTTACTATTTTTGACAATTTATGACAGATTGGATCAAGATTTCTATTGAATTATAAGCATAGTGGAGATTTCACAAACATGTTTGTGATTTACATTGAATTCTCACGTCGTTGGAAACAAGGCTGGATATTGTTCTTTCACATCGGCCTCTCGTTCTCAAGTAGCCTCTTCTTTAGGATAATTGTTCCACCGAACTAGCACTAAGGAAATCACTTTAGTGCGCAGTACTTGTTCCTTTCGATCCAAGATTTCCACTAGTTCCTCTATCATGCTCATGTCCTCACACATCTCTATAGGTTGCTTTCCTAACACATGAGACGGATCATTCACGTACTTTCTGAGCATCGATATGTGGAAAACATTATGCACTCGATCAAATAGTGGTGGTAAACCAATGCGATATGCAACTTCACCTACGCGTCCCAAAATTTCGAATGGTCCAACATAACGTGGACTTAACTTCCCTCTCTTGCCAAATCTCATTACACCTTTCATAGGTGACACCTTCACAAACACATGCTCGCCCACTTTATAGTCAACACTAGTCAATTTTTCTGCTTTACCTCGTGTTGTCTTCAACCTTTCTCTGATAATTCGAACGACGGTAGCGTTATCTTCAAGTAGTTTTGGTCCTAACACAAATTTCTCACCCGTTTCCTCCCAATTGAGGGGTGATTTGCATCGTCGTCCATACAGAGCTTCGTACGGTGCCATGCCAATGCTCGTTTGGAAACTGTTGTTGTATGCGAACTTGAGCATCGGTAGATACTCATCCCAGTATCCTTGCATGTCAAGCATGCATGCCCTGAGCATGTCTTCTATTACTTGGTTCACTCGCTCTGTCTGCCCATCAGTTTGAGGATGGAAAGCTGAACTAAAGTCTAGTCGTGTTCCCATTCCTTCTTGAAATTTCTTCCAAAACTTGGACGTATATAGTGGATCACGACCGAACTATGTCTTGGAATACCATGTAATCTTACATCTCCTTCATGTATAAGTCCGCTACCTTCCCGCAGATAATGAGTATTGTACCAAAAAGTGCGCCGATTTGGTCAATCGTTCAACGACCCAAATGGCATTGTGTCTCTTGGCAAAGACGGGGTAATCCAACAATGAAATCCATTGAGATCGATTCCCACTTCCATTCGGGATTGGTAAAGGTTGCAATAGTCCAAACAGATGCCTATGATCAACCTTCACTTGTCGACAAGTCAAACATCGTGACACATACTCGCCACGCCTTGTTTCACCTTCCACCAAAGAGTTCTTTTTCAAATCTTGGTACATTTTGGTGCTACCAGGGTGGATAGCATAATTTGACTTATGGGCCTCATCAAGAATCGTTCGTCTTAGATCGGCGTTGTCCGGAATGCATAGACGGCCTTTAAACAACAAGGAACCATCTTCTTTTACTGAGAAGTCCGACCCGATGCCTTCACTCACGTCTTGATGAATCTTTGTTAATGTCGGATCTTTCATCTGTAGATCGTGGATATGCTCGAATATCACTGGCTTTACTGATATGTTAGCCAAAAGGATCCAAAGGTCCTTTGACTCAATGTTCGCATCATAGAGTGCCAGGTCTTCCAATAATTTCCATCGGTGCATACCCAAAATCAAAGAAGCTAACTGAGCTGAACCTTTCCGACTCAATGCATCGGCTACTACATTCGCCTTGCCAGGATGGTATTGTATGGAGCAATCATAATCCTTGAGGAATTCCATCCATCTGCGCTGTCTCATGTTGAGCTCTTTCTGTGTAAACAAGTATCGGAGGCTCTTATGATCGGTGAAAATTTCAAACGTCTCACCATACAAGTAATGTCTCCAAATCTTCAGCGCAAAAATGACTGCTGCTAGTTCCAAGTCATGAGTCGGGTAATTTTTCTCGTGTTCCTTCAGCTGTCTTGATCCGTAAGCTATCACCTTCTTGTGTTGGTTGAGCACACAACCAAGGCCATTGTATGACGGTCAAGACACGGCGATCCTCCACTGAAGGAATCGCTAATACTGGAGCCGAAGTGAGTCTCGTTTTGAGTTCTTGAAAACTCTTCTCGCATGCCTCACTCCACTCAAACCTTGAATCTTTTCGTGTCAGCTTTGTGAGAGGTCCCGATATCTTTGAAAACCCCTCGACGAAACGTCGATAATAGCCTGCTAAGCCCAGAAAACTTCGGACATCGGTCACTGTCTTTAGCTGCTCCCATTTAACTACTGCTTCTATCTTTGCTGGATCTACAGTGACACCATGCTTTGAGACAACGTGTCCCAAAAAGCTAACTTCTTCCAACCGAAACTCACACTTGCTGAGTTTGGCGTACAATTGGTGTTCACGTAGCGTCTGTAGAGCAATCCTCAAATGTTCTTCGTGTTCCGTCTTGGATTTGGAGTATATCAGTATATCATCAACAAACACTACTACGCAGGAGTCCAAGTGTGGTTTAAACACTCGGTTCATCAGATCCATAAACGATGCCGGAGCATTCGTTAATCCAAACGGCATCACAAGGAATTCATAGTGTCCATACCGCGTCCGGAAAGCTGTCTTCTGAATGTCCTTAGCTTTGACTCGCAACTGATGATACCCAGATCTCAGGTCGATCTTGGAAAAATACCTTGCTCCTTGCAGTTGGTCGAATAGATCGTCTATTCTAGGAAAAGGGTAGCGGTTCTTCACAGTGAGTTTGTTCAATTGTCGATAGTCAATGCATAACCGCATTGACCCATCCTTCTTCTTGACAAACAAGACCGGTGCTCCCCATGGAGACACGCTCGGTCTAACAAACCCCTTGTACATAAGCTCTTGTAGTTGTTCCTTCAACTCCTTTAACTCAGCGAGAGCCATTCTATAAGGTGCTTTTGAAATAGGCTCCGTTCCTAGTGCTAAGTCAATGGCGAATTCTACTTCTCTTTCTGGAGGTAACCTGTAATTCCTCCGAAACACATCGTAAGTCTCGCATAACCGTTATCTCGTAAATGACGTTTCTTTTCTTCCTTGTCCTCCTTTAAGAAAGCTAAGTATCCATCGCAACCATTTCCATCATTTTCGCCCTCATCACCGAGATCAAGGTACATGATGATGACCTCACTCCTTGAAACCGAAATGATCTTCTTGTGTTGGGTCTGAAAATAACTACCTTGTTCTTGCAATCGACGGTTGCACAATGCTGCGCCAACCAGTCCATGCCAAGGATCACATCAAACCCTTACATGTCTAACAGTATCAACTTTGCTTCTAGTTCATGCACCTCTAAGTCTCGAACTACTACTAGGATGGATTTGCAAGCTAACTCCGTGTCTACTAACTCTCCAGTCGGAATAGACACAGATAGGACGAAATCCAACGTCTCTGGAACAATCTTCATCTTCTTAGCGAAACGTGGAGTAACGAATGAGTGGGTAGACCCGGGGTCTATCAACACTCGAGCGTCATATCCACCGAAACATCCTTTTTCATATATATTTAGAGTACCTATAGTATACATACATACATACGATAATTTACACATCAATTTACACTCTGAATTCATATACAGCTTTTTGTATTGAGAAAAAAAATCTATATAATTTCTAACGCATGCTCTTCTCTATCTAAAATCTTAATGAAATGAAAATTTTCTTTAATTAAAATAAAAATCTCACCTTGATGACGGCAAAGGATCGCATACAGGCTCTCCCCGACGATCGGTTTCCTTACTTGAATTGGTCATGGTGTCAATCGAAACCGCTCTTTCTCTTATCCGTCTGGCAATCCTTGATCAAGTGGCCCACCTTTGCCACATCGGAAACAGCCCCTAGTTCCCGATCTACTACCCACCGTCCTATGAGGCTTGCCACACTTTCAAAGTCTCCCGAGGTGAAGAAACGACGAGAACCCTGTGTGATAGTGGCGCCAGTAGGCATGGCAGGGCTCTCATAGCGAATAGGTCTCCCCGACGCAAGCAATGGAAACCTCTGTTGGTGTTGTTGTTGTTGTTGTTGCGCCGGTCTTCCGAAACCCCCTTGGAACTGTGGTCTCTGATTCTGGCCCATGAACCTCGGCTTTTTGTTCACCGGTTCATAGTGCCCCGACCTTCCTTGTTCATTTCCTCCTCTCTGTTGTTCCCTCTGTCGATATCTATTTGTGTTCTCCTCTTCAACTACCAGTGCTTTACTCATGACCTCTTCATAGGTCCTCAGTTGAAATGGAGCTACGCCTCCCCTAACCTCAGGCTTCAAACCTTGCTGAAACCTCTTGGACTTCATCATCTCAGTAGCGACGTAGTCCGGAGCAAAACGGGCAAGTCGTAGAAACTCTACCCCGTATTCTCTCACTGTCATTCTCCCTTGCACCAATTGTAAAAATTGTATCTCTAATTGGTTCCTCACCACTTCTGGAAAATATTGTTTGTTGAACTCCTCAACAAACTCCTCCCAAGTCCAAGGCAACTCTGGGGTCTCCTGAGCCCGAGTCCGTATCACGGACTTCCACCAAGGCCCAGCCTCCCCATCCAACATGTAAGCTGCCCATCTTACATTCTCATCTTCCGTGCAAGTTAGCACGCTAAAGACTTTCTCCATCTCCATCAGTTCTCGTGGCCATTGTATCCGCCCAGAAAATGAAGGAGGTCTCATCCTCCTAAACTCTGTAAATGATGTGGGCACAGGCAAACGCAGTCCCATGTGGTGTAGGTGGTCATTTCTTGATGCATGATGAGCAAAGGATGCGGCTTGTTGTGCCATGGCAGCCATAGTCTCCATAGTGTGCATCATCCTTTGTCGCCTCTTCTCGCATCTTCTTGTCTTTCTCTCAATCTTTCTTGTTCTCTTAGATCTTGATCCTGATGATCTCGATCTTCTTCATCACGCTGTCTACTACTACTGCCCCCTGGGGCCTCAGTACCCCCTAAAGGCACTCTATTAGTAGGAGAGATGTAACCATCTCCACTACGTAGACTCCTCTGCTGGCCTCCCCTTGGTCGGCCTCTTCCTCTAGACGACATTTGCGGCTGCATTTGAAACTAAAGTTTCGTTAGCAGAAGCCCCTATGTTCTGACGAAAGAACCCTTGTCAGAATTGCTAAAAGAAAATAGCTTTGATACCAATCGTGATGACCGGATTGCACCCGAAACCCGTGCCATCAAGACGATTTATCTTGACCGTGCCCCTTAGCTAAGCACGGATAACATTGGTGTATCAAGTATTGTAATAAATAATAAACGAAATTATGGAATTTGAATCTATATTAATTAACTCCAAAAGACTTTCTACCCTCATGCCTCTACATGAATGGAGAACGATTCAACCATCGATGATAGCAATCATCACGATGGTTCGCCTAAAAGAATAATCCCATCTATATACATATATACATGGTTTAAATAAATCAAGGCTTGACATACCAAGCCGCATAAAAACTCTCTCCAAAATCCTCAAAGTGGCACAACGGAGTCCTCTAGAAGAAGTCCTCCGAGGTGGCTCCAACTCTTCACCTACCGCAAGAAGGTCCGACTCATGGGATCGGCGTCTCAAGCCTCGTGCTAGTAGTGGACCTGCGACGTATAGTCTATAGGGTGAGCTACATCCTAGCTCAATAGGGAACGAACACGGTTGAACATATAAATTATAACTCACATATATTCCATGATATGCCATGCATGATGTATCTATGCAGTTGTTAATGAACAGTTAAAAAGCATTTCGTTTTACTGTTGATTTCTTATATTTTCATTTACTCATGAATGATGCTGAGAAGGCCTAAAGCAAAACTTAAACTTTCAACTTAAGTAATCCCCGAGCAATATAGCATCGAGCCCCGATGAGATACCCATCATCGTCATCTATATAGACAGTTTTAACCGTATTCCCTGGGAATACAAATAGTACCCAAGCCCCTTTCCCCTGGGGATTGGTGGCGGGGTTTCACTTGTCTCAATCAACACCCCTGGGGTGTGCTTACTATGTACGGATAAGCCTCCGCACTGGCCTACGGTTTCGCCGCCCAGATTTGGCCACGGATATCCCGCCGTGTCGCGTGGATATCCCGCCACGCCGGTGGGTACCCTATCAAACCTCAAATAACAAAATATCGGTGCTATATATAGTTATTCACCGTAATTGTGCTATCTTATATCGCTTAGGCCCTATCAAACATGATTCAATCCTTGGATACATCCTGGATGTATCCATTTACTCATCACACCGATGCTCTTATCTCTTTACTTCTTCATCCCCTGGGGATGGCTCATTATGATTACTCTTATGAATGTCACACACACACACTTTCCACAAATTCTTAAGAAATAACAATTGAATTGAATTCTATATCACTACATACATGCTCTTGTAAAATAAGGTACATGCTCAAGGTGTTCCCTACCTCAAGTCTTTATTCGATCATTGCATCAAGGTCCCACGTGGCTCCTTGTGCACTAGTCCACACGTACCACCTATGGTACCATATAACAGGTAAAACACATCACAAAGGATTCAATAAAGAAGGTATAAGACCCTCCAAGAATCTTAAAGTCAAACCCAAAAGTCAACATAATTCATGTCAGTCGATTAATCGAACTCCAAAATCGATCAATCGAATCTGATTCGATTAATCGATTTCCAAAATCGATTAATCGAAGGTCAATATCGATTAATCGAAGCAATTTCGATTAATCGAAATTCTCCTTTTCGCAAAGTAATTTTACTATTCGAACAGTCGAGTTTTCATTCGATTAATCGAATCCAATTTCGATTAATCGAAATTCCTCTTTTCGCAAAGTAATTTCACTGTTCGAATAGTCGAGTTTTCATTCGATTAATCGAATCCAATTTCGATTAATCGAAATTCTTCTTTTCGCAAAGTAGACTCTCAGTTCGAACAGTCGAGTTTCACAAGTTGATTAATCGATCCCAAATCGATTAATCGAAAACTAAAATCGATTAATCGAAATCCCATTTCGATTAGTCGATTTTTCCTCAAGTCATTTCCTCCAACCCCTGGGGTCCACTGGAGGTTCTCAGTCGATTAATCGATCCCCAAATCGATCAATCGAAATCCAAAGTCGATTAATCGAAATCAAATTCGATTAATCGAAATCGGGGTCCTCTGACCTTTCAACTTCCTGGCCAATTTCGATTAATCGAAACCCAATTTCGATTAATCGAAATTGTCAGATTCAGCCCCTTTCGAGTTGTTCTTCCCAATCTTTTTCCATACTTTTTCCCCTATTTTCTAAGCCATTATCCTATGATTTTGACCCACATTCAACTACAACTTAACCCCTATAATCTATGCATTTTATTTACAAAAATCTTACCTTGAATAGATCTAAAGTTGATTTCAATCAGATAGTTGGAAGGCTAGGGTTTCCAGCTTTTGTTCTAACGGATCTCTTGCGTTGAATCAGCCTCTTTAATACTTGAATCCTTCTTCCAATCAATTGCAATAACTCCTCTCTTACTTTTCTCTTTCTCTCTCTCTTCTTTACTCTCCTTCAACAACCAAAATACACCTCTAGGGTTATTAAACCCTTTTTATCCTCTTTTCTCACTTGTGTGTTGAGCACATATACCGCGGTAGGTATATGCGACTTCACATTTACAACACACACCACATCGACATTAAGTTTATCACATCTCATCCGTTCATCACACCTCATGCTAACTATTGGACTTCCATTTGGTCAAACCTATGACCGATCGGGCACGGATCCCGAGGTCATAGTTTTAGCGTGATTTTTCGGGCTATTACATTAATCAAAATCCCTCCTGTAGCCTCTATTTATAACTCTCGGAGTACTTTTTCAGGGGCAGTTGTCTCTGTGATTGCTTGTAATTGAGGGCCCTGTTCGATCCGATTAACAGTTGCAAGGTTCCAACGATCATACTCGAGCAATTACAACTTTTGGTATTCAACAGTCATTAACTAAGTTGTCCGAATATGACTGTTTTCATAGCACAAAAGATGATGAAACTCTCCAAAACGAAGATCACGAAACTCGAGTGTTTCAATGACACAAATTTCAAACGATGACAATCAAAAGTACATTTCCTACTCACAATCTTGAAAGTCGAATACGTTCTCACTATGGATTCACTACCATCGGAGCATGAAGATGAAACGCTTGAAGAAGGTAGAATTCGTACGAAATGGAAAAACAACAATTACACATGCAAAGGATATATTCTCAATGCTCTTGCCGATTCTCTTTTTAATGTCTATCAAACTTACAAGACTGCGAAGGCGATATGAGAGGATTTTTAACGGAAATACAAAGTAGAAGTTCGCATGCGCACATACTTAGTAAGTAAGTTATTTAATTTTAAGATGTATGATTCTAAATCAATTTTGATGCAAGTGCACCATATGCAGATTATCTGCAACAATCTTGTGATGGAAGGAGGCACAATAAACGAAGGTTTTCAAGTCTTTTCGATTATTAGAAAATTACCATTGGGATGGAAAGATTATCGTAGGAGTTTGAAATACACTAAAGAATATCGAACTATAGAGGAACTCTTGACTCATCTTCGTATAGAAGAAGAGGCTCGTCTGCGTGACAAGGAGGAGGAGAAAACTAAACTCGTCTCCAATGCTCACATTGTTGAAAATATATCTACATCGAAGAAGAAAAATAAAGGAAAGAATTTCAAACTTAAGCCGCATAAGAAGGATTTCAAGAGAGGAAAAGACAATGAAAAAACAAAGAAGGGTACTTGCTTTTATTACAAGAAACTTGGCCATTTCAAATGTGATTATTGTGAATTCTTGAATAATAAGAATCAGGCAAACATTGTGGGTGAAGAAGACCTCGTTGCAGTGATCTCCGAGGTCACTATGGTAGATGATGGAAATAAATGGTGGCTCCATTCTAGGGCTACTAGGCATGTGACCTCTGATGGAAATAACTTTATTTCCTATGAGAAGTCACATGATGGACATGAATTGTTCATGAGAAATTTTACTACTGCCAAAATTGTAGGACACGAAAAAGTTGTTCTAAACTTCTGGTAAATTTGTTACTTTTAATGATGTACTTCATGTCCCTGAAATCTGAAAGAATTTTGTATCGGCTTGTATTCTTAACAAACATGGATTCAAAATTGTGATCGAATTCGATTCCATTGTACTTTCTAAGAAAGACATGTTTGTAGGCAAAGGGTATGTCTCTTACGAAATGTTTAAGTTCAATACCAATGAGAAATATGCTTCTTCTGTCTAAAACCTTTAGTAATAAGTCTAGCCTTAAACTTATTTATAGTATCATTAGGATTAAGTTTTCTTTTGAAAATCCACTTACAACGGGAGAACGGCAAATTCTCCTTCAGGATACAATGAAGCCTTGGTGAAGCACCGATCTGTCACACGCTACGTTGCACTATAATGTGCGACCTAACGAAACGAAAACACAGAATACTCTGATTGGCACACGAATTCTAAGGACTCAGATGCAGGATTCAGAATTATAAGTTAATAAGAATCCCTCCTGTAGCCTCTATTTATAACTTTTGGTGCACCTTCCAAAAGCGTCAATTGCGCTATTCACACTTCACACACACGCACGTACGCGTGCGTAGCGGTGAACCGCTGCTATGAGTTATGTTCCGCTTTTCAAACTAAGCAATATGAAAGGTAAGCTTCCATATACATATGGCATGGATCTTTTCAAGCCAAACGCATGGATCTAAAATAAGTGAACTCTGCTATGACAGGGGCTAGCAGAGAGCTATGCCATATACAGCCTAAGATTTTTAAGCGGTAGCTCTCAACGTGAGCTACCACTTTGATGACCTAGATTGCTCAAAAGCACAGTGGCCAGCCAAACCATCAAATCTTAGTGGGGCAACAAGCAATATTTATTTATTTATTTATAAATTTATTTATAATTGTTTATCCAATCTTTATTATTACACTAAAATGAAGTCCCACTTCACGCCTTAATCATCATCTCTAAGGAATATGTTGGTCAAAAGTGAACGCGTGCTTGCTTAGACAGGATGGCAAGCTTAAGCATGTGTTAGTTGACTTTAATAGTTTAATTAAATAATTATAATTATTATAGACAATTCCAAAATTATAAGTAAAATGTAAATTATTTTTTTATTGCAATTATTAATAAATAAATAAATAATTTAAATAGCAGCTCATCATCTTTGCTGTTAGGACCCACTAATAGAGGTAGGAATAATGAGATTCTTCAACACAAACCTGTGTCCAAAATCAAATTTATAAAAATATTAAATTAATTATACCAATATTGTAGATTAATTGGAAAATAAATATAAATATAATTTTATATGGAATAGCTCTAGCACAGATCAAAGATGGCTATTGCTAAGTAAAGATATAGATCACCACAGCTCATAATCAACTATTTCTATATCCTTTTGGGAAGAGTTTGTATTAGGTACAAGGGCTGTGCACCAGCAGCAGTACTTTTCAAATCAATCTCCACCCATCTGCATGGTCATTAGCTAACCTGCACTGCTTTTGCAGATCTTAGAAATCCGTGTGCGTCCCACAGTCTAATACTGCAGGTGGACTGAGATTGGTGGGTGCATTGCCAGCGGCACTTGGAATGTGTACCAGGCTGCTCATATTCCGATACATGGATTGGTACATGAACTGTGTACCAGGATTCGTAACTCATATGGAATTGAAGTGGCATATATAAATCACACTCATAAAAAATCTAGACCATCCAGTGATGTACTTGAACCGTTGATCTGATAATTCAAATCAATCCTCTGATACCCGTGTCTTGTTGGCTGAGATATGTGCCACTGATGGCTGGGAATTGAAATACTTGGATTATTTAAAGATATAGGTCACATGGCCCAAAAATGGAAAGTTGCACCCAATCCATATTGATATTAAGGGTGCAAGTGGGGGGGTCAACCCCATGGGTGAAGCAAAGGGGTTAAGACTTATGACCCGTCGGGTCAGTTTGACACTTCCAACTCGGGACAAGTTTAGATTGAGGTTATTTACCCAAACTGACCCAACCCGACACCTTCCCTTACATTTTACCCTAATTTGTCCGATCTGACTCGAGTATTTGCTAAACTGGTCAGGTCCGGTCGGGTTGAGGGCAAAGGAGCCATGATATTTTTCCAAGGGGCATAAATCATAGTGACAAATTTTTCTGAAATTTCTTCGAAATTTACCGAAACAGGGGTCGGGCCAAACTTTTGGCTAAATTTCGATGATATCTCTGAAATCGCTGAAATTTCATTAATGTCGGTAAAATTAACAAAATTTTGCCGAAATTAATAAATCTTTTCTAATTTTTGTCATTTTTTAAATATTAAATAAAATTTTTATGAAATTTAAATATAATTTATATTTAATATTTTTTGTACTCTCCAAAATTATTTTTCGACACTTTTCAAAATTTTCTCAAAATTTATCTGAAATAAACCAAACTGACACCCTACCGAAATGTTGCCGAAAACGAAGTTTGTCACCATAGCACCAACGCCATATAACTTAAAAGGCATCAAGTGCATTATGAAATTAATGCTTCTCATGAAAATCCAGTATACTTTCAATTTTAAATGACGTTTGTCCGAATTAAATGATGGAAATTGTTTTCATTTCCATCTTTTACAAAATAAATCTTGAGATTAGGGATGTTATTTCAATCTTTTACAAAAAAAAAAAAAAAAAAAAAAAAAAAAGCTACTACCTGGCTCCACTCGTAGTTAAGGGTTTTAAATAAACTGGTCAGCTCGGTTCCATTTGAAGGTCAAGGTTGGCGGGGTGGGTCTATCCCAACTCGGCCCAAACCCGACATGTCTGCACCTTAATTAAAATTAAACAAATTCTAGTATTAGTATGTGTCTCACAAGCTATTTTAAGTTGAAAAATGGGGCTGCTGCTACCAACTAAATTTATAAATGCATACCAACTATTGCTCTCCGCACACTAATTAATAAAGTAACTAAGTTTTAATTTTTCGATGACATAAAGATCCAAGACATAATAGTTAGCAACAATTATCTGTTGAAGCTTTTGGCTGTGCGACAACTTTTTCCTAATTTTGTAATCCTTTTTATTAAATAAATAAGTTTGTTCTAATTGCACACTAAGTTTTCCTATCTACAATTCACTAATTTTCTTTTTGGGATATCGAGGAAGGAAAAGCAGCTTTAAAAGTAATAAGTTTAGTTTAATAAATAAATAAAAAGTAATAAGTTTAGCGAGCTTAAGCAGCTGAATCATATGAACTTAAGCTGAATCATATGAACCCTGAGCTTTGGCATTGGCAGAAGTCAACGTTTTATAAAATTGTTGAATAAAGCTTAAGCTTTATAATCTTATGATGCCTGTGAGGTGCTATTAATCGATTATAACCCAAAAAGAATAAAAAGTTAGTGTTAGGTAAGTGTCTGAAGCAAGGTATCCGATATCAATCAAAAGAAGACTGATACGTATCGACTGATGCTGAGTTGTATCGGTACCTTTAAAAAAAATAAGAAAATTTACACTTTCGGCCCTATAATTTTACTTATTTGCAAAAACAGCCTTATAATTTCAACCTTTATGCAAAAAGTCAGCTCCAAGCCAAGCCATTTCCACATCAGCAAACATATATCCCCTATTCGTTCTTTATACATGAGAATGTTCTTGATATTAGATTTTCCTCCTATAAAAAAATTTCAAGTAGTTTGTTTACTCTATGCCAGATCAGACCACACTATAAGTTGCAATACAATGAGCACTGATAAGATATAACATTTTGATAGTGGTTATAAAAAATTATAAGATAAGAAAATAATGGTCATATCCGCTACCTTATGGTAGCGCGCCGCTGACATAAGGTAGCGTATCCCTACCTTAAGTTAGCGCTGCTATCTTAAGGTAGCGGATAGCTATCTTAAGATAGTGGCACTAACATAAGGTAGCGAACCGTTAAATTATGTTAGCGGCGCTACCTTAGGATAGCGACCCACTACCTTATGTCAGCGTCGCTATCTTAAGATAGTTACCCGCTACATAACTGAAAAAAATGAAGAAGTTAGTTTGACGATTTAATATTCATTATTTTTTATATTTTATGATGAAATGGATGTTCCCTTACTTTGTTATTTTGATGGTGTCCGAATTGGTGATAATACTTACAACGATGGGCATCGAAAGATTGTCATTGTTAGAGAGAAGATATCATTTGATCAATTTAAATAGAAAATGTACAATGTTAGTAAGACTCGACCGGAAGAACATTCAATTACACTATCGATTTCTTTGTGCATAGGAAAGGAGTTAGTGTTTGCCGAAATGTCCGACTCCGATGATCTTGCAAACTTATTTAAGGCATATCGTATTGGTGATGGTGTGATAAATGTTTATATCAAAAAATCATTAGTAACTCTTATGACATAAATTTTATTGTCTATTGAAGCATTTAAACTGTTCCAACAGGAAACAAATGAAGATGATAAAGAAATTGAGGAAAACGTCAGATTAGGAGATGATGATAGTATAGAATCAGAGCATTCGATTGAAAATCAAGGAATACGATTTGAAGAGGAGAACTTCAATGCACCGACAACAGTCGACGATGATAGAAATACAAATATAGGATTTTGCCCCTACCGTAGGCCTCTGAAGCAATCTTTTTCAGACATTCAAATGAAAAAAAGCGATGAAGATCAAAGATATTGTCCTCAAATGAATCCGATGCATGATACATCTCAGCTTAATTTCGAATCGATAAACAATACATTTGACTGGAATCAGTGGGAAACATTTTTAGGAGGCCTTAGTCCATATCAATGGCCTTCCGAACAAATAGCTTCGAAGCAAACGATAATCAAGCCTTCAACAGAACAGCCTCTCGCACCTCAAACATTCCCACCTCAGCCAACCTCAATCCAAACAACTGTACTTCAACCAAATGTACCTCAACGGACTTCATCTCAATCACGTAATAATCATCCAGTCGATGATGGTGATAGTGATCCTGAAAATAATGAAGCATTGCGGTCGCCCACTTCACGTGTTGATACTAATAGGAAAATTGATCAACCTCTAGTGGACGAAGACTGTAATCTTAATGACTCAGAGGACAAGTATATAAATTCGGATGATAAAAACTGTATGAAGGGGGGTCATTAACTGTTGGTCAGACATCCAGAAATAAAAAATCCTTCTAAAAAGCTCTTAAAGAGTTTGTTATGACAAATAATTTTTAAATTAAACCAATAAAAATCAGTCTTCTTCGAGTTACGGCAAGGTGTATTGAAGTAGGGTATGTTTGGCGAATATATGCATCAAAATTAGTTGGTGTAGACACGTTTATCGTAAAGACTTTTTGCCCGAAACATAAGTGTGAAATGCTAGCTTTCGAAAGAGGACATCGTCAATGTACGATATCGTGAATAGCTTCCTTCGTGAGGGATAAGTTGTTAAAAGGCTTTGACGAAAGCCCTGCTTCAATAATTTTTTATATTGAAAAAAAATACGATGTAACAGTCAGCTACTGGAAAGCATAGAGAGAGAAAGAAATGGCGTTGAATAATATTCATGGTAGCTGGAATGAGCAATTTAAGATGCTACCGTCCTATGTCGCCGAATTACAGAGGGTTGATCCAAACGTATAGACCGAATTGTGTCGCGAGCCTGATAATGCCTTTCAGAGGTTCTTCGTAGCAATTGGACCTTGCATTAGGAGCTTCCGTAATACTTTGCGAAGAATAATTACGGTAGATGGGACATATTTGCACGAACGATTAAAAGGAGTTGTTAATAGCTACGGGAATAGATGAGAATAAACATTTATTCCCTATAACATTTGGTGTTGTATCCAAAGAAAATGAAGATCATTGGACATAGTTCCTTGATCTATTAGGGAGACGTATAATCGGGGACTTTCAAGAATAGTTTGTATTAATATCAGATCGGCAGAAGGGGTTGATGGAAGTTGCATAATATTTTTCCTAACGCCTTTTACAGCTATTGTAAGCGATACCTAGCTTTAAATTTTTTTGATACATATAAGGATACAATCTCCCGATCGATACTCTGGGTTGCTACTCGTGCATTCTCGGAGGAAAGTATTATGATATGCTAACAACAAATATAGCAGAAAGTATTAATAGTGTGTTGAAGATAACCAGAGAGGAACCAATCGTGACAATGCTAGAAACCATTCGCACGAAGGTAGCCGAATTCTACCTCCGACATCAGGAGAAAGGAAATAAAATGACACACGTATTGACACCGATGACGGAAGAGCACCTAACACGAAATTCAGGATGGGTCCGTCAAAAGAATGTTGTTCCCTATGGTCGCGATACATTTCAAGTTAAACAAGGGCAATATACTCACAATGTCGATCTAGAGAAACGAACGTGCACATGCAGACGTTGGGCTATCCTTGGATTACCATATTCGCATGCGATCGCTGCATTATCGCGAAGGAACAGGGACAAAGAGATTCCTTAGTTTTGTGAGCATTGGTTTACCAGTTCCTTATTTAGAGAAACTTATAAGAAACACTTTGTTTCGACCGTTGATAAGTGCCAATGGACCATTCTAAGAGAAGACATCAAAGTTTTGCCTCCGCACAAGCTACATCAAGCCGGTCGTCCGAAGAAAAGGAGGATAAGATCTAAAGACGAAGTTCGACTGCTATGGTGTAAAAATTGTAACGAATACAGACATAATTGCTGCTCATGTAAATTTGTTAGAATATGAAACTTATTTCATTGTGTAATTTGTTAGAATATCAATCACTATTTTTAGTTAATATTTGATATTAAATTTCATCAATCCGATGATTAATATCCACATATAGCGGGCTGAGATATATATATATATATATATATATATATATATATATATATATATATATATATATATATATTGGTTTGGGGCCTATCCAATACAACATATATGCATGTCCGATATAGGGTTAAACATGTCAAATATTGGCCGATATGTATTCGGTATGAATAGACAAAATTTCAAAAATACCCTTTTGACATACTGTGATGACTCTGATCTGTCACTTACAACCGAAGCTCTGAACAGTTTCCCATATGATGTGGGACTATTATAGCCTCCGGTCCACCTTATAGAAGAGGTGTCCTTGACTTTGATATCATCTGTGACGACTCTGACCTGATATGCCATTGTCCGATTATGGGCTTAAGTCCTCACCTCAATTTTATTTATGTTTTGTTGTCCTCACCTAAAATGCGTCATCTCAAGAAGAGGAAGGGAATCACTTATAAATTACGCTCTGGACATTTCCCTATTGAGGTGGGACTATTAGGGTCGTCACACATACCACTTAGATTACTTGAACTTTTTATAAGTTCTATTTGATGAGCTCATACTCTCAAATGGATTCATCAATCTTATTGCCAAATGATAGATGGTGCCATGACGCTCCATTTAATTTCATGGGCTCTAAATGGAGCGTCATGGCACCATCTATCATTTGGCAATAAGATTGATGAATCCATTTGAGAGTATGAAAAATACAATTATGCAAAAGGGTTCAATAGTGAAAATCATAGATCAAGATGGTTGAGAGAAAATTTTAACTAAAAGTGATTGCTAGCCTCACGACATTTCCACATCGATCAAGTGATGATACACGATCAATCAATGATTCAGATTTCACTGGCCAAATAATTTTGTGAGGTCAACGTGATTGAAAAGTGAATGCAGTGGTTGCCCTGGTTATACATACATAATTTTTTATTGGGAAATTTACACTTTCGGCCCTACAGAACCTAGAGATCCCAACTGAAGATGAGTTGGCATCAGTGCAAGGATAAAAAAATTCATAAAAAAATATATGGATGAAATACAAGTGAAAGAAAATTGATATAAAAATTTACACAGAAATATATGAATGAAAAATTTACACAGAATTTACACAAAAATATATAAGTAAAAGAAAAATAACTACTAAGTTATTTTTCCAAACGTGCATGAGGAATGTCCAATTTCGGCTCAAAATTGTGCCTTTTTTTTCTCGTCGAAATCTATTCTTTGCCATTCGAAAAGTACTCAATATACTTCAATACAAAAATATCACAGTCACACCTGTTGTGTTGGCGGGGAAGATCGACACCGTCCATCACCGTTAGCTATCACGGTTGATCGAGAGCAGAACTCAATCCGACAGTGTGAAGAAGTCACGACAGGTGATGCAACAAACTTTCTTTGTGCGATTTGAACTTCCTTGAAGACTCTGGGTTGGCCGAGTCTATCAGCTTCACAACGCGGCTCACTATAGACACAATAGCCAATGCCGAATGTTAATGTCTCTGACTATGCATTGGAAAATAAATCAGTATATAACCGGAGATCTAATTAGTACTGTGCTTATTAAGAAATGTGAAAAGTGTTAATGTAATTTAAAAAAGAACTTACAGTCCCACGATCGGCAGCATTAATACCGCTTGTCGTACTCTTAAACAGGACCTCAAGCGGTTTGCATTTGTGACGAACATTCCACCTGTTATAATACGCCTCTCATTTATCTAAGTCATTGAGTGGTTCTAGATTTTCATCAATCACAAATTTATTAAATTTTAAGTGGTCCGCTATAATCAGGGTCTATAATTGATGATTAGAATAATTAATTAATTGAAAAGCACGAATGACGTAAATAAATAAATAAAATAATAAAGGAAAAAAATGATGCCAGGGCCGAGGTCGATGCAAACCAGCTCTTGTCCGCCATTTCCGTAAATATAGTCATTTTTTATCTCTAAGACTTTAAAGTATGTGTCCATCACTTCATTGCCAAGCCACCCCTTCCTTGGAAGACCCTTAAATTCTCTACGGTGAAGTCGACACCAGAGATTATATTCACAAGAGCAAGATCGTCATCCCCAAGCCGGTTCCACATACTGAGCATAAATTTATGTTCCATGGACTGTGGCTCTTCTTCTTCTTCTTTTTCAACAACGGCCACTCTTTGTCGTTTTGCACCATCTCTCTTAGTTGGCGTCTTTCTTTTTTTTTGTGCTCGCAACTCGTACCCCGTGCCCTTCTTTTTTAAGTCGACTTTACTCTTTGACGCAGAAATTTTTACTAAAAGTGATTTAAGTGATGTCGGTTGCGACTCGTAAGTAGGCTGGGTTACTGGAGCTTCAACCACTTTGTTGATCGACGGTTGGAGTGTAGTGGGATGAGAGGAGGAAGGCTTGGGTGGAGAGGATTAACGGTAAATGGGTTCAGAGGAGGAAGGCTTGGGTGGAGAGGATTGTGGTGCAGAGGGTTGAGTGGTAGAAGGCTTAGGTAAAGAGGGTTCAGGAGGTTAGTGAGTAGAGGGTTGAGTGGTAGAAAGCTTAGGTATAAAGGGCTCAGGGGCAAATTGATGAGAGGGAGGGGACCTGGGGGTAACAAAAGTATCAAATAGCACTGAAGATAGCACTTCACCCTATATAATTACAAAAAAAGAAGTTTAAATAATTTCACAATATCTGCTATCATACTGCTATCTTAGGATAGCAGACCGCTATCTTAGTTATCTAAAAAAATATAGTTTACCATTTTTAGTGTTAGTGATCTAAAAATAATGTTATATATAAAAAGAATATAAAAAAAATTATATATTTTAAGTTAGTATATACCTTTGATAAATGAGATTTTACTGCCTCAAGATCGTTCTTCATAGCAGCAATTTTGCTCTTCAAGTAAGCTACTTGATCTTCTAAAGACCCTACTTTCGCTTATAAGGTTTTCTTTTCTCTTCCAAGCTGCTCAACTTGTATTGCCTGTCCTTTTAAAATAGCAAAGGCGCAATTGAAATCGCCTTTCATTTCTCTAACTGCCATTCGGAGAGACAAACACACTTTACGAAGCTCCGTTACTTCGTTTATAACTTGGGGATGCCTAGCCAACAGTTCTCTTATTGGCTGCTGCATACTTTCCTTTTCTTTTCCCTTTGATTTCGCTTGGTGACGTAAAACGACCTCGTCATTGTCATTATCGTCACTGTTATCATCGTCATCGTTATCATCATCATTCTCATCGTAATCATCATGCAACTCTTTCACCTTTTTTTGGGTTGGGTGTTCCTGTTCTATTTTCCATTCTCTTTCTATACCTCTTTGCCTGAAAAAGAGCCGAACTGATCGATATTGTAATTCGTGTTTCTCAACATCGAGGTTGAGGGTAACCGGAGAGTTAAGAATTTTTCTTCGGTAATAATATGGATTTCGGCTAAATTTCATTGCTTCCCATTTCAACAGCCTTGGAAAGAGACTTTTAGCTGAGTACGAGCGGGGTGGACTTCTGGAAAGTGCTCCAACGCCCAAATCTGTAAGACGATAATGCACCCGTAGATATTATAGTGTCCTTTTGGTGACAATTTTGCCGCTTCTCTTCTGACTATCGTTTTACTTATGCAATCAACTAAATATTTGTAAACCACCAACCCCTACGGATATTCGTTGAATTCTTCGAGGTTATCGACTAAGTCTAAGTATTTGCTATCCACTTTTTGGTATGTGTCCGGAACTAAGAATGAACATACGAGAAACAACAACGATAATTTTAAAAATTCATTGTTGGAAAGATCAACATTATTAACAATTTCTTCAATACAAAACCTTTTAGTTGTCTGTCCCCGGAAGAATTTGAATTGAATGATTTCTCCCTCTGCTATTGTCACATGCTCAGTCTCAGAACCTGTTAACATATTAAGGCCTAAAATCAATTATATATCTGCCTCATCCAGAAACAGCTTGGTATTCTTCACTTTAAAAATGTTGTCTTTAACCCAAAAACTCAATATCGCATCAACGAAGTGTCCAATAAATACTATATTCTCAGAAATACTAAATAAACGACCGAAAATTGATCCATCTAGTATCTTCTTCCTCGCTTTGCTACAATGCATGTAAAATTTTTTAACACTAATTCCTATATATTTCCCATAGGCCTTTATTTGCTTAGACATCTTAGAATCAGAGAGTGATAACTGCATAGATCATAAAAATTTCTAAGTAATTAAAAAAATAATTATAAAATCAATCCGCTACCTTACCGCTACCTAAGATAGCGGAACGCTGCCTTGTCGCTATCTTAGCATAGCGTTCCGCTACCTTACCTTTATATAGCGGAACACTATCTTATCGTAGCGCTCCACTATCTTAGGGTAGCGTTCCGCTACGCTAAGATAGCGGTAATGTAGCGGAACGCTGCGCTAAGATAACGGCAAGGTAGCGTTCCGTTATCTAATAGTAGTGCTTCGCTACGCTAAGATAGCGGTAAGGTAGCGGACTATGATAAAATGACAGTGGAGAATCAAATTTTAATAAAAAGCAAAAAAAAATGCCTGAAAAATTAAGCCCGCTGTGTCGCCGCTTCATTGCCGCTCTCTCAATTATTATAGCAGTAATAGTGAAAAGTAAAAAGTTTTTAACAGTTTAAAAATATAAAGGATTTTAAAACACAAGGGTATTTGAGACATTTCAAAGTCGGTGCTGATGTGGAAAGGGCTTGGCTTGGAGCTGGCCTTTTGTGAGCTCTCCTCTTGTTACGTAAATCGAGCAACCCTGATGTGGAAAGGGCTTGATAGTCTACCAATTTGGTCCATTTTTTTCACAATGACAAAAATAGTTATATTTATTTAAACATAGTACAATACTTTTATGCAAATACTTAGAAAAGAAAAAGATGGGGAGGGAAATTTTAGGAAAAACTTACTTAATTTATAGGTTTTCAACACTGACCCTACAAGGAATAGTGTTAGATGCTAATATTTTGAATATTCTTACTTGTCTTTTGTACTTTTATAGGGTATCATTAGTAATTTCTCATCCTTATACAACTTCAAAGAGTATAAAGTATCACTTCTCATCTTTGTACAATTTCAAATAGTGTAAAGTATCACTTCCTATCTCATCTTTGTACAACTAGCCTTTAGAAATTATATTAAAAAAACTCTACCTTCTCCACCAAGTTTGCTTAATATGTAATAAAATTAGAGGGTTTGAGTGTACCATTTGGCTAACATTAAATAAGCATGATACATTAAATGAGCATGGTATCCAAGCCTTTAAAAATTATATTAAAAAAAATCTACCTTCTCCACCAAGTTTGCTTAATATGTAATTAAATTAGAGGGTTTGAGTGTACCATTCTGCCAACATTAAATAAGCATGATACATTAAATGAGCATGGCATCCAATCCTTTAGAAATTATATTAAAAACAACTCTACCTTCTTCACTAAGTCTTTCCAGCAACTGTACACAAGTATTTTAGATTCATTTCGTGGTCGTTGTTGATAGTCTTGCACCACTTTTCTATAGTTAGGAGCTTTTTTGTGGTAGCTGCAGTCATATATGAATATTCACTTTGTTTTACCCAGTTTGTTGAAAAATTGAAGCCCTACGAGTTAGAAAACCTTGAAGAGGTTCATCTGATTGATGACCCTACCAACAAAGGAAAGAATAGAGACTATGCGTTCCTAGATTTCAGCACCTATATTGATGTTGTGTCTGCTTGCATTAAACTGCGGAAGGCAAATGTTTTCTTTGGCACAGATGTCAGAGTAGAGGTTGCTTTTTCTAAATCTGCAGAACCAGACGAGGAAGTTATGCCACAGGTAAAAGATTTATTCCAGTTGAACTTATGTTAGGTTCTGTATATTTGGATTTGTGACTTCAAATATGTTTGTTTGGTTGATGTTTCCTAACTCTCACGCAGTTGCATAGTTCTTTAGTAATCTTTATTGACCTTAAATCTTTCTGCAGGTGAAATCTATTTAATTAGATTGTATACTGACGAGCTCAGATGAAGAGCAAGTGCGTGAGCAGTTCAAGAAGTATGGTGAAATGGATAATGTGCAACTTGCTCGCAATATGCCTACGGCAAAACGTAAGGACTTCGGGTTTGTCAACTTTACAACTCGAGAAGCAGCATCTGCTTACATTGAAGAGGTCAATAAAGATGGCATTGTTGAGGGTGAGCAAAAGGTAATGGTTACTTTCATCTGTCATACTTCATTTCTATAATCATCCATGTACCTTTGTATTGTCATGTGCTGGAATTGTTACTTTGAAGTTATGCATTATTACGTTTTATCTACTTTATTTTTTCTATATCCTGTATTTTCTTATGCCTACATTGGCATGTGCTGGGGCCATAGGTGTTAGTGGGAGCTACTTTGCAGAAACCTTTGCAGAAAAGGTTACCACCAGTGATGAGTGGTTGGAGAGGAGGGTACACGAGTAAAAGTTATGGTACTAGAGTGTTAGGACCATGGGGTATTAATCGCTCATACCATAGTAGGCATCGTAGCGGTAGATTTGATAATCTTAGTCAGTAATCAGTTAGAGAGGATGAATTCAATATGGCTCCTATAGGAAAATACGGTGATCATCTTCGAAGGGATATTCTTAGACGAGAACCTAGTAAGTTTATACTTTTATCTGGAAAGAAATATGTTCTCTTTCATGAATTTTGTAGTTTGTATTTCATATAGTTCTTATGTTGTTTTCTTTGATATTTAGACTTTCGAGGTTAAATTTATGCTCCAGTTGTATCTCATATTAGATATGATCTCTATACCGAGAGTCGTTTGTCCGGTAGACGTGATTCCTATTCTCAGTTTCCTTCTCCACCACGATACTCGGATGATATTTATGATCCTTAGTTCGACCTTTATGAGGATAGAGTAGCAGTTGCTTATGATTATCCTACATCCTCTGGAATAAAACGCCCCTATTCTACACTTGTAAGTTTCATGCACTTAATTTGCTTGCCAGTTTCCAGCTTTTTCTTTGTTGGTTTTTTTTTTTGAGTTGACCCTTCTCATGTAGAATGACGACGACTTTGTGTCAAGTTCTCGTACGAGGCGTGGAAGTCGATCAGTATTGGAGATGGATGCATATATCCACAGTGTAGTATTTTTGCTTATGATGAATATTCAAAGTATGCATCAACTTATGAAGTTATGGTGGGAAACATAACCTGTATCCTTTATTTCACTTGTGTTTGACTTGGTCAATGCTTCATCAGGATTATTCCAAGTGATCGTGTTGGTTATGAGAGGGTAGGGTACCCAATTGAAGAATATAGAAGTCAATATTTATCTGGGTGTGGTGCCTCCTCTAGATCATACTCCTAGATCATACTTGTAACAACCCTAAATTTTGAACCGCACATACTGACTAAGTGCGCCTGCGTGAGATGACATGTTGTGCGTGTGTACAACTTAGAGGCAAAATTTTGGAACAAAATGAAAGCTTATTAAGGATTAACACTAGTTGGACTATTTGGGCCGACTATTTAGGCCAACTAGGTTGGGCTGACTAATTGGGTCGACAATGTTGGGACTTAGTAGGACCTTTCGATATATGAGTAATACTTGGTTTAAGTGTACAAGCTTTGCACGAACTCAAAACACGCCAAATCTATGTCCTCACCTAGGGTAGAATTCCCCAAACGAAAGATCCTATATCTTTCTCCAGTTCCAGATCCCGATTGACACTTGTGCCTCTGACGTCTAGTAGGGAAGTGAGCTTCATCCAAGCTCAATAGGGAATAACCAATGCTAATAGAATCTAAACGACGAACTTGATACATAAATAGAAATACATGATCAACGCAGGAATTTTTTTAACTAAAATGAAACTTATTCTTTCATGAATGCAAGTGATAAGGTCATTCAACATAATGCATGTATAATCGAACGAGTGTATTAGGAGCATAGGAAACAAACAAAGCGAGTACAATACCAAAGCGTATAACAAGAAATCAAAATAAAGTCGAACATCAAGTTTTCAAGCCTCTGAGCTACGTTAACATGTCACTTGAATAAATACATCGAGCCCTTGAGCTATATTAACAAGGTCACTCAACTCAAGAAGCCAAGCCCCTGAGTTACGTTAACAGGGTCACTTGGGCCGAGACAGATTGCCAAGCCCCCGAGCTAGTTGACAGGGTCACTTGAGCCAAGACATCGAGCCCTTGAGTTATGCTAATAGGGTCACTCAACTCAAGAAGTCAAGCCCTTGAGCTACGTTAACAGGGTCACTTGGGCCAAGACAGATTGCCAAGCCCCTGAGCTAGTTAACAGGGTCACTTGAGCTGGATTGCTAAGCCCTAAAGCAAGTTAGCAGGGTCACATCGAGTTGAGAAAAAGCTCGAATTTGATTGACTCTGGTTCTTGCGCGCCTGAGCTTCGAGGCTCGCTCGCGCGAGAAGCCTTCAGTAAAACATAAGTGCCCGTGAGGCTTTGAGACTCACTCGCGCGAAGCTTAAGTGACTTTGAGGTTCACTCGCGTGAGGCCTCGCGTGACTGGCTCCAGTGCACTAAAATCCAGTTGGTCATCTCGAAGTTTGACCTTGATGTTCTTGGCGCTACTGAAGTCAAGGTTTGGACTCTTTTTATGTGAATTCTTTGGAACTGTATATTTTTAGGTTTTCGTAAGCCTTCCTAAGAGGTATTTGTATATTGTGAATGTAAGACTTAAAGTGTTGAGCTTACGTGTAAATTCTCAAGAGGATTATGTGTAGATTGAGCTAAGTGTGATTTGAGGTAGGAAAGAACCTCGTGCCCGACTGCTTGTCTCCTCGAATTCTCGTCATTTATGCACATAGTATACATCTGATATTTTCTAGAATTGATATAAGAAATTCTTGACATGTTTTGAAGTGTTAAGAATTAGTTTTTTGTATATATTTTGCATGCCTTTGATACAGAGCATCTTGTAATGATTTCTCTATGTGATTCCATAAATTGTAAGTTTCGATATCTCAATTGTATCATTGTCTTTTGGTTTATATACATGTTTGACTTTGTGATCCCGTTGTGTCTCTGATCGAGTGACCCTGTTAACTTAGCTCAGGGGTTTGATGGTCTCAGTTCAAGTGACCCTGTTAACTTAGCTCAGGGGCTTGACGTTTCGGTTTAAGTGACCTTGCTAACTTGCTCAGAGGCTTGGCAATCCGGCGCAAGTGACCCTGTTAACTAGCTCAGGGGCTTGGCAATCCGTCTCGGCCCAAGTGACCCTGTTAATATAGCTTAGGGGCTTGACTTCTTGAGTTGAGTGACCCTGTGAACATAGCTCAGGGGCTCAATGTCTTGGCTCAAGTGACCCTGTTAACTAGCTCAGGGGTTCGACAATCCGTCTCGGCCCAAGTGACCCTGTTAACGTAACTCAGGGGCTTGACTTCTTGAGTTGAGTGACCCTGTTAACATAGCTCAAGGGGTCGATGTCTTGGTTCAAGTGACCATGTTAACGTAGTACAGGGGCTTAACAACTTGATGTTCGACTTTGTTTTGATTCCTTGCTATACGCTCTGATATTGTACTCGCTTTGTTTGTTTCCCATGCTCCTAATACACTTTTTTGATTGTACATGCATTATGTTGAATGACCTGATCACTTGCATTCATGAAAGAATAAGTTTGATTTTAGTTAAAGAAATTCCTGCTTTGATCATGTATTTCTATTTATGTATCAAGTTCGTCTTTTAGTTTCTATTAGCATTAGTTATTTCCTATTGAGCTTGGATGAAGCTCACTCCCCGACTATACGTCACAGGCACAGGTGTTGATCAGGATCTGGAACTGGAGAAAGGTATAAGATCTTTCATTTGAGAAATTCTACCCTAGGTAAGGACTTGGATTTGGCGTGTTTTGAGTTTGTATGGTAGATTTTATGGACTTTTAGATATTTGGACTTGGTATGTCCTATGACTAAATTCGATGATTAAAAAGATAAATTTGGATGTATATTTGTAGGCCACTGGTTAGGTGATGGTCGGCCATCACCGGTGATTTTCCTTTGGGCCCTTTTATTATATGTGTTAGATGTTGTGTATAAAGTAGAAGGCTTTATATCTGCTTTGGGATATCTAGATTTTAAATTCCGCACATGTATGATATCTGCTTCGATTTCCTCACGTATATGTGGAGGTACCAAATAAAATTCTGTATTCGGATTGTGAAGTGTGACCTGACGATTCGATTTTCCTATTGAATCTGGTTTAATGAAGAAAAAATATATATATTGTAATGGATTTTGTGGAAACAGGAAAATCGGGCTGTCACAATACTACTGAATTGCGATAAATTTCTTCATTTAGTTTTGTTGTATTTAATTATACCATGTGATTGTAGCTACACACATATAATCTGAGAAATAATAAGATCTTGTATAGTACTAAGTACTGAGTAGTGTTCATTGGCCGGAAAGGAAGACCCCCACACTTCTCCATAATTGTTCCTTCCCTAGCAATGAATTGCCTGCACTATGTACTGTAAGCAGTATACTATGTGTCCAATGTTGCCATCTACAAGTATTTGTATGTACTTTTGAGTGAACCTTCAAATATGAGCTTCCTAAATTTCTTTCCTTCACACTTCTAGGTCAAAATTCTTCACTCACCAAAAATGATGGCTTCAAGTATGCATTTAAAAGTATTTGTGTATAGAAACAAATAAGTGCATTTCAAAGATGATGAAGATGCCCGAATCTTTGGAAGGACTTGTGAATCAAATATCATGCTCTATGTATAATTTTTAGATTTTCCTTTTTAATTAGATGAAAAACTACATTTTGTTCTCTTCTTAAGAAGAGAACATTTCAAACTTTGTAATATGTGCTATTCACACTTTTCAATTTACCTCATATAATATTCATCTGCCATTGATTACTATTTTTTAACTTCCAAGTTTGAAATGTCATCCTCCACAACACATGTATTTTGAACAAGTTTTTTTTTTTTTTTTTTGAGATGATACTTTTATCCTTTTCATTAGAAATGGAGAACGATTACAAACTGAAAAATAAGTAACCCCAAATGAACGGGTACAGAGTAGAGGGCCACAATCCAAAGAGTGGTAATTACAATAGCTAACATTAAAATACTTTGAATGACATCCAAGACCTATCTAACAACGACACAGAATTCAGGGACCTTCAAAGTAAGGTAAAAATTCGAGAATCCACCACCATCATGAACATCAGTCGGTAATCGACACCGAAGACCCACCCGAAGAGACCCCACTACCATCGGCAAACTCACAATCCACAAAATCTCCCATCACATTGGAAACGGAGGCAACAACCGACCAAAATCTTCAAACATCGCTTCAATTGAAACTTTTAAACAATGCCTCATGGTGTAGATATAGTGTATATGTTCGTGCAATAACGAAGCCATCAATACGTCGGTAAAACTCGTGATCAAAATTGTTTCAGAAATAAATATGGATTGTAAAAAAGCCTTCATAGAAGCAATCTCTTCGAAAAAGAAGACTTTCACCAAAAAGAGGATAAAACTCCTATATTCTAATCCTAAAATAAGAAAAAACAAGGAGAGAACAATAAAAAGGCGAAACCTCTAAGCAAAAACCGACCCCTAAATAATCGATTTATTAAAAACATAAAAAAATTTAGATGAAAAGGGATTAAATCTCCTTTTCCCACCCCCTCTTATAAAATGTCTTTTCTCGATACCGACTCTCAAAATCGCCTAGAGAGAGCACCGAATTTGGTGTTTGAACCTTTTAGGTCTTCATCCGCAAGTTCTCTTACATAGAAGATATGAAATTACGTGCAACGCACAAACTTTTTACTAGTATATATATAGAAATTATGATCACCGTCCTCTAAGGTTTCAAGTAGAGGTCTACGTGATATCCAAAACATTGTTTCAACGACATATGGACCTGAGATATATTGATTAGATCATTTTTAAAAAAAAAATAATTTTGAAAATTGATTTCGACCGTGTGTTTTTTGAGCTATGAATTGTAAATCATTGAAGCTAGTTAAACATTGACTTATGTTTTTGAAAAAAAAATTCAAAAATTCTTTTAAAAAAATTGATCTAAATCATCCACACTAGTTCCATGTATATATCTCCACATGGGGCCGCGGAGGACGGTCACCGTCCTCCATCCTCCCCGGGAACGAGCCAGCTCCCATTATATCTATTTTTTTAAACAAATATATACTTTATGAAAATGAAGCAGCCGTCAAAAGCTTGAGTGACGTAGAAAGAAACCCCACAAAAAAACAGGACAAAAAACCGACTCAAATAAAACCGCCAAACTCTGAAAACAAAGATTACCAAAGCCAGGAACAAAACCCACTCAGTGGAAAAAATGGACGGCCCCAACCGGAATCCGACACCCAACGCAGTCGGCCTCTGCCTCCTACCGTCAGAGCTCCTACAAGACATCTTCTTCCGGCTATCTTCACCGGAAATCATCCTTCTAACCTCCGTCTCCAAAACCCTAGCCTCCGTTATCACCACTAACGATTTCCGCTACCTCTACAACAGCCGTTCGATCTCCGAAACTTGGCTTTTCCTCTACACCAAGCGATCGGCTCGCGATTCCACCCTCCACGGATTCAATGACAGATCTAACCGTTGGTTTCGAATTCCCGTCGCTGAATTCCTGTCTCCGGCCGTTCCTCCGGGAGAAGACCTCTACTTTTTGACGGCTTCCGGCGATTATTTCCTCTTCGCGTCGAACGATCGCGGGGACTTGATCGCCGTTAATGTAACAACGAACGCCGTTAGGAGGATAAGGATGAGTCCGTTAGGGCCACGTGGCACGTCGTCGTGGCGTAGATCTGGGTTGAAACTTGTCGCCGGTCCTCCCGGTTCGGAGATTTTCCGGTTTTTCTTCGCGGAGTTTTATAGAAACCGGTCGTTTTTGTTTTCGTACTGCTCAGAGGATGACACGTGGGAAGCTTTAGAAGCGAGAGAAAGAAATCTGAATCTGCCACGTGTCAATAAAAGGGAGAGCGCTTTTTTCCTCAGCGTTATTAATCGATGGAGCGAAAGTTTGTTAATTAATTTCGCCGGCCGGGAAAGTGACGCACCGATTGTTTTCCGGCCGAATTTTGGTGAAGAAATGAATTTGGCCGGAGATCCGATATATCAGCTCCACGTGTACGGTGATCGGTACATGGTTGTTGTTAGATCGGACGGTGTAGATGAGGTTATAGGGGTTAGGTTTTTTAATAGTATAGAAGTGTGGGGGTTGAGCTTAGACGGGGCAAAATGGGAATTTATCACAAAAGTGGAAGAGATATTGATTGAAAAGATTAAGAACCCTTTTAGTGTGATGGTGGGTTGTTTAGAGGAGAGAAATGGGGTTATTAGGGTTGTTTTAGTGTCTCATTGTAAGGGGTTGTGGAACTTGATTTGGCTTAATTTTGACCTTGAGACCCGTGATTGGTCGTTGGTTCCCTTGTCGGAGTGTGGGATGGATGGTTTAAATATGGCGGGTATTTCCATCTCGTCTGCATTTAGACTTTGATTTCCATAAGTCTAATGTTTAGGGTTTATGATTTAGGGTTTCCGAGTTCCATAATATATAGAACGAGCGATCATTTCCCCTTATTTTTAAAGAAGCTGGAACCGAAAAAGACTTGATACTACACACACGCGTAAATTCACCTCAGAAAGCGAATTCGATCTTATAATCGTCTTCATGGATTGATCATGCAAACTAGGGTTAGACTTATTACAATAGTTGTTGTAAATGATTGAAAGATCAAGCCCTGGGTTTCCTAGGGTTTGCCAAAGTTCAGTTGAGGGTGTATGTTGGTAAAATTTTACATTGGTAATTGAGATTGAACCATCTTGATTTGATGCTTGAATAATCACAAAGGGCTTACTTCACAGTTTAGTTGTTGGGTAGCTTTTTTTCCCACTCACGCATTCTCTGAAAGCACTTATATTGAAAATCCCTTAAAACTCATTGATTGGATCGGATCAGACGATAGAGATTGTGTTCCACCCCGATCTTCCACGTAATGGATCTTGATACTATGTCACACCTATCAGATGGTCAATTTTTATTCCACATATCACAGATTCCAAAAATATGACCCTAACTAAAATCACGTTTGAGCGTGATCTAGGCCATTGCACACAAGATGCATATTTTGGGGATATGTGACATGTGGAATTCAAAACTGACCGTTTGATAGGTGTGACATGGTCTCAAGATCTATTATGTGGAAGATCGAATCCAATCAATGAGTCTCTAATCCGACCCAATCAATGGATATTAAGGTGTTGCACATGTAGGTGCTTTCAGAAAACCCGTGAGTGCAAATTGAGCTACTCTTAGTTGTTTTAGGGAGCCATTTCTTGCACGCATAATGTTGACCCTTGCATACAATTCAAAAGATAGATATTGTATTTTGAGAACATGTGTCATGTGAAACGCCATTTAAATCATATGATTTGAAGGACATTATCTAAAAATTTTTATTATAAAAAAAATAGTGTGAAGCATGATCTCAATCATATGACTCAATGCAGTAACAGGCAATCCTTCAATTCAACCATTGATTGCGTTGAATATATCATATGATAGAGCATGTTTGCTACGATATTTTTAGGCCAAATCAGTGGAATGTTAAGCGTATTTTCACTGCTTTGTATGTTTATAAAAATTTTGTCCACTTCTTCACGCCTGAGGCTTGACTAAGTTGAAGGTGATTGGCCCAAGTATGGCCAATGGTGCTTGCATTAGAAACCGAATGACAACTCCTCTAGAAAGTAGCTTTAATGCCTCATAAAAAAAATAAAAATAAAAATAATTAAAAATTAAAAATTAAAAAAAAATAAAATTACCTTTACATCCACCCACAAATTTTTTGAGTGAAATGCATGGTCTCCATTGAATCAAATGATCCAGATTATTTATCGTATTAATCTTTCAAATGATGGATATTGAGATCATGGACGTTCCATAAGACGGTCAATTACTTGTTTCATGTGGTACATATTCAAAAAAGTGACCTTAAAATCAATTTTAAGTGTGCATGTGATGTTAAGGCCACTTTTCTGAGATGTGTGTCACGTGAAATAAAACACTAATTGTCTGATGGTACGCCCATGATCTCAAGATCCATCGCGTGAAAGATTGGGATGATTAACGATCTCCATCATCTGATTCAACACAGTCAATGTGTTTCAGCGTGGGTGAACTCAAAGATTCGGTGGGTGGATTTAAAGGTACTAAAAAAACCATCGTTGGGTTAAAAAACTGGTCTCTTTTGTTTTTGGGGCCGAACTATAACCCTCGTTTGCAACTAATTTCTCCACAACAATTTTCAAGAAGAAAATGTTGGGTGAAAAGCACATTTCACCTCAAAG
The DNA here is from genome assembly GCA_021018995.1 of Chloranthus sessilifolius. Classification (NCBI taxonomy): domain Eukaryota; kingdom Viridiplantae; phylum Streptophyta; class Magnoliopsida; order Chloranthales; family Chloranthaceae; genus Chloranthus; species Chloranthus sessilifolius. The sequence continues at coordinate 18,206,936 of CM037593.1, read as the reverse complement.
ACGTAAGCTACCTCTATTTGAAGATAGTGTTATGTTGAGAAGTTGCCTTATGCACACAACACCATTTTCAACATTTGTAAGACCTTTTTGAGAAGCAACAATTGGCAAACAACATATAACACCCTACTTGACAATACTTGAAAGTACTTTTTGAAAAAGAGGTGTTAGGTTAAGGCCCAGTTTGGCAACCCTTTTCCAAGAAGTACTTTTCAAAGGGAAAAATATTTGGTGAAAATCACATTTCACCCAAGGAACTGACCAAGTATAATTAAAAATGGTGTTGAGTTGAGAAACTGTGTTAGTGGCGGAGCCACGTTGTTCAATTGGGAGTCCTGAGAGCCCCCATCGTAAGTTCTTTTTCTTTAAAGTCTTGTAAGTTCCATCTTTTTAGGGGCAAGATTTTTTAATAAGGATCTCCCAAATTTGAAAACTTCTTAAAATATTTAAAAAACTTACTTTTTTATCCACAAATTTTTTAACAGAAATAGACTCCCAAATTTCTCTCTCTCTCTCTCTCGATTCCCAAATATTACTCCCAAATTTATTTATTTTTTCTCTCTCTCTCTCTCTCTCTCTCTCTCTCTCGATTCTCAAATCTCACACACTAAAATTCTCTCTCTCTCTCTCTCTCCCCAAATCCCATCCCAAAATTATCTCTCAGTTCCCCAAGCTCAACTACTCTCCAATCTCCATCTCACTTTCTCTTCATCTCTATCTCTATCTCTCTCTCTCTCTCTCTCACACACACACACACACACAAGAGTCTCCCCCCCCAATCCCAAGTCCCAAGTCTATCTTTTCTCTCTCTCCATTCTCTCTCTCTCAAATCGTAGCCACCCATCTCTTTTTATGATATCTCATTCACTCTCTGATCACTAATGCCTAGATCTCTGATTGTCGTCGATTTTTCGTTGAAGTCAAAGGTATGTTATAATTATTATTTTTTAATAAAAAATAAAAACTCTAATTTATTATTTTTTAGTGGAAATTATTTCTTTTTTAGAGTTGTTTAATTATTGTTATTATTTTTTATTTTGTGATTGCGGTTTGATAAAAGTGAGTGTAATAAAATTATTACTATCTTACGACTATAAGGGATCTCCCATCAGAAAAATCTTGACTCCGCCAGTGAACTGTGTCATGCACTTCACACTCAACACTATTTTCAACACATAATTAGACCTTTTTGAAAAGTAGTTTATGTGAAACAACATTAACACACCTCTACATAGCACCTAAAAATTACTTTTGTAAAAAGGCGAGCTGGCCCAATTAGTAAGTCAGGGTTGAGCATGGATTGGCTCCACAAAGGTCAGATTATAATTTTCCCATTTAAAGCAAAGTTTGGCCTCTTAGCAATTAACTTGATACACCTTAGTAGTTAGTATACGATTTTCTAACTTTATAACCCTAACTAAACGGGCATTAGTTAGTAGCCTGTTTAGTATAAAAATTATACCCAATTTGTCACATAGCTTGAAGAATAAATTTTAATACCTAGAATACCGCTACCCTTGTTATAAGTGTTAGAATAGTCCCAATATGATTGTGGGCTTGGAGGTCTTGAGCTATATATAATTTGGGCACTCCTCACTTTATAAGCCGGTTTTGTGAGGTTGAGTTAGGTCCATAGAAATCTTCAGGGTATCAGAGCAAGTATTTTTTCACTCCATGCCACCTAGTTCAATTGTCCACGACCGGATCTTAGCCTGCATCCGCCCCCAAAAAAGTGGTAAATTTTATGAAGTCAACCGGCCCAATACCCAGGTTGGGCTAAGCATATGGTGACCCAGATTGATTGATCTGAGCTGGACTTGGATTGAATCTTCCGACACTCGGTCCGCACCCACTCCATGTCACCCAATTCAATTGTCCACGGCCGGATTTTAGCCCCCATCTACCCCCCAAAAAGTGGTATATTTTATGAAGTCAACCCGGCCCAATACCTAGGTCGGGCTAAGCATGTGGTGACCCGGATTGATTGATCTGAGCTGGACTTGGATTGAATCTTCCGACACTCGGTCCACACCCAGCTCGGATTTATATATATATATATATATATATATATAAGAACGTTTTAACCATAGCGACAAATTTTGTTTTCGATAATTTTTCGGTGGGGGTACATTTCGAATTAATTTTGATACATTTCAGAAAAATTTTGGGAAAGTTTCGGGGATTAAAAAAATATAAAAAATATATTTAATATTTTAAAAAAAAATTAGCAATTGATCCAAGTGGCCAAGCACTGACAGTGAGCTTAAGCATAGAACTACAGAAGACAAATTAACAAAGGGTACAATTATGCTCACCCAAAGGCTGCTTTTTCACCCCACCTCTTCCACCAAGCATGCATTGACGGCCTTTGATAAGATGGTGGAGGTCATTTTTCGCCCCATCTTTTGCACAATGCATATATGGATCGTGAGCGTACTATCAGATGGTCGATTTTTTATTACACATGGTACACATCTCAAAAAGTGACGCTAAATCATACTTGACCGTAATGGGGGTCATATGATTTTAGGGTCACTTTTGAGATCTGTGTCACATGTAATAAAAAATCGACCGTCTGATGGTTCCCCCACGACCCATAGATCCATTGTGTAGAGGATGAGGACGAAAAACGACCTCAAACATCTTATTCAAGAGCAGTCAATGATTGCCCGCTGAATAAGGTGGGGTGAGAAAGCAGCTGGTGAAGTGGATGGTACCCATTCACCTAAAGAAAGCAACTCTCTTTAGTCCCACATCGGTGAAGGGGGAAATCTCCCCCACTCTAGCCAGCTATATTAAGATTCTCTTTCAAATGCATATGCAGTCGTGTGGTGCCTGGTGAGCGAGATTTCCACCCCGCTTACCACTAAATTACTAATTTATTTAAAAAATAAAAAGAAAAAAAAAAACTTTGAAAAAAAATATTGAAATTCTAAAATGCACCGAAAATTTGAAATTTCGTCGAAAAATACCGAAATTGTCGAAATTATTGAAAAGACCTGAAATTTCTTTGAAATTTTCGTTTGACCCCTAATTTGCTGAAATTCGTCACTATGGTTTTAACTAAATGCTCTAAGAATAAAACATTGAATGAATTAAAATCAATGATATTTAAGTAAAAATGCAGTTGCAATATTAGTCGGTACTAGCTTCATAAATAGAAATCCTAACAGAAGCTTTCATTTTATCGCTCTACCCTCTTCAGTCCCAATTAAAGCAAGCCTCTCCCTCAAACTCTCTCTTGTGGAAAATTAATTAAAAATTTTTGTAACAATGTTTTAAAAAAAATAAATAAATCGCCCAAAAAATGCATGGAAAAAAGCCCAAGCCCAGCCCTGCCTCCTATGGGTCGAGCTTGGGCTGAGTACAAGCAGCCAGGCTTATGGCCGGGCTAAAAAATTTGGGAAACCGACCCGAGTAGGGTCGGTCCGAGTTGAATCCTAGCCCAGCCTTAACCCAGCCCATTGAGAGCCCTAGTTATAAATAAACGATACTTTATATCTTTCATCTGTTCATGGGAAAATTGAACTTCATTATTATTGTCCTCTATGAACAATACCCTTTTTTCTGATAGGAAAGCTAACTGCGACCTTGATGTTGCTATTGCGCGGAAGCTCACAAACTAACCAATTATCTCATGATGAATGATCGATAAGAACACAAAAAATAAAAGAAAATCAACCACAAACACACGAGATAATATTTACGTGGTTAGGCAACAATATGCCTACATCCACGGGCAGCGATAATCCACTATATTGATGATTACACAAAAAAAATAAAAATGCTCAAACCTCACCAAAGCTCTCCTCAAGACCATAGATAGGTTATCCAAAGCTTTACAATGATATCTAAACCTTACAATTCGACCAAGAGTTTTCTTTTTATATAGAAGTCTCGAATACTACTTCTAACCCAAGAGAAACTGCCTAAAAGAGGAGACTGCATGTAACATGGGCGTCGTCGGTTACTCAAGCGACAACCAAAGTCGTTTGAGCGACTAAATCCTGAAAAACACCTCTTTGAATAGTGCGCTAGTCGGTCGGGTGAAAACCAAACTCGCTCGAGTGACTTACACCCATAACTTTGCCCCTTTGGGCGACCCACCTCGCTTGAGCAACAACCAAAATCGCTCAAGTGAGCCAACCTCAAGTTAGAGCCAAATAATAATTCTCCACCTGGCTCTAAGCTTCACCATGTACTCTTTCTCCGATCATTGCTATATTCATAACACTGTGACCACCAATACGCCGAGGGCGCTCAAACCTATTGAACATTGATCAAATCCAAACAATGCTTAGTCTTGACTACCATTACCACCTTTGTTATCATATCCGTAAGATTGTCCTTCGTACTCACCTTCTTTAAAAATATATTTCCATATTCGATTACTTCCTGTTCGAAGTGATATCATATATCAATATGCTTAGTATGAGCATAATTCTTTGCTAAGTAAATAACATTATGACTATCGCAAAACACATCGACACTTTCCTGTGCGATCTCCAAGTCACCAACTAAGCCCTAAAGTCACAATGCTTCTTTCACTACCTCTGTCATTATCATATACTCTGCCTCGATAGTAGACAAAGCCATTGTATCCTGTTACATTGACCTCTAGCTAATCGGACCTCTTGATAGCATAAACACATATCTCATTGTAGACAGATGCTTACCCAAATCACTCGCGTAATCTGAATCTACGTATCCGCATAACTGATGACCTGTACCACTGCGAAAAAATAGACTGACATCTTTGGTAACTCGTATGTACCTCATATTCCATTTCACCGCTTGCCAATGCTCCTTGTCTGGATTAGCCATATACCAGTTGACCACGTTAACTATCTGTAAAATATCTGGTCGAGTATATATCATAGCGTACATCAAGCTACCAACTGTAGTCGCGTAGGGCACACAAGTCATGGACTCACAGTCCTCATCTGTAGTAGAAGACATGTTAGCCAAAAGACGAAAGTGAGCTGCTACTGGAGTACCCACAACCTTTGAATTCTCAATCTCAAATCGTACTAGTACCTTCTCTAGATAACACTTCTGTCTCAGACACAACTGCCATTTTTTCTGTCTCTTTGAATCTCCATCCCAAGAATCTTTGTTACTGCACTAATATTCTTCATCTCAAATTTCATGCCAACTTGAGATTTTAACTTGTTGATCTCCACCATACTCTTTGTAGCTATAAGCATGCCATCAACATATAAGAGAAGATAAATAAATGAGTCATCCGCTAGCCTCTTGAAGTAAACACAGTTATCGTATTCACTTCGAATATAATTTTGGCCCACTATGAACGTGTTAAACTACTTGTACCACTATCTTGACGACTGTCTCAACCTATACAAGAACTTCTTTAGTTTGCACACTAACATCTCCTCCAGGAGACTCAAACCCTTCATGTTGCTTCATATAAATCTCCTCCTCTAGATCACCGTGTAGAAACGTTGTTTTCATATCGAGTTGCTTTAACTCTCAGTCCAATTGTGCTACAATTGACAACAAAACTCGTATTGAAGTGTGTTTCACGACCGGTGAGAACACCTCATTGTAATCAATGTCTTCCTTTTGCGCATAGCCTTTTGCTACTAGCCATGCTTTGTACCTTGCACCACTACTTTTCAGAGAACCCTCTTTCTTCTTATAAATCCACTTACACCCCAATCACTCTCTTTTCTTTAGGTGACTGTACCAGTTCCTAAGTTTGATTCTTGAAAAGAGAATCCATCTCTCCACTCATTGCTGTCCTTCATTCTCATGCACATTTACCACCGATTGCATCTTTGAATGAAGACGACTCATTATCATCCAAAGTCCATGCGTAGGAGATCATATCCTCGTAATCGTAGCAAACGGGTGCTTTAAAATTCCTTTTGGGTCTTCCACTTGCTAAGGATTGTTTTGGCTCCCTCTTAACTATTTCCAGTTTGTTCTCTGATGTAATAATTGTATGAGTTTCCAACTCCACCTCAACTTGATCTTCCGCCACCTTTTTTCTAATTTTTATGATCTGTTTGCTAGAAGTTCGCATAACAGATTCATCAAAGTTCACATCTATGTTGATCACATCCTTATTCTACTCAGGACACCATAACATGTATCATTTCACACCATTTGCATATCCTAAAAAATATCTTTTTTAGCCCTTGGGTCAATTTTACTATCTTTGATATGATAGTTGGGCAATCAAAAACTTTCAATGCACTATAATCAACACGCTCCCTGACCACATCTCAATCGGAGTCTAGCATGCTATTATTATAGACGATGATCTATTTACTAGATAGCACGTTGTACTCACTGCTTCGGCCCAGAACTCTCTACCCAATCCCACATTGAATAACATACATCTTATTTTTTCAAGTAGAATTATATTCATATATTCTGCTACCCCAATCTGTTGCGATGTATTCCTCACTGTGAAGTGTCTAGTAATACTATTTTTTCACAGAACTCCTGGAACTGTCCACTGGTGTACTCACCACCATTATTGGTTATCAACCGGTTGATCTTCCGTTCAATCTGATTCTTAAATAATATTTTTTACCTCTTGAAGATTTTCAATACCTCATCCTTACTCTTCATCATGTAGATCCATACGTACCGAGAATAATCATCGATGAAGGAGACAAAGTACCCGTCGTCTTAAAATGGACCTTTGAAAGCTCCCATGCACCTGAATGTATATAATCCAATGTGCCTTTTGTAGAGTGAATCGTTGTGTTGAACTATTTTCTGAAAACACAATGCTCACAAAAGTTAACTTTTTCGGCCTTTACACCTTTCAACAAGCCCTGCTTGCTCAACTCTGTCATCCCTCTTTTTGACATATGCCCTAGGCGCGTGTGCCAGAACTATGTAGAGGGCAAACCACTATCATCTGATGTAGATACTATTGGTCCACATGTCACTGTACTCCCTGATAAAAAGTAAAGGTTTCCAACCTTTCTCGCTTTCATTACAACTAGAGATCCCTTTGTCACCTTCAAAACTCCTCCTTGAGCTGCATGTAACCTTGAGCCCATTAGAATCTACTGAGTGATATGAGGTTCTTCTTCAGTTCCGGAACATAGCGTACATCAGTCAATGCTCTCACAACTCTATCGTGCATCTTTATTCTGCTACTCCCTCTTCCAACTGTTTTACAGGCCATATTGTTACCCATTAAAATCGTTCCACCATCCATTTCTTTATAAGACGTGAACCAGTCCCTATTTGCACACATGTGATAGGAGCATCCCGAATCAAGTATCCATGCATTCTGCGAGTATTTATTTAAAATCACTGACAACACGTTTTCATCATCATTCGAAACTTGTTCGGCTATTCCAGCCTCATCAACGACTCATTTCTGCTTCTTATTCTGAGCATCGTCCCTCTTTGTTTATAATTATGGACATTACCTTCTGATGTGACCATTTTCATAACATTTGTAGCATTCTACTGTCTTTCTGTTTTTGAATTTAGACTTGAACTTTGATCTACCCCTTCTAGATTTACGGTCCTCTACTCTCTCCCTAACCAACAAGCCATCTGTTTGTGTATCACTATCCGAACCTTTCTTCCTCATGTCGTTACAAAGCAGTGTCGATATAACCGACTTCAGTTCAATAGTATCCTTCCTATAGAACATCGTAGTAATTAGGTACTCATAGGAATCGGGTAGTTAAGACAAAAGTATTAGTGCTTTGTCTTCATCCTTAACCTCTTCTGTAATATTTAATAATTCAGATATTATTCTATTGAATTCATTAATATGCTTGTTGAGAGAAGTACCCGTTTTCATGTGCAACTCGTACAGTTGTTCTTGAGATATAGCCAACTCGTCATAGATTTCATCATATAGAGACTCTCCAATTTGACCCACAGCGAGGCCATCTAGTTCTCCCGCATCATATTATACATAATCTCTTTTGTTAGACATACCCGAATTGTACTACACACCTAAAGTTTGATTTTTTTTTAATCGCCATCAGATATATCCGTCGACTTACCCGAAAGCTCTTTCAATGTCTTGTGCAACCCTTATTGAATCAAGATATCCTCGACTTGTACTTGCCATAAGCTGAAAGTAATCTTCTCGTAGAATTTCTCAACCTCAAACTTCACGTTCAAGACTTTTGTGGACTTTGATGCCATCTCCGATCATAGAATATAAACCTAATAGCTTTTATACTAATTTGTTACGCGAAAGGTCACAAACTAACCAACGATCTTACGATGAACAATCAAATAAGAATGTAAAAAATAGAAGAAAATCAACTACAAACACACAAGAGACAATATTTATGTGATTCGGCAATATGCCTATATCCACGGGTAGTGATAATCCATTATATTGATGATTACACAAGAATACAAGAACACTTATGCTTCACTAAAGCTCTCCTCAAAACTTTAGATAGGTTTTCCAAAGATTTACAAGGATTCTCAACCTTACAATCCGACTAAGGGTCTATTTATATAGAAGTCCCGAATCCTACTTCTAATCTAAGAGAAACTATCCAAATGCAGAGTTTACAGGTAACTGGGACATTGCGGGTCGCTCGAGCGACAACCAAAGTCACTCGAGTGACTCAAACACGAGAAAACGCCCCTTTGAATAATGCGTTAGTTGCTCGAGCGAGAATCAAACTCACTCGAGTGACTTACACCCGTAACTTTTCACCTTTGGGCGACCCACCTCGCTAGAGTGATAATCAAGGTTGCTCGAGCAAGCCAACCTCAAGTTAGAGCCAAATGACAGATGCAATATTGGGAACCTTTCATAATGATATAGGCTGAAGCCTACGATACTGTAACAACCCAGATTTTTTGACATTATTTAACGGTATTAGATGATGTATTACACAGTGCGTGGTGCTAACGCTCCACACCGGAATTTACCCACTTTAAAAATAGTTTAATTTTTTTTCATATATCAATATTATACTCATTGCGAAGTACTCGTCAATACGATTTCAACAATATATAATTTGTCGATTTTCGACAAGAATATAAAAAGTTATACCCGTTTGAAGAATGAAGTAGGTTAAAGGGCACAACTATAATTTCGGGAGAGAATCACCATTTACCTTGGTGCTTACACAAAGCGCTAAAACAAAACCTCTTCTTAAGCTTTTCAAGTCACATATGAATTCTACTTGCATAGAGAAACTACTATTTTATTAAATCTTGTACGGAAAGTCTTAATTAGAGTTAACCTAGAAAGGGAATTAGATATATATTTACTTATTCTCTCAGTTGTCTCTCTCTATTTTCTCTTCTCTATAAAAGCTTCGACAGTGCCATCTTTCACAATTTCTTGTCGGATCTCCATCGATTTTTTGATCTTATCAGAGAATCTTTCACCATCAAAGCTCCTCATCGCCGCGATTGATCTATTGTAAGAAATGAATTCTCGCGAAAAGACTCGAGCATATCGTCTCTCGAATCCGATCTCCATCAACCCAAATCATCGTAGGATTCGAATCACGCTTTAACAAGTGGGTGCCTCTAAATTCATCTTAAATTATTCAGTTATTTCTTAAAAAGAAAACCCTAAATTTTCCTAAATTTTGATAAATTTCAAGTCTTAAAAATATAAAAATTCAGCCCAAAATCGATAAGATCATTTTTCCCATATTTTCGTGAAATTCGGCCAAACTCTTTAACAGACACAACCTCGGTATTTGGGCCATATCTTTTTTACTTCAAACTCGGATTGACATGATTCTTACAGCATTGGAAATAAGACAACGATATCTACAACTTTGGTTGAAATAGTAATTTCACGAATTTAATATTTTTAAGGTCAAAATTGAGCTGCAAGTTGGGATACATTTTAGATGATCTAAGGTGCACGGGTTTGACATTAAAATTTTAAACTCTTGGGCTACCTTATGCTTAACTTATCTCCAGACTTATAAATCGCTAAAATTATATAAAATATATTAAATAGCTTGCATCGAATAACAATCTATAAGTTTAAGGGGTCAAATATTAACGTTTTTTAATACTTACCATTCTATTACCTCTTTTAAGCCTTATACAATCCTTGAATGGACATATGTGCTATTTTAAAATTTTAAAACATGTCGGATCGCTATACCAGTCAATCACTAAATTTTATGGATACAATTAACCCTAATGAAGTATATTTTTAACTCTATTATAAAATAAATATAGGTGAATATTTCTTATTTTCTGTTTTACTTCAATATTTTGTGTGTTATACTCTTTATTAATATAAAATGCTTAAGGTTTATGTTATAGTTCATTCTTATATATGTTCACCATTATTATATGGCATTTATCATATAAAAAATCACGATAGGCATACGCATATAAGTTAAGAATAAGATATGACATATGACATAAGCTTTCATCACGAAGGGGTTTCTTTCACGGTCACATGAAACTTGGAATGTAGGCATCCATATACGGATGTAACCCCTCTATGGTAGTATGAGATACCACACGAAGTACATCCAGGTTACTACGGAACTCGCCCCTTGGAAAACGTAGTTTAGTGAAGCCTATCGCACCGTGGCCCATTCTAACTAAGTTTTAAGAAAAAATGAGAAAAGAATATGTTAAGATACATGTATATTAAGAAAGTGGGGACTTAAGCCCAAGCAAATATAAAATCGGGGCGGGGACCTAAGCCCAGAATCGAATAAATATTATGATATATTAAGATACGCTATGAAGGTCAGCTAAACATTAATTAAGTTTCTACACGTGCCATACCTTACGAGCCACCGTAAGGGTCTAACGTCTGCAGCCAAGACGAGTCTTAAGGATATTATAACCTTGTCTCGAACTAAGAGAAAATTGTGGTTACTATGCCGGCAACCTCATCTGGCTGGATGGTGGTTTATGTTATGATATGGAGGTTAGGTGATTATCTACACGTGGACCTCGCGTGGTAGGCTCGAGCAGCGATCCTGGCACAGATCGTTTAAATAAAATAATATGCGAAGTACGTTGTGTAGGCGTATGAAGTAATTAATAAGACTTACGATATGTCACGTATGCTAAGTTGATGAGACAAATAGGAAAAGAGAGAAGAAAATTAGAAGCATCATGTATCCTTTCTGTTATAATATGCTTTTCAGTTGGATTGTGATATGTTATGAGTTATGGATAAATTAGTCATTTTATTTAAATGTTAATTTTAGTTTTAAAATATACTGCAACTCAAGCGATTGCACACACGATCACCTGGGTAAGTTATGGTGGATCGATTGTGCAACCCACTGAGTATACGCGACTGAGTAAACTCACCCCCCTCCCAAAATCTAACAGTTTCAGGTAAAGATTCTACTTATCCCGTCCTTGATGATACGGAAGCTGCTGATCTAGAGACGACTCATATAAACGAGGATGTCGACTACCACCTTGATGAGAACGTAGACTCGATTGATTTTTACCAGCATTGAGAACCCTTTTACTCTAGTTTTTTCTTATTTCTTGAGAGACTTGTTTTAGCCTTGATACATTGTGTGAGTTTACGTTTGAGACCGTTTTTGTAATAGCCCGAAAAAAATCACATTGAACTATGACCTCGGGATCCGTGCCCGATTGGTCTTAGGTTTGACCATGAGATAGTTCATTGATGAACTTAAGGAGATGAGCAGAAGTGATGTGTGAATCAGTGTAGAAGAGTGGAGAGATAGAGGAGTTGTAGAGTTACATACACTGATGAGTGTGTATGTGCTCCACGCCGAGAAAAAGAGATAAGATAAAAAGGGTTGAAAACCCTAACTTTCATGTTTTGGTGGTTGAGAGAAGTAAAGAAGAGAGAGAAAGAGAGAGGAGTAAGAGAGGAGTTATCAGAACTGCTTGGAAGAGGAGTCAAGCATTAAAGAGGCTTATTCGACGCAAGGGATCCGATAGAACCAAAGCTAGATACCCTAGCCTTCCAACTATTGATAGAAATCAACTTGAGGTCTATCCAAGGTAAATTTTTTGTAAATGAGATGCATAGATTATAGGGGTTAAGTTGCAGTGAAATGTGGGTTAAATCATAGGATAATGGCTTAGAAAGATAGAAGAAAAGTATGGAAAAGATTGGGAAGAATAGCTCAAGGTGAATACAATTTCGATTAATCGAAATTGCTCATTAATCGAAATTGGCCGAAGTTGAAGAGTCGAGAGATTCGATTGCGATTAATCGAATTGTATTTCGATTTATCGACTTTGGATTTCGATTAATCGATTTGAGAATCGATTAATCGACCGAAAGCACCTCCAAGGGACCCTGTGGGTTGGAGGAAATAACTTAAGGAAAAATCGACTAATCGAATGGGATTTCGATTAATCGATTTGGTTTCGATTAATCGATTTGGAATCGATTAATCAACTTGTGAAAATCGACTATTCAACTAAGGGTCCGCTTATGAAGAAGGATTTCGATTAATCGAAATTGGATTCGATTAATCGAATGAAAGCTCGATCGTCGAATAAAGAATTTACTTTGAAGAAGAATTTCGATTAATCGAAATTAGATTCGATTAATCGAATGACAATTCAACTGCTCAATCGAGAATGGACTTCATAAAGAGAATTTCGATTAATCGAAATTGCTTCGATTAATCGATATTGACTTTCGATTAATCGATTTTGGAAATCGACATCGAATCGCATTCGATTAATCGATTTTGGAGTTCGATTAATCGACTGTAGTAAACTATGTTGACTTTGGTTTGACTTTAAGATTCTTGGGGGATCTTATACCTTCTCTATAGCATCCTTTGTGATGTGTTTCACATGTTATATGGTACCATAGGTGGTACGTGAGAACGAAAGTGCACAAGGAGCCACGCGACCTTGATGCATTGATCACTAAAGACTTGAGGTAGGGAACACCCTGAACATGTACTTTATTTTACGAGAGCATGTATGTAGTGATATCAATTCAATTCAAATGTTTTACTACTCAATGATTATGAAAAGTGTGTGTGTGTGACATTCATAAGAGAACTTAAATGGACCATCCCTGTGGATGATGAAGTGAAGAAGTAAAGGCATCGTGTGATGTAGTGAATGGATACATCCTGTGGATGTATCCATGATTGAATCATGCTTGATGAGGCCTAATCGATATAAGATAGCACAATTACACTGAATAACTATATGTAAGGCAATCATATTTTTGTTATTTGAGGTTTGATAGGTTACCCCACCGACGTATGATAACCACGATCGACGCGCAGATATCCGTGACCGACTACGGCTAATCCAGAGGCCAAGACGGAGGCCTATCCGCACAGAGTAAGCACACCCTGTGGGTGTTAATGAGATGTGAAACGCCACCAATCCCTGTGAAAGGGGCTTGGTACTATTAGTATTCCTGTGGAATACATTTAAAACCTGTCTATATAGATGACGATGAAGGGTATCTCGTCGGGGCTCGATGCTATATTGCTCGGGGATTACTTAAGTTGAAGTTTAAGTTTTGCTTTAGGCCTTCTCAGCATCATTCATGATTAACTAAAAGACATGAGAAATTTACCAGTAATTGAAGCGTTTTTAACTGTTTTTCATCAATAAATGCATAGACACATCATGCATGCATATCATAGAATACATGTGAGTTATATTTTATATGTTCAAGCGTGTTCCCTATTGAGCTAGGATGTAGCTCACCCTATAGACTATACGTCGCAGGTCCAATACTAGCAGCTGCCGAGGCTTCAGGAGACGCTGACCCCGGTGAGTCGGACCTTGCGGCCGGCGAGGAGTTAGAGCCACCTCCAGAGGACTTCTTCTAGAGGACTCTGCTGTGCAACTTTGAGGAGTTTTAGTTGGAGATTGTACGGCTTGGTATGTCAAGCCTGGTTTTTTTTTTATTAAACCTTGTGTATGTGGACATCAGAGTATATTTTTGGGCGAACCATCCATGATGATGGTTATCATCGATGGTTCGGATCGGTTCTCCCTTCATGCAGAGGCATGAGGGTAGAACTGTCTTTTGAGAAGTGTTTTTATGTAGATTTCAATTCCGCAAGTTGTTCTTATTTATTTTATGCTTGATATACCAGTGTTCCGTGCATAGTTGAGGGGTACGGTCAAGATGATCGTGCTGATGGCGCGGGTTTCGGGGTGCCGAAATCCGGGCTGTCACAGTTTTACCCTACGTGAAACTGGTTTGATTTTTATCCTAGATGCATGATTAGGATTAAGTACTTTATTTTTATTGTCTTTTATGATTCCCGCTGTTAATTTATGAGTAAATTATTTTTAATGCTATCTTAAATGGCACAATCCATATGCTAAGTCAATTTATAGATTAGGTGTATGTCCGCTTATCGTCTTAACCAACGTGCGAAGTCATAACACAGAATTCTAGGCCCTCGAGATCGGGTAAGGATTATGGGTCGTGACAGAGATGGTAGTAGAGCCTAGGCTTTACTTCCTCGAGGACTGTGTGGCTCATGTAAGTACACTATGGTGATGATGTGATAATGATTTTGATAGACCTTAAGCTTTAGATCTTTTGTGGACTGAAGGATTTTAAGAAAGTGTGATGATCAATGACATAAGATTCGAAGGTTCAATTGAGGATTTAAAGATCTGTTTGATGAAAACTTATATGAGTTAGGAGCATGTGAAAGAAATTGAGAAGAATCTTTGAAGATTGAGGAGCAATAAGAAGATATTCCAAAGATAGCTTTCGCTTGCAAGAATGGGTTGTACGAATTCTTAGTCATGCCATTTGGACTAACAAATGCCCCAACTATATTCATGGACCTGATAAATCGAGTGTTCAGGCAGTATCTTAATGAATTCATCATCGTATTCGTAGATGACATCCTCATCTACTCACGATCAGAAGAAGAGCATGAGGAACACTTGCGTCTAACACTTCAGACCCTCCGAGATCACCAGTTGTATGCCAAACTCAGTAAGTGCGAGTTTTTGTTTAAACAAGTAACCTTTCTGGGACACGTGGTTTCAGCAGAAGGAGTGACCGTCGATCCTTCTAAGATCGAAGCAATTACAGAATGGAAAGCACCGACGAGTGTTACCGAAGTTAGGAGTTTTCTCAGATTGGCGGGTTACTACCGACGCTTTGTTAAAGGATTTTCACACATTGCTCTACCGCTCACCTGCCTCACACAGAAGAATGTTAAATTTGTGTGGACCGATGAATGTAAAGTAAGTTTTCTAGAACTAAAGAAGAGGCTTACTACTGCACCAATCCTTACCCTACCTTCCACTTCAAGCACTAGTGAATTTGAAATATTCACAGATGCATCTCGCCAAGGACTTGGTTGTGTGCTTGAACAAAGTAATAAAGTTGTTGCTTATGGGCTAAGACAGCTCAAACCTCATGAAAAGAACTATCCGGTTCATGACTTGAAACTGACTGCAGTTATCTTCGCCCTCAAACTATGGCGACACTATCTCTATGGCGAGACGTTCAAGATTTATACGGATCACAAAAGTCTCAAGTACCTTTTCTCATAAAAGGACCTGAATTTGAGACAACGTAGATGGATGGAATACATAAAAGATTACGACTGCTAAATAAATTATCACCCCGGAAAAGCTAATGTCGTCGTTGATGCACTTAGTAGAAAATCTTCGGCACTATTAGCCAGATTAAAAATTTGGAAGCCCTTCAATGAACTCGCCGAAGAAGACATTTACCTCCAAGAGATTGACGATGGTGTATATTTGGCACGAATTGTGATGAGTTCGTTCATTTTGGACAAAATCAGGAAAATACAGCGTACAGACCCAGAGGTCCTCAAAATCATTGAAACCATAGGATCGAAACTCGATTTCAGCCTAAGGACGGATGGGTTGTTGCTCTTCAGACAAAGACTATGCGTACCCAATGACCCTCAAGTGAAAAAGGAGATACTTGATGAAGGTTACAAATCAGGATACTCAGTACATCCAGGCAGTACTAAGATGTATCAAAATCTGAGAAATTGGTATTGGTGGCCACATATGAAACGGGAAATAGTCGAATACGTGTCGAGATGTTTAGTGTGTCAATAAGTCAAGGCAGAACATCAAAAATTGGCGGGACTTATATAACCCCTACCCATCCCGAAATGGAAGTGGGAAAATATATCTATAGACTTCATCATAGGTCTACTAAAGACGATAAAGAAGAACGATGCAATCTGGGTAATAGTTGACAGATTGACCAAGTCAGCTTATTTCTTACCATTCAAGACTACCACAGATGGGAACAAACTTGCCAAAACATATTTGAAAGAGATTGTCAAACTACATGGGGTCCCAGTCCGTATTATCTCTGACCGTGACTCAAAATTTACTTCAAAATACTGGACAACCTTCCAAAAAGCTCTAGGTACTCGATTAGATTTTAGTACTGCCTTCCACCCACAGACGGATAGCCAGACTGAAAGAGTGAATCAAGTAGTTGAAGATATGTTACGAGCGTGTATGCTCAACTTTTGAGGGAACTGGGACGATCACCTCCCGTTGATCGAGTTCTCTTACAATAATAGCTACCAAGCAAGTATAGGAATGTCCCCTTTCGAAGCTTTATATGGCAGAAGTTGCAGAAAGCCATTGTGTTGGGACGAAGTTGGAGTGAGGAAGATGCTTGGACCCGAACTAGTCCAAACTACGACTGAGAAAGTCAAACTGATACACGAACGACTTAAGATAGCCCAGGATCGTCAGAGAAAGTACGCCGACCCTCACCATCGTAATTTAGAGTTCGAGGTAACACGTTGAAAATTTCGAACTTTAAATTTCATTGCAATTGTGTTCGTGATTAAACACTAAAATTTGTTTAACAGGTTGGCGAATGAGTATTCATTCGCGTCTCTTCGACCAAGCGAGTCATGCGCTTTGGAAAGCGCGGGAAACTGAGCCCCAGATATGTAGGGCCTTTCGAAGTCACAAAACGTGTGGGTGAGGTTGCGTATAAAATCACTCTACCGCCACAATATACGGGAATCTATGACGTTTTTCACGTATCAATGCTGAGGAGATACATCTATGACCCATCACAGATCGTGGAGATCGAACCCGTTGATATAAAGGAGGATCTCACTATCATAGCGAGACCGATCAAGATCCTCGACCAGAAAGTTCAAGTCCTCAAAAATAAAACGACGAGATTAGTGTTGGTCCAATGGCAACATCACACGCCAAAGGAAGCGACCTGGGAGAATGAAGACGACATCAAAGAAAACCTCCTGAGCTTTTTGAATAACCGGTACGTAATTTTCTGGGATGAAATTTTTTTGAGGGGGAGAATATAACGACCCTGATGATTTTTTTTATTATCGTTATACCTTTGACTTTAGATGAGAAGCTGAGATTAGGGAGAAGTATCTCTAGCTCATTCTCTCATTTACATAATTTTCGAGGACAAAAATATTATAAGGGAGAGAGAATGTAATAACTCAAATTTTTTTGACATTATTTAATGGTATTAGATGATGTACCACACAGTGTGTGTTGCTAACGCTCCACACTGGAATTTACCCACTTTAGAAATAGTTTGATTTTTTATATATTAATATTAGACTCATTGCGAAGTACTCGTCGATACGATTCCAACGATATATAATTTATCGATTTTCGACAAGAATATAAAAAGTTATACCCATTTGAAGAATGAAGCAGGTTAAAGGGCATAACTATAATTTCGGGAGAGAATCACCATTTACCTTGGTGCTTACACAAAGCGTCGAAACAAAACCTCTTCTTAAGCTTTTCAAGTCACATATGAATTCTACTTGCGTGGAGAAACTACTATTTTATTAAATCTTGTACGAAAAGTCATAATTAGAGTTAACCTAGAAATGGAATTAGATATATATTTACTTCTTCTCTCAGTTGTTTCTCTTTATTCTCTCTTCTCTGCAAAAGCTCCGACAGTGCTATCTTTCACAATTTCTCGTCGGATCTCCATTGATTTTTCGATCTCATCAGAGAATCTTTCACCATCAAAGCTCCTCATCACCGCGATCGATCTATTGTAAGAAAGGAATTCTCGTGAAAAGACTCGGGCATATCGTCTCTCTAATCCGATCTCCATCAACTCAAATCATCGTAGGATTCGAATCACGCTTTAACAGGTGGGTGCCTCTAAATCCATCTTAAATTATTCAGTTATTTCTTTTTTTTAAAATCCTAAATTTTTTTTAAATTTTGATAAATTTTGGGTCTTAAAAACATAAAAATTCAGTCCAAAATCGTTAGGATCGTTTTTCCCAGATTTTCGTGAAACTCGGCCAAACTCTTTAACAGACACAGCCTCGATATTTTGGCCATAACTTTTTACTTCAAACTCGGATTGACATGATTCTTATGGCATTGGAAAGAAGACAACGATATCTACAACTTTGTCTGAAATAGTAATTTCACGAATTTAATATTTTTAAGGTAAAAATTGAGCTGCAAGTCGGGATATGTTTTAGATGATCCAAGGTGCACGGGTTTGGCATTAAATTTTTAAACTCTTGGGCTACCTTATGCTCAACTTATCACCAAACTTATAAATTGCTAAAATTATATAAAATATATTAAATAGCTTGCATCGAATAGCAATCTATAAGTTTAAGAGGTCAAATATTAACGTTTTTTAATACTTACCATTCTATTACATCTTTTAAGCCTCATACAATCCTTGAATGGATACACGTGCTCCTTTAGAATTTTAAAATATGTCGGATCGCTATACCAGTCAATCACCAAATTTTATAGATACAATTAACCCTAATGAAGTATATTTTCAACTCTATTACAAAATAAATGTACTTGAATATTTCTTATTTTCTGTTTTACTTCAATATTTCGTGTGTTATGCTCTTTATTAATATAAAATGCTTAAGGTTTATGTTATAGTTCATTCTTATATATGTTCACCATTATCATATGATATTTATCATATAGAAAATAACGATAGGGCATACGCATATAAGTTAAGAATAACATATGACACATGACATAAGCCTTCATCACGGTGGGGTTTCTTTCACGCTCACATGGAACTTGGAATGCAAGAATCCATGTACGGATGCAATCCCTCTATGATGGTATGGGATACCACACGAAGTACATCCAGGTTACTACGAAATCCGTCCCTTGAAAAACGTGGTTTAGTGAAGCCTATCGCACCGTGGTCCATTCTAACTAAGTTTTAAGAAAAAATGAGAAAAGAATATGTTAAGATACATGTATGTTAAGAAAGTGGGGACTTAAGCTCACGCAAATATGAAATCGGGGCAGGGACCTAAGCCCAGAACCGAATAAATGTTATGATATGTTAAGATACGCTGTGAAGGTCAGTTAAACATTAATTAAGTTTCTACACGTGTCATATCTTACGAGCCACCGTAAAGGTCTAACGTCTGCAGCCAAGACGGGTCTTAAGGACATTATAGCCTTGTCTCGAACTAAGGGAAAATTATCGTTACTATGCCGACAACCTTATCTGGCTGGATGGTGATTTATGTTATGATATAGAGGTTAGGTGGTTATCTACACGTGGACCTCGCGTGGTAGGCTCGAGCAGCGATCCTGACACAGATCGTTTAAATAAGATAAGATACGAAGTACGTTATGTAGGCGTATGAAGTAATTAATAAGACTTACGATATGTCACGTATGCTAAGTTGATGAGACAAATAGGAAAAGAGAGAAGAAAATTAGAAGCATCATGTACCTTTTATATTATAATATGCTTTTAAGTTGGGTTATGATATGTTATGAGTTATGGATAAATTAGTCATTTTATTTAAATGCTAATTTTAGTTTTAAAATATACTGCAACTCAAGCGATTGCACACACGATCACCTGGGTAAGTTATGGTGGATCGATTGTGCAACCCACTGAGTTTACGCGACTAAGTAAACTCACCCCTCTCCCAAAATCTAACAGTTTCAGGTAAAGATTCTGCTTATCCCATCCTTGATGATACGGAAGCTGCTGATCCGGAGACGGCTCATATAAACGAGGATGTCGGCTACCACCTTGATGAGAACGTAGACTCGACAGATTTTTACCAACATTGAAAACCCTTTTACTCTAGTTTTTCCTTATTTCTTGAGAGACTTGTTTTAGCCTTGATACATTGTGTGAGTTTACGTTTGAGACCGTCTTATCCTACGTGAAACTGGTTTGATTTTTATCCTAGATGCATGGTTGGGATTAAGTACTTCATTTTTATTGTCTTTTATGATTCTCGCTGTTAATTTATGAGTCAATTATTTTTAATGCTATCTTAAATGACACACTACATATGCTAAGTCAATTTATAGATTAGGTGTATGTCCGCTTATCGTCTTAACCAACGTGCGGAGTCATAACACGAAATTCTAGGCCCTCGAGATCGGGTAGAGATTCTGGGTTGTGACAGATACCGTTTTTTGACCAAATTTTGTAGAAGGAAAATTTTTAATGGTGGAGAGATTTTGATAGACAAGACAGACAACTTATCTGGCTCGATGTGACTCGCTGCAGTGCTTGGGCCCTACAATGTGTGCAGCCAGATACATTGCACCATATAAGCTATCTGCAAAATTATCTACTGTATAAGAGTGTCCAAAATAGAATTTAGCTGACAAAAATCATCTTCTTGCTATAATATTCAAAGCCATACTTTTAGCAAAATCGATCCAAGTCTGGCCTCGAAAATACAATTAAATTTATTTCCAAAACGATTATACAATAATGAAAACACTGCATGTACATCAAAAGCAGTGTATTGATTGCTTGGGATCTCCTTGGTAATCGCATCTAAACGTTGGAACCAGAGAAAAGTAAGCATCATAGCCCTAAGTAATTGCACTACTATGTAATGGTGAGAGTCGTGAGACCTTAATAAATTATAAAATGGTGAATATTTCGGGACTTTATATTATTTTATAAGTAGCGAATTCGCAGCTTTTTGACTTTCGAAGACTCACGGTCGTGGGTTCGTGCCCAACGTTTTTCTAGACACGAGGCTCCTAAATCGCACTAAGCATGTAACACAATGGGAAGGTTTTAACAATATGGCAACTTCAAAAGGTCGCAAGTTTGAACCCTAACTTTTTTTTCAGACCAAGGCTCCTAATTTATGAACACTAAGCACGTAACACAATGAAAGGTTTTGACAATTCTGCAAATTTGGTCGCAGCTTAGAACCTAGCTTACCTAAAACTAGGAGCTGCCACAATTTTGTTCTAAGAGTAGCAAGTTACATGGAATCATGATGTCTGTCTCTTGATCTGTGCACCTTGATTTAAAAATCTTGAGTGCAAAAGATTAGAATGAAAAATGATCTCTATCAATCATCTAAAATGAGTGACTACCATACCATTAATTTTAGCTGGCCTTTGATCACTTCAGATTACACGATGGAGATCGTCTTTTGACCTAATCTCTTGTACCTAAGATCCTGAGATCATGGACATCAAATCACACAGGATACATGGTGGTTTCATATGGCACACATTGCAAAAAATGACCCCCAAATATAAAGACCGTCAGTGCTCGGGTTGAGTTCCGAATACCAACCCATACAATAAATAAAACTTTACACATAACAACAACTAAATCTGAGCTTTGAGAATGGCTGCATGAACCCCTAACGAAATATAGCCGAAAAAGAAATTTGTCACTATGCTTCCCATTAGAAGAAAAACCTCACTTAGACTTAGATAATACATGAGGTAGCCCTTTAAGCAAATTTTGGAAAATTTTTGATACACTACAACCCTCTACAATATAAATACAACATTAATGTACATGCATCCGCTTTTTCTTTTTTCTTCTCCTTATTTCTAACAATAAAACATCACCTTCTTCACCCTCTCTTTCAGTGCTGGCAAAGGCCGTACGCAAGACCCGTTTGCCACTCGTGTGTTTCGTGTTGTCTGATTGTTATCGGCAACCTCCGGCTCCAGGTAGAATCGCGCTCGAAAAGCTGCTAGATGAGCATAATACGCAGGTGGAACTGCCATAATATTAAAAAGAAAAAACAACTCATCATCATCCAAATAAATTATTTTGAATAGTCATATCATAGATCAAAATTTCCTATGACACCGAGATGTATCATCCAATATGTCTCAGTATCAGAGCACATAGATAGGAGTATATTGATCCAGTCTTCTGACCCGATGCTTTTACCCAACATTGATGGACACAGTCATCATCAATGGGCCATAACACAACGGACTGATCAGCTAATCAAAACCATCAAATTGACATAAACTGACCT
This sequence comes from Chloranthus sessilifolius, assembly GCA_021018995.1. Taxonomy (NCBI): domain Eukaryota; kingdom Viridiplantae; phylum Streptophyta; class Magnoliopsida; order Chloranthales; family Chloranthaceae; genus Chloranthus; species Chloranthus sessilifolius. The sequence continues at coordinate 18,184,731 of CM037593.1, read as the reverse complement.
GTTGTCCATTACATTATTGATGTGTCGTGCAACAAAAGAATTGACAGTTCGGACAATTTGAACAGTCCAAGACATCTATTGGAGGGTTTAGATACATGTACACATGTGCCGGTTGTGGCTAAAGATAGGGTCCAAGACATCTATTGGAGGGTTTAGATACATGTACACATGCGCCGATTGTGGCTAAAGATAGGGTGCATGATTAATTTTGGTGCTGAGGAACCCATGCTATCATTTCTCAACTATGATTTATACACAACTTGTGCCATGATAGTGATAAAACGTGGTGCTGTCATTGGCTGGAGGATGCCCAAGGAAGTCCTCTTTATAATAACTGTTTACATACATATATATATATATATATATATATATATATATATATATATATATATAGACACACAAAAATATGTTTATGTGGGTATCTATAATCATTAATCTGTATAAATAATGCAACAAGGCCTGATGATATTACGGAACAAAGCCTGAGTCCATCCTACTCAAATTCCAAGTTTGTAGTTGGTACCTGACTCAGGTGCCAATGGCAGCACTTGGATCAATCTCCCAACGTCAACATTGGGAAATGCACATATATCGTGAGCGCTAAATCAATGAAAGATCAGAAGTGTACTTTCAATGATTCGTGTGCCCATAAATAACTGGGCACTTCCCGAGAATTGGCCATTCGGTAAGATGGAAATTGAGACGATTACCGCCATTGGCACTCAGGTCAGGTACCTCATATTAACTCTTAAATTTCAGGCATTAATGGTAGGAGGGATTTGGTAGTTTCCCATCTGTCCAAAGATAGAAAAGACTAGCTTGTGTGTGCACATACGAGTGGGCATGTACCGTTTTCTCCATATATTTTTAGAGTTAATCTACAATGGACATCACAGTCCACATGTTCCTGTGACTCAGCGACTTGCACAAACTTCCATGCATTGGGAAATCCGTGCAAGTTACAAGGACATGTGAATTGTGACGTCTACTCAATCATGAGTGGACACCCATTGTAGACTAATTTTTTTAAGCCTGTAAAGGACTCATAAGCCTAAGGTAATATGACCTGGCTGGCCAAAGGGCCTCATGGCGTAAGTTGGGCCACAAAATTTACAAAAAAGCACCAGTATATAACTACCATCGCATGGGATATTAGAGACGTGAAAATGTGTACCCAGTTCAGAAATTTACCTATAGAAACAGATCTCGTGCACCGGGCATACCTACAACCATAACAATGATAAATCAGCCTTATAAATATAACTAAATACAGAAATTATAACAAGAACAAAAAGGAATTTGGCTAAAGCAGATTTTACGTGTAACAGAGGTTGTTTGTCAAAGATTGAATCTCGTCTGCCGTGAAATTGTTCTCATCCCACAGAACATGGTAATGGGCGGGCCGGCTGGTCCCCTGCGAAATACGACCAATTCCAACAAAAATAAATATCATTACTCAGTTTCAGAATCTCTTTTTTTTTTTCCTAAACTAGAAAAGACCACTGGGAATTTTTCTTTCAAATGATCAAGTTCCTCATGTTTTCATTAATCAAGTACTTTTTATGTTTAGCATTCAGATGTAGCGTCTTATACAGAAGGGTGGTAAGTGGTATGATATATGAACCTATGTGAACCAATTAGTTTTTTCATGCCCATTGCATCTTAATTGATTTCTCAAAAATAGGCAACCAATCAAGTGATTAGTGACATCTGATAGGTAAGGTGCACATGGATGGACGCGGTGGTTTATAACATAATTCATCACTCATGCGCTGGTATTAAAACCTGAATTGAACACATCTTTTTTAAAAGAAAAAAAAAGACTTTCACATTTTAAATGAAATTTTACATTTTTTAAAATGTTAAGTTAATGTTTTTTACCTCTCTCTATAAATATATAAATAACTTTAAACAAAACGATATGCTAATAAATTTAAGTTCTCTTCTCCTCCTTCTCGGCTCCTATGGCCCTCTCGGCTCTTCTCTTCCACTTTCCCGCAACCCTAACCCAAAGTGAAAAAGTACATGTACGCGTTAAACCCTCTCCTCTTCTCCTCCCTCTCGGCTCTTCTCTTCCACTTTCCCACAACCCTAACCCAAAGTGATGTGTACGCATCTAAAATGGCGAGGGAAAAAGTAAGGAAAAATAGAAAATTACTGAAAAGTCGGGATAGAAGGGGGAAAAAATAAGATGCTATTAAAAAAATAAAAAAATCAGAGAAGGGGCTTATGGGCTTTTGTTCTTCTTTATTTCATTTGTTGCTTCCTTTTTTTCTCTCTTACGGTTTTGATCGAGAATAGGGGCTTGTCAGTTTAGAGTTTCTGTTTTGACTGGGAAGGGGTGAAGGGGATCTTGGTTTCCATTTTACGAAAGGGAAGAAGGGGCTCAAGAGTAAAATAGTTTCTCAAAGAAAATTTAAACAGTTGACTTTTGAAAAGGTTTCAAAAATAAGTTCTAAATTTTTTTAGAGTTTTTATTAAAGGTGTTTTAGAAAAGGTCAAAAAGACGTGAAAAAAAATATTAAAATGTGTTTTCAGTGTCTTAAACATGGAAAACGCATTTTCATGGTAAAAAAAAGAAGCAAATTGAACAAGCATTTTTCAAAAGGCCGTGTTTTGTCAAGATGCTCCAACCCAATATGAAATATAACTTAAATATTAAATTAAAATTTTTGGAATAATTCGTTATATAACTTATAGAGCTAATTCATTATAAAAAACTAGGTTACAAACTTATAATTAATATTTATTATTATTAATATTTTATTTGCTACAAATTTTTATTGTTGTTAATACCTTTTTCTGATTTTTTTATCATGTTCGTTCCCGACTTCATTACATTTTGCCAATTTTTTCCTAATATTTCCCTTGTGGCTTTAATTCTGTACTCCCACTTTCTCACTATGCCCAGGATGCAAACTTAGTTAAGATGTGAGCATCATAAGCACGTAATATGGCATCTTTTCATATCTAATAATTGTTACTAGTATTATCTTTTGATTCTGATTTCACACATAATAGAAAGTGAATTTTAGATATTTGAAGACTATTAGGCTCCATCCTGTACCACATCACTGAGCCATATGAATGCACATAACATCAATCTGATTGTCCAATAAATGAGCTACAGCCCAGAGAGTAGCAATCAGACGATCCTAAACCTCCAAAGTTAATCAGAGGATATTTATTGGGGACCATTCCCCTAACTATATGGACCATCCAAAATCACATAAAAAATCCGCTGGTTTGAAATATCAAATGGACGGTCTGGATCAATGAGAATGTTGGATTAATGAGTCCCAACAGTGAGGCAAAACGTAGTCTTAGTATGAGCTGGTACAGGGTATCTAACCCGCTCCCAATCTAGATTAGAATGGGTCGGGGTCACCAAACAGGTGCGGGTGTATGCAGCAGTATTTTTTTTTATCAAAGTGTGCCACTTGATGTGAATGACATGATGTAACCATCTGGTGGGTCAAAGAACAAATAAATAAATAAATCTCCACTATGTGATTCAAAGCAGTTGACTGTTCATATTAAAGTACTCTGACCGCTTTGAATCACACGATGGAGATGTCTTCCGATGCAATCTTTGACCTACCAGATCTTTACATCGAGAACTTCACATCAAACGACAGGTTCTAATAAGAAAAACCGCCACATGTACTCAAACAGTGATCCATTCCACTCTAGATTGGGAACGGGTTGGTTACCATATACCAGCTGTATTACAATACAGTGCACTAGACTATCACTCTTTTCATACCATTCTTAGGATTTTGCTACTCCTGACCTATTACAACTCTTTGTTAATCCTATTGGTACAATCCATTTCACATTTCGACTTTTGGTGTAGAAAACTAACCAGTCATTTTCTTCTATTTCCATCAAAACTGTGACAAAACGTGATGTACTGCTTGAGAAAAGCTAGTCAGTCTCTAGGGGATGCATAGCACAAAAAGGGTTGGTATTAGGTGCCTGACCCCTGCAGCAATGGTGGTACAGTGGTCAATCTCCCTCCACCAAGCAATGGTCTTGATCAGATATTTTTGAGAACCACATCAGTGAAAGGTCAAAAACACACTTTCACCAATTTGCATGCTCATAAATATTTGTGCGTCTTGAGAGATGTGACCAGTTTAACAGAAGGAGTTGACTCATGCATCAAGGGTACCTAATACGATCTCATGCAAAGGCTTGTAACAGGCGCTACAACCCTATTTGCGAAACATCCATACATGAAACCCAAAACATCTTCCCAAGATGCATCACTTCAGGCAATATTTCGAACCATGCGTGTTACACATAAACACCCATGACATCAAGCAGTCTTAAGGGACTGGTTAGAGGTCTTATTGGTGGGAATTTTAATCATATTCTGATACACCTATAGTTGTACCTGAATTCCAGCGTGACTGCATAGATAAAAGTCAAACTCAGTAGGATGACAGATCTTCGAGTCCACCACAGTGCCTGCAAAACTTACAAAATCTGTAACGAACATTTTATGATTTTGAAAAAGTTCTTTTGACAGAAAAGCATATCTAAGGTACATTAGATTCCATCACCATCCGAATTCATGATCGGAGAATGATGGCATGTGAGACCTGGATTGAGCCATTTTTATTTCATAAGCTGCATTTGATGCAATTCCTGCTAAAATCGTGTGGGTGGAGTTTTAGCATTCCTCAAACTAAAACAAGTTGTGCAACTCCCCATTTTATCAATTCAAAAATATGAGCCTTAGAAATTATAAAATTAACAAGACAAGCGTTAAAAGTTATAAAATAACAAGATAATTACCTGGTAAAATATTTCCACTTTTGTCAATGCTACTTCTATCCTTATGGTTGTTTGGAAACAGCCTTGTATGATGTCGTTTTTGGACCACGACAAAGGTTACTGGAGGCTGGTAATTTGGTTCCAACGATGCACAAGCCTGGAAAAATTCGAGTAGTAAGCACAATGAGCATAAAATGGTATGATCGTCTGGTGCACACCACACAATTTATGCACAAGATCAGTGCTAAACTGTATGCAATGGGTCACCCATTGGATGGTCATCCAATGATTGTGTGATAGGTCACGAAATTTATAATGGTGATAATTACTATCCGACCATTCCTCAAAGATAAATGGAATGAAATTTGGCAAACATAGATTGGACATTAACTAACCTTCCGGATGGCATCTAGTTCATATAGCAATACTTGATAGAACTGCCCTTCACTGACACCATCCCTAAGAGAAGACATGAAATATGAGACCCCAAACAAATCCACTCAACCATCGCCCACAAAGAAATACAAACAAGTCGTACTGTGAGATTGGATGATCAGATGAAAATACCTGTAAAAGATTATTCTCAATGGCTTTTGTCCAGTCGCCTTCCTGAAGGCAATTAAAAGCTCCCTACAACAGTGAAAATTTTTACATTGGTAAATTTAATGGTAAAATGTTGGACAGTTGCTATATTCTGTTCAAGGCATCCCTAGCATATATTATATCCTGCTCAACATATATTATGGAATAAAATAATAATATATTATGTAATCCATTGTGATCACTGCATCACGGGATATAGAGAGACCTGATCATGCCACCAGTAACTGTACCCTTCTGAGGATCGTGCCAGGTTTTGTACAAATCCTGTATAAGTTCCTGTCGATGAGCTTGAGCACAAACCAACCCAGCATATTTTGTAACTTCTGGCCAATCTTGAGAGGCTACAACCTGTTACGTAAAAATCATTGGCATGAGGTTCATAATGGGTCTTAGTGCAAGAATAATTTATTTTTTACAAGCAAATAAATAAAAATTCATCATTACAGCTGCAATTGATGGACTAGAGTCTTCTCCCGTCTCGGGATGAGTTACATCAGCTCCAAATATTATAGTAGGAATGTCACTGACCAAAGGAATTCTCCAACTAATAGCATCTAAAAGTACTGTATTTCTTCCTCCCATCTGGAAGAAAAAAAAAAAGGCCACGAACAAAGAGTTATTGGTTGACACAAATCTAGCCATACTCATAAGTGGAGTGATAAAAGAAGGCACTGAGAAACATACTTTCACGTTGATTTTAAGAGAGACATTTGCCAAGTACTGTTTATTAATTTTAAAAACATGCTTTGTTAGACAACACTGAGATATCAATCCCAAATCTGTTTCACAAATTCGTTTGAGGTCACCTGAAAAAGAATCAACATAATGGCATTAGGTTTCATAAGTAAAAGCAGCATATGCATATTAATACATTTATGACGCAGATCTTTTGAGCACTGATATTTAGAGCAGAGATGGTATAGGGCATACCCAACCCATTGCTGATAGGGTCCATGTCAAACTATTTCACATAAAGTCTGCTACTTGATGCAAAAGACGCAATGTAAAGATTTGGTGGATAGAAGATTCCGTCGAAAAAACATCTCTACTGTATGATTCAAAGCGGTCAAACACCATTAAAACAAATATATAAAACAGGGTTGGAGATTTATATGGTCACTGAACATTTTAAAGGCACCTGTTTTAATCACAAATGTAGGGCTGTCAACGGGTCAGATCGGCCCAATACCCGACCCGGATTTTTTAGAGGGTCAGACACATAAAATTAACCCATCGGGTCAGGTTAGGCATGACACATCAACTCAAAAGGCAGGACAGTTCAGGCAGAAATCGGGTCAGGTCAGTTTGGGTAATAATCGGGTCGCATTGGGCAACCCGATATTTTATATAAAAAATCAAAATAACTAGGAAATTTTTATCTGGGTCAGGTCAGGTTTTCATGTTCGGCGTCATGTCGCAGTTGGCTTGTTGGGTTAAGACGGGCATATACCCTTGAACCCTCGGATCGGGGTGCACCATTGGGTCTGGTCAGGCATATGCCCTTTACCATTCGGGGAGCCAAAATTTTAGCCCGACCCATTGACAGCCCTACACAATGTAGATGCTTTTTCTTATGAAAACTTCAAACCGCCAATTATTTACGTTGTCCCCTTCGAATCAAGTGGCAAACTTCATGAAAAATAGTATCACACGTATATATTCAGTGACTCGTTCCAATCTACGTCAGGAAAGGATCGGTTCTGTATACCAGCCCTTTAGATTAATATCTTCCGTTGGAAGTAATGAATGGACGACACAAACAAAAAGTGGCACCTACAAACACCCACATACCATACAAAGAGCCATTATTATCAGGAAGGATGACCAAAAGTAGCTCTAACTCTTTCCCTTTGAGCTTGTTCATTGCTGAATTGTATACAGATTTGAGGGCCTTCTCTACTTGTTCAGGTCTTGCAGCGTAGATTGGAATTACTGGCTCGCGGTTGAATTCCTACATAGAAAATGATATTATGGTTAAGTGCCACTCTTTTATCAAGGGAGTATGGCATATTCAAGAATTTTATTTTATGGGGATAGTGTAGCGCTTTCAACCAGCTGGTTGGTCCAGATCAGGCCAAAATCTAGGTTGGTCTGACCCTTTGGGCACCCAACCTGACTTGGCCCGATATACGTTCAATATATCCCAAGACATGACACTCGAGCTAGTTGGGGACACACGTACCCAAATTCTAGATATCGGAGTCAGGCCAAAATCTAGGTTGGTCTAACCCTTTCCGCACCCAACGAGACGACCTGATACACGTTCAATGTATCCCAGGACGCAAGAATCGATCCGGTTGGGAGCCACGTGGCACCCAACCCAAAGATTAGGTGCCACATCAAGATGCCCAATATCAACCATCCAAAAAAATTAAAAGAAAAAAAAAAAGGGTGTTTTTCCACCATGCCCAAACAAGGTGTTTTTCCACCATTGGGACAAACAGCATAATTTTCAATGGCCTATGTCTGGGTGGCAAACTAATTGATAGAATTCTAACGGGCCTAACTCAACCTCGCAAAACCGGATTGTTAGGTGATGTTTGCCCAGGATAATGTTTAACCCAAGGCCTCCAGCCCACAGCCGATGTGGGAAGATTCGAACACTAACATTTTGGACCAATGATTTGAATGGCAAAAAGGTCCAAAAAAGAAATCTAAAACCCCGTAGAAAACCCTTAGATGATGTAGTGTAACTTGCAATCACAAGCCACGTGGTTCACCCCGTGTGTCTGATCGTACAATACCATCATCCTATTTATATATATAAAGACATATACTCGACCCATTTACGCCCTCCAACATGGTTCAAAAAACCAGGTCGGGTGGATCGGGTAACAGGCCAACAGGCCGGGTGGGTCGGATAACAGGCCAACCCAAACCATTGACAGCCTTAGGATATAGACATATGTAGTAGATATGACACCACATGACTCATGACATGGAAGAAAAATCACAAAGCCTACTAAAATTGAAGAAAAGTTTATCATGAGAATTTACCATGCCAGAGACTTGGCACATCTGTGCCAGCTCCTGACAGAAACCACGAGCAGTGCTTTCTTGAACGCTTCGCGAAAAATTGATACAAGCCCAGTAATTTACAGTGCTTCCATCTATCATTTTCTTCATAAAAGAATTAAAGCACACATTTTAGTTTAGGATAGATCAAAGTCTTCTTAATTATATAGGAAAATGGGGACAATGTGTCAGCCTGTAAACATGCAATTTAATAATGGATTTTTCAATATAAACAATTAAGTACCTTGTTCATCATATTCCACTGACCAACCTGAGGCAAACAATCCTTCTCTTTCCCAGTGTCATGGTATTTTAGCTTTAGAAAGGACAATAAAATCACATGCAACAATTAGCCTCAGGAAAATAATTTTTATTTGAATGCAAATTATACATGTGAACACTATGCTTCAACTGGTCAATTTGCACGTTACCCATGGAGCAGGAAGAACACGAGCCTCAACTGAGGCAAGCTTGTCACTAATATTGATCCCAAACTCCTTTGCATAGGGATCTTGGTCATATCCATTTTGGTGAACTGTCTGGAAGATAGAAAATAAGCAAGGAATTGGCATTTCCATTTACGAGCAAAGTCAAAAGAATAGATGTTCTCTACTCTCTAATAGGTATTAGAAATATAAAATAGCTTAAGTTATCCAATAACCATTATTGGGTTCAAAACAACTTTCCATTTCCAACTGTTTCACTTATAAATTCTGGAAAGGTTTAGACCTGTAATATGTCGGCTTCTCGTTCCCTAGGTCTCTGGCAAGTAACTTTCAGCAGGGAAGTGATCTGCTTATCGTTCAACCTTTTTGTATATCTTTGTCCCTCGACAATTTTGCAAGCCTGAATATTATATATAGAAACAACCTTCATTTCTCGAATTCAAAAGAATAATATATAATGGACGTTAAAGAAATTGAGCTTACCTCCATTGGCAAATAATTCGCCTTCTTCTGATTTCCTACTTGAAGGCAAGGAAGATGTGAGTGCTGAATTGTAAATCCGTACATCTCCTGGAAGTATTCAACCACTGATTTCATGTTCATTTGATCATCAACTGGAAAACTGTAGAATGGATGAGTCAGGATTCACAAAATTTCAATAAAAAAAATCAATCTCGCTTTAAAAAGTGACATAGCCTCTTATATATTTATATATAGTTTGTTTAACATGAATACTTTTATTTTTATATCATTCGTCGATTGTCTTAATCCACTGTTTTGATCTGTACGTTAGATGGGCATTTGTGTCTTTGTGCACAGAGCATTATTGCTCTCCTTTCAACATTCCCATTCAATGAAGTTTTGGATCATAAAAAACTCCTCACTCTTGCACTAATTGTTTTTATGTGCTCGTGTCCCGGCAGTACTTCTTGTACATACATGGACACATGGGAACTTTTGTGATTGGGGCCCTATTTATTGTGTTGATTATGCTGACATTGTCAACATTATGTTGGTAAAGTTCGAGGGCATTTGTGTCTTTATCCATAGAAAATTTGTTGCTATTCTTTGAACTGTCCCACATTGGTCAAAGTTCAAAAAAATTTGGAGCATATAAAAACTCCTTACATCACTATTTGTTTTGTGGGGGCATGGGAGCTTGAGGTGCACTTTGCACGCACTGTTGTGATTGGGGAACTATTTATTTGTTGACTACTGACCAGGCTAATGTTTGATTGGACACTCATTAGATGGGCCATTGGTGATGATGTGCAGTACATGTGGATCGGACTGTTGAGTTGATGTGTAAACTGTCTAAGTGTCTCAAGTTCCATTTCCCTTGTTTTTATTTCATCAACTTTTTTATGTAGTGATTCAAGGTGCTGGACATATGCATAAATTGGCAAAAAAAAACTAAAAGCGTGATCCTTTTTCCATAATTTATTACCGGAAGAAATAAGAAGCATGTAGTAGGCGGAAGTGGGAGGGTCATCAAAAGCTCAAAATTAAATTATGTTATAATTGGAAGCAGGAGAGGGAGTGAGATTCCACGAGAAGAATATTCCTTCTACTAGTTTTTAGGTGTTATTTACATGCAATATAATTTTTAATAAAAGCAATAACAGGCTATTTTGACCAGTAATAAACATTAACACTAATAATTATTGATTTGTGCTGAAATATGACTATATTTAGCACCCTAATATCTACACTTAGCCATCCGATGAAAGCAATCTGATGACTAGTTTTTAGTTTTAGTGATTTCAGGTGTTCTTAACTGTTAGATCTTGCAGGAGCATAAAAGAGCATAATTAAATAACATTAAATCATGAAATTAACGGAAACACAGAAATCCGTGAAGAGAACTAATTCGTCCAGTCGCGGCTAAGAGAAATGAATAAGTCACATGTCATCATCAATCGATTGAATTTCAAAAATCAATCAATTGAGTTTGATGACAACTGTTTCCCTCCCAAATTTGAATTTAAATTCAATCGATTGATTTCAAATTCGAATAAGCTCGCCAAAATTCAGATTTTGAATTCAATCAATTGACCTTTAAATGGCAACTTTTCAGCCCGTGCCCTATAAAAACAAAGGAATGTTTAGGGCTTTGGGGGGACTTTTAACTTAGCTTTTATTTTTTTATTTCCTAAGAAATTTTCTAGTTTTCTTTTCAGCTTTTTCCCTTCCTTTTTCAAGTATTGTTTTTTTTCCATTTTCTAGGTCTAGGTTTTAGATTAGTTTAATTTCGGCATTTGAAGAAGGATTGCAACGGCTGGATTAAAGCTTTTGTGGATTATGTGGAGACGGTGGTGAACGTAGGATTTTCATGTGGCGGGGGCACCGTGTAATCTATAGTCGATATATGCTAAAAAAAATTTCTTATGCCCTTAAAATAGAAAAAAAATAAAAAATTAAGAATCACAAAATACTTTAAAAAATCAAACAATTCTAATATATGATAAAGATGACAAGCGTCTCTCTCCAAAAAATCTTTCTATTACTATCAAGAAATTTGTTTACAATTTTCCTCGATGAGGTTTCATACCCTGGAAGCGTAAGAGAATTTTCTCCGTATCAATGCTATCAAACAAATTCTTTTCAATATATGGGATCAAGCAATCATTCAATCACTCATCTCCCATTCGATTTCTCAGCCTATTCTTTATAATGTGCATAGCAGAAGATGCCCTCTCAACAGTGGCTGTGGCAACTGGTATGATTAGTGCCAGTGTTATGAGAGAGTAAACATACGGATATAAAATATATTTTTTTTGTTTCAACCATCTTCTGAGCAAGCCCACTGATCCCTTTTACCTTTGAAAATGTCATTGGAGCGTACATCAAGAATATAAGTTTCAAGTTGATGTTCAAGAACCACGAGAGCCCTCCTAGAAAATTCAGCAAGCCTTTTTCAATATATGTGATCAAGCAATCATTCAACCACTCATCTCCTATTCGATTTCTCAACCTATTCTTTATAATGTGCATAGCAGAAAATGCCCTCTCGACAGTGGCTCTGGCAACTGGTAGGATTAGTGCTAGTGTTATGAGAGAGTAAACATACGGATACAAAATATATTTTTTTGTTTCTTCTGAGCAAGCTCACTGATCCCTTTCACCTTCGAAAACATGTCATTGGAGCGTATATCAAGAATATAAGTTTCAAGTTGATGTTCAAGAACCACGAGAGCCCTCCTAGAAAATTCAACTGGATAAAATTCAGCAAGTTGAACTATCTTGTTCTTATTAAAAGATGAGAATGAATTACTTGGATTTAGGCATGCCATACAAAGAAGCAACTCGGTATTCATTTCATTGAAACGATTGTTAAGCTCTTTAAGTTGTTGATCAATGACAACATAGAACAGTTCAACACGATAATTATGCAGATATGTAATTTCTTCTACTCTGCGTTGTGGTTGCCCTGGCTCAACAAATTTATCATTCATGTTAGGAACACTGATTTCATGTACGTTTCAGAATAAGGATACTATATTAATGATGGAATCTCACTCACTATCCCTCATATCTTGCAATCTTTTCTTCGCTATTTTAACCAAATTCATAGCGTTTACAATATCTTGATCTTATCGTTATAATGCCTCTGATAGTGTATTAGTGATCCCCAATATAGCGAACATTACATGTAGCGTAAATGCAAACTCAAAAGACTCTATCGTGATTATTAAGCCCCTTGCCACAGCTCTTTGATCATAATTTGAATTTTCTTCACGTACAATTCTCAATACGTCAATTACAGAAGAGAACAAGTCAATGAAGCTTACCAATGAATCATAGTGTGTGCCCCAACGCATATCATCAGCCCGTTTAAGTGTAATTTCTTGATTCAGACCTTGCCCAGTTGAAAGGTCTCCACTCTCAATTGCATCAAGAACTACAGCAGTTCTACAATTTCGAAGAATATCTTGCCGCTTGCTAGATGCTCCAACAATATTAACCACATTAGAAACTACCGTGAAGAATGTTCCGACCTCAATATTACGTTTTGCACCTCCAACAAGTACCAATTGGAGTTGATGTGCAAAACAATGAATATAATATGCGTATTTGGTCTCCTTCATTATAAGCGTCTTTAGGCCATTATATTCACCTTTCATGTTACTAGCATCATCATAACCTTGCCCACGCAATCTGCTTACACTCAAATTATGCTTAGCAAATAATGCTTCAATCTCTCTCTTAAGTGAAATAGCGGTAGTGTCACTAACATACACAATTCCAAAAAAATGTTCAATTACACACCCCCTTTTATCCACATAACGTAAAATCATAGCCATTTCTCTTTGATAGATATATCACGAGATTCATCAATCAAAATAGCAAATAAGTTTTCTCTAATATCTTGAATAATAACTTGTGTGATTTCACTTGCAAATGCATTTACAATCTCTTTTTGAATATGAGGTGCAATCATTTGGAGATTTTTAGGAGCATTCTTTAATGTGACAGATTTAATATCTTCATTATGATCGGCCAGAAAATGCAAAAGTTCTTTAAAATTTCCTCAATTGGGTGAATTATATGATTCATCATGCCCACGAAAAGCTAATCCTTGTCGAAGAAGAAATCGAATGCAATCAATTGATGCCGTCAAACAAATTCTGTATTCCTTGTTGTCTTTTATCATCTTTCTTAGAAAAAAGAGTCTTGATGTGTTGATTTTGATTTAACAAATCCTGACACTTCTTCTGAGCTAGATTATGAGCATTGTTGGGCCTTCCAATATGAATGTCAAATCTATCAGGCTTCTTCCAATTATCAAATCTTTCTACTGTAAAAGAGTCAGTACCTCCTCGCACTCCTATGGCTCCAGGTAATTTAAAAAGATAACAACATAGGCAAAATGCCTTTTCCTTTGATATATTATATTCTAACCAACTTTCATACTCTTTAAACCACTTGGGTTGGAACCGTCTTGTTTTTTCTCCGATTTTCTTCTTTGAAAACACGTGATAACGAGGTTGGCAATGACCCTTTTGTAAATACGCTTTTCGAACCAATTCTTGGACATTAGGATGATACTCTAAAATTGGAGGACGTGACCCAGGATCTGCTGGAAGATTTTCCAAATCAACATCTATGTGAGCACGCTTTAAGCTAGGTTGGACTTGATCAGGTTGATCATTTTCTAAGGAATAAACCATCTTATCATTTGCGAATATGGGAGGATGTAGATCATTTTCTAAGACAAGCGGGAGGTTAGACTTTCTTCTATAGTACTTTTGCATGATGACAACTTCGGCAATCAAGAAAGGAGATAGAACCTAGCAAAAATAATATCATGTACGTATTAGAAACTATTGTAGTTACAAATATTATCATGTGCAAAAAAATGTGTGCAACCTGAAATTAAGAAAAAAGTGTAAATATATCTCCAAATCTAAGAACCTTGTGGAACAAGATGAATAGCAAAGAGAGATAAGCCATGTATGTACTTAAGACAATATTAATGATGGGTAAGTTGGGCTAAAAAACAAATCAGGAATAAGTAGTAATTAAACTGCAACCACATGTATTAGAACATCGCAACTATCCAAGAATAAAAAAATCATAATTAACGTCCCAAGACATAAATGGACAAAATCACATAAAATGGATGAAATAAAGGCACAATTATTAAAATATCTCAAACCAAATTAGTAAAGCCTTACTAGACCAGCTTCAAGGAAGTGAAATCCCCTCCAGCAAATCCGGAGAGCAAAAGAAATTTTGATTTTCGAGCAAATTAACACCTCCAATGCCATTTTTATCATTTGCATAGGGGTCTTCCCATGGGTCAAAATATCGTCCGATACCGATACGTATCGGACGATACGTATCGGTTTTGGAGGTCAGCAGTACGATACATAGGGTATGTATCGTACCCTATATAAAATAGTTAAATTATCGTCTGAAAATTTGGAGAAAAATTAAAAAAATAGAAAGGACTGAAATTATCGTCCGGTACGAACGATAATTTGAAATTATCGTCCGATAATTTCAAGATTCCGTGGGCCCCACCCTTTGACCCGACTATAGGGTCGGGTTTTTCCTTTTTTTCCCCCCTTTTCCTTCTTCCTTCTTTCTCTTCTTCCTTCTTCTTCCTCTCTTATTTTTTGGTTATTTGCACCCTAAATCGCTGCCGAATCGCACAAAAAATCACAAGATCAACGCGAAAGGTACGTGTTTATCATTTTACCATCATTTTATTTCATTTTAAATACTAAAATAAGGTAGATCAATCTTATTTAAGGGTAGATCTACCTTTAAATTTTATCATTTACTCATAATTTTAATTATTATAATTATTTAAATTATTTAAATTTATGGGTAGATCTACCTTATTTAAGATAGATCTACCTTTAAATTTTATCATTTACCCATAATTTTAATTATTATAATTATTTAAATTATTTAAATTTATGAGTAGATCTACCATTAAATATGGTAGATCTACCTTATATAAGGGTAGATGTAGCCATAAATTTGGTAGATCTACCATATTTAATGGTAGATCTATCCATAAATATGCGTCAAAAATAATTAAAATATTTAAATTAATTATTTAAATTAAGAAGAGGGAAAAAATAATTTAAAATATTTAAAATATTTAAATTAATTAAAATTATGGGTCAAAAATAATATAAATAATTAAAATTATGGGTCACATGTAATCAATATGGGTCACATATAATATGGGTCACATATAATTAATAAAATAATGGGGTCAATATGGGTCACATATAATTTAAACTTAAAATTAATATGGGTCACATATTAAATTATATGTAACCCATATTAATTTTAATAATAAATTTAATTATATGTGACCCATATTAATTATATGTGACCGTCACATATAATTAAAATAATTAATATTATGGGATATGTCCCATAAAATATTAGAATAATATGGAATAAATTTCAAATAAATTTTTAAAAATTAGAATAATATCAAATAAATATTCATAAATTATAATAATATCAAATAAATATTCATAAATTATAACAATATCAAATAAACATTCATAAATTATAATAATATCAAATAAACATTCATAAATTATAATAATATCAAATAAATATTTAAAAATTATAATAATATCAAATAAATATTCATAAATTATAATAATATCAAATAAACATTCAAAAATTATAATAATATCAAATAAATATTCAAAAATTATAATAATATCAAATAAATTTGGTAAAATATAATCTAATTTTTTAAAAATTAGAATAATATAAAATAAAATTTCAAATGTAATCTAAATTTTATAAAAATTAGAATAATATCAAATAAATTTAATAAAATATAATCTAATATTTTTAAAATAGCAATAATTAAAAAATAAATTTTATTTTCAAGTATAAATTAGATATTTACTTTAATGCAATCGTTTGCTCATTCATGCAGGTGAAATAAATACATATAGTACGATTGACAGATCCAGCGTGGCAATACGGTACAACAATCGATAGTAATAGATTTCAGATACAATGTAAGCTTTGTGGAAAAAAACTGCTGGGAAGAGGTATCACACGGTTAAAGGAGCATCTGGCTCACGTAAAGGGAGAGACAAGAGGGTGTCCCAATGTACCCAGAGAAGTAAAAGAAAATATCAGAGCTAGTTTACAAGCGGCAAAGGGAAAGAAAAAAGCTGAAGCCGATCGTGATAGGGAAATGTATGAGAGAATCAGGAGGCCAGATTCAGAGTTTATATCAGCTGCACTTGAGGATGATGAGGATGAGGATGAGGATGAGCAGATAGCGAGAGCTATGAGAGAAAGTGCCAGAAAAGCACAACAGCAGCGAGATCAGGAAGAAGCCGATTATCGGTTTCGGTCCAGGTTGAGGGGCTCATCCATGCCTGCTACCGGTGGTGGATCTAGTTATAGGCCACATGTTGTTGAGGACGATGAGGATGTTGAGCAGACTGCCGGGTTGCGTAGGTCAGCATCCAAGAGGAATTATAGGCCGTCTACTAGAGGCCGTACTACATCCCCCATGGATCCATTCATGTATCGCACTGAAAGCTCCAAACAAACCAAATTGAGTGCAATCTCACTTACAAAAATGGGGAAGAAGCTTGGAAAATCCATTGCCAAGTTTTTTATATACAACCACATTCCGAGCTAAGTAGCAGAGTCGCCGTACTTCAAAAGCATGATTGATACAAGTGCAGAAATTGGTCCAAGAGTTAAAAAGCCTTCTCCATACAAGATATCTGGGCCCTTACTAACAGATGAGTACGATGAGATAACTGCCTATGTACAAAACTTTGAGGATGTATGGGATGAGAGAGGTTGCACAATTATATGCGATGGATGGACTGGTCCCACAAAAAAGAGTTTGATCAACTTTTTGGTTTACAGCAATGCCGGGACAGTATTTTTGAAATCAGTTGATGCTTCTAGACATGTAAAGACTGCTGACTACCTCTTTCAACTAATGGATATGGTAGTTCAAGAGGTTAGAGAGCAACGGGTTGTGCAAGTGGTAACAGACACTGCGGTAAATTATAAAGCCGTTGGATTAAAACTAATGACAAAGAGACGTCACCTGCACTGGACCCCGTGTGCCGCTCATTGCGTGGACCTCATTCTTTAGGAAAGAGAAGCAAGGCACAGGCAACTATTCAGAAGGGAAGAACGATTACTTCCTACCGCATAACAAGCATAAGTCGGTCAATTTAATGAGAGCCTTCACGAAAATGAGTTGTTCGACCGCGACATACCGCTTTGCAACACAGTTCTTATCCCTACAGAGTTTGGCTAGATATAGGCATGAGCTGAAAAGCATAGTGTCGTCGGAAGAATGGAATCAACATGAAATAGGACTCCCACGAGCAAAGAGACTAGCTTGCACCGGTTGTCGACCGACCATGACGCAGTTTTGGGCAAATGTCGACCACCTGATCGCCATCACTACCCCGTTGGTGCAAGTGTTGAGATTGGTTGATGGTGATGAGAAACCAACAATGGGGTACGTTTATGAGTCAATGGATAAGATAAAATTGGCTATAAAAACCAAATGCCCTACAAAATATAAACGATACTGGGTGATTATCGACAAGAGGTGGGATGCACAATTTCACCAGTACTTGCATGCAACAGGTATAACATGTTGTACAATTATGTAGTGATTTTTATTTATTTATTCATTATTTTCATATACTGATGAAATTACTCATATTTGATGTGTAGCACACTACTTGAATCCAGCCTTCCAGTATACACGACGCTTCAAGCTGAGTGACACTGATGAAGTGTATACCGGTTTGCTCAATGTAATCCAAAGAATGCTCCCTGAGTTGGCAGACCAAGGTCAAGCTATAAGAGATGTGAGTAATCATAGTATCATACCTTATAACTAATAAGTCAAATGTCATGTGATATCATCATCTATTTATTGATATGTGCCTTACTGTGTTTCATCTTTATAGATTGACATGTTTCGCAAGAGACATGGGTCATTTGGGACCCCGTTGGCGCAATCCCAAATTAAACACGACAAACCCGCTGATTGGTGGATGCATTATGGAGGTGATGGTCCGATATTGAGGCGGGTAGCAATGAGGGTATTGTCGCAAACGTGTTCCTCGTCCAACTGCGAGCGGAATTGGAGCACTTTCTCTCTCATTCATACTAAGATAAGGAATAGACTAACTATGGACCGATTGGAAAAGTTAGTCTACTGCCACTACAACATGCGATTAATGGTCAGGAATATACAAAGGACCAACTGTGGTAAGTAATTACATGAAGTCCTAGATCCTCAATTATATGAAGTCTTACTTACATATTATACTAATTCATCGATCATATTCTACCTTGCAGACAGTAAATCTTTTGATCCCATCCAGTTGGATTATATATTCGAGGAGAATGACCCTTTGAATCAATGGATCGAAGAGAGAGAAGAGCCAGCCTTGGATACTGAGAGCACTGAATGGCTGGACAATGCTGAAAGAGTAGCGGAGCAGCAGGCTTCCCAACCACCGAGGCGGAAAAGAAGATTGAATCGTCATTCAGTGGTTGAATCTGATGACGAAACGCAGCCCGGTAGTGATGATGGGAGTGGTGAGGATGATGGTAGAGGGCATGATGGTGGAGGGGACGTTGGCAAGAGTGGTGGAGGAGAGGATGCTGGTACTTTTGATCCTTATAGAGATATGGCGGCATGGGACGATGACTCGACACCGTTAACACAGTTCGACACTCCTACATTTAGAATGGGAGGGGTTGAAGGAAGAGGAGCGTCGGAATCATATCAAACACCACCACCACCACAAGGTCCACAAGATGATACGGATATGGGTTATATGACTTCTAGCTTCGGGGGATTCAGTTTGCAAAACACCGAAGATTCAGCAACTAGTAACCCATACTACCAGCCACAACAAACCTACCCGGTGCCATATGACTTCGTTGGTCAGATTTTTGGAGGACCGGCCTTTACGTACTACACTGAGCCATATTCGTTGCTACAGCCTCAGTTTCAAGGGGGCACATATGATCATGGGTATCAATATGGCCAACATTATAAGCAAAGGCCGGAAAGTTCGCGCACCGATGACGATGATGATCATGAGGGCTAAGAACCACCACGAAATTCAATGTGGCTCTAAAGTAAGTTTCCCATATACAATTAAATTTATTTTTATCAACATAGCTATTAATTTTGACAATATATAATTTAGTTTTGTCAATATACATTGCAATTTAGTTTATGCGTGGCTGCGTCGATCAAATTATGAAATATTGTTAATAAAATAGGCATGTGATCAACTGGTCAAAAATAGTGTTAGAAGATCTATTATTAAGTCAAAATTGTGATCTTAAGTCAAAAATAAGTCACAAAATAGGCATGTGACTTGGGTTAAGTCACAAAATAGGCATGCGACTTATATATTCATTTAAATAATGCATCAAATAAGTCAAAAATAAAAGCAAAAATAGTTGAAATAAATACAAAATAAATAAATATAATTTTTCAGGTTTTTTTGCTATTTTTTCAGATTTTTTGGGGATTTTTTTTTTTTTTTGAATGTATCGGACGATACTCGATACGTATCGTCCTGGAGGTCAGGACGATACGTATCGGATTTTCGGTATTTTGACCCATGTGTCTGCCTGAATATTTACTCGATATATAACATTGAAAAAACAAAAATAACTATATATTGATCTGATCAGCTTTCAAAATATTTTCTTATTGTAACCTTAATTTGATCAATTGGTGAGGTAGTGGCATCAAATACCATACTAAACGCAACTGGCGCAGAGCGAAGAAAAAATTACCACTGTGATCTAAAAGCCTAAAAATTTACACTTTTCGAACGCTACTGTCCATTTCAACCAAATCCAAAAGCAAGTCGCTCTCCATCTCTTAAAATCATCACAAAAAATCAAAACCATAAGAGATTTGAAGAGACTCCATGTCTATATGATAAGAGCAGATCTCCACCAGAGCAGCTTTGTTGTTGGAAATTTCATGAGCCACTGCGCGGTTTTGGGTTTCACAGGCCACATACAAAAAGTGTTCGATCAAATGCTGGAGCCAAACTCGTTCATTTATAACACCATGATAAGATGATTCCAACAAAACCAGAAACCTGAAAACGCCCTTCTCTTGTTCGATCTAATGAGCCTAATCTATTCTCTAAATCGAGAGGCTAGAAGAGGTCTTGCAAAATAAGCACAAAAAGAAAGATAGATTTTAAACCAAGAGAAATTTAGAGATTTACGGTTTAGAAATTTAGGGATTTAGGGAGGGAGAGAGAGAGATAATAACTGAATTTGCAGATGGCCCGATCCCGATGTCGGCGAGGCGGCGATGCGATGTGGGTTGGCATTGAGCGACACGCCGATGACACCGTGGAGGCTGGAGCAGAAAGCTCAGAAAAGGCTAGATCCTAGTCCCTAGATACGGGAGAGAGAGAGAGAGAGAGAGAGAGAGAGAGAGAGATGGCATCATTGGCATAGGCCATGGAGGCTTGGAGCATCTCTCAAAAGAGAAAAGGGTTTGCGCACAGAGAACGAAAGAGGGAAAGAAGAAAAAAAAGAAGGAAGAATTGAGAGGAGAGTCCGTATATAAAAAGGTGTTTGCTTTTAGAGAATTGGTTTAGTTATTTGCAACCTAAGTGTAATTTATAAAAGCATTTAAAAGGTTTTTTTATGGGGGCCCTAGAAACAAATTAAGGTGGCCTTTAAAATTACTAAAAAGCTTTAAAGAGATTTTACATATGCTTATGGGGGCCCGGGCCCCCATACCCTTACACGTGGATACGCCCCAGTGTGGAGCATTTACACAGTATTTTAATATTGTTTTCAGTTTTTATCTTCATTGTGTTGTTTAATTCAGTTATGTGTCGCTAGATCTTTCTTGAGGATGGGGATCTAATGAATCCCATCTGAGGGTCTTGTTTATAATTCTAGATCTATGATTGGACTTTGTATTTTACGATGCTCTAGATTTTAATGCTTATTTGTTCTTGCCGATCTCTGTAAAAACCAATCACCATTCTAAGATATGGGATTTAGTCACTCTTCCCATGATCTCCGATTTGTGACTCGGAGTTTACAACGAGTTCTTTATTGCTAAAATTTGTGACATTTATTTATCGTCATTAGAAATCAATCTCTTTTACGGTGAATGTTTTGCCCATCTCTTTTGCGATTTTAGAAGAACAATAATCTCGTTATTATTGAAAGGTTTTAATGTTACATCTTTTATAAATTACCAATTGATTTTAGTGTTTATGGGTTGTGTCGTTTGGATTTCAACCAGTTAGATCTATGATTATAAATGGTGAACCAAGGATGGGAGGATTTTGCATGCCGATCCTCTCTTTTAATTTTCATCTAATTCCATTTTATTGCTCAGTCTTTTATTTTCATCATTCTCTTGAAAATTAGAAAACTAGTTAAGTATTGTGCTAAATCTGCGATAATTCTTTTGATCAATTGCTATTTTGCTTTTCCAAAATTTTTTGATCAATCCTCGTGGGAACGATCTCGTACTCCGCACCCACTAACTACAATCTAATTCATGTGATTGCGAGTAAAACTCATTTAAAACTCACAACAATTATATAATATTAATTTATTATATTTTTGTGCACCTTTTACAAAAAGAATAGTTATATTAATATATTGTTTTTATCGCATTGCGATGTTATTAAGATCACCGTGTGTGGCAAGGAGAATTGTGTCGATCTATGCCTCATGAAATTTATCACGGAACCAATATTACTAAAATTTTAAGTTTGAACACTGAGTCTTCCAAACCCATGGTGTTGAGACATCTCAAATGAAGCAACACAATATAGGAATAAATAACCCAGCTTCAGTATCAAAACAGGATTTAACCAAGTAACTATTTATTTTTAAATCAAAGAAATATAATGCCACCAAACGCACCAATTACAGCAAAAGCCACCTGTAAAAGAAGATTGGTAAGAGCTTGTTGCTTGGGTCACTATTTGAGAGTGAGTGCCGAACAAATTTTAATGAGTATATCTAAAAATGGTGGCCTGAACTTATGTGTTGCTTGGGTCACTATTTGAGAGTGAGTGCCGAACAAATTTTAATGAGTATATCTAAAAATGGTGGCCTGAACTTATGAGATCGAAATATTTGATAGAAAGAAGCCAGTAATTTTACACCCAATAATTAGACCTTCCGATATTGCATGAGCAATGACACGACAATTATAATCACCACTTAATGATAAGTTATAAAATTTTAAAAAAAAAAAAAATGCATAAACGATTTTCTACGGCAGGCTTAATTAGAAAATTAACCTAATAGGGCAATGAATTATATATGATGGACAAACATTTTGGAAAATCTGGCACGGTATTTGTTTGGTTCATATGGGTCAGTCTAAATACTAACAATAGACAACTTATTCATATACGACACGTGTTAAACAAAAACGAGTAGCAAAGTAGCACTTGCAAAGCCAACCCCATAGATGGGACAAGGCAATGATGGAGATGATGAAACACGAAATGCTTAACTCATTTCAAAATAGTTTGTCTCGAAGATTAAAACTCGAACTTCACATAAAAATTGGTCAGCCAAATTTCCAAGTCAACTTGATTGATTTTTCAAATCTTGATGTAAAAATCATTGTTGGAACCACTCCAAATCGAGAGCGAGCCAAGTTTTTGAACTGATCACAATTTTAAACTGGTTTTGGTTATATACATTAGAAAACTAGGAACTTAGATCCACTAAAGCACCAATAAATATGAAGAGATCATTATAGATAAATATATTCTATTTTCATCTAGAAAGAATTAGTTCCCAGTAAAAAAAGTTAGCAAGGTATGTAACCAAGACCAAATCAGCATGAACAAGAAAAAGTCCCGTACATTAGTTCCCTAGTTGGCTGGGACGTCAAACCCGAAATGCGGTATTTCCGTCGCACGCTTCCTCTGTGAGTCACTTCAACTTTGACACCTCTGAGAGCCTTCTTAATCTGTTCATCATAGTATACAAAATCATAATCTTTACTTGATATAGTATGAAAGGACATGCAGACTAAATGCAAACTTGTGAGAATCAAACAACCCTGTAATTGGCCCTCAAGCCATTTGTAATCTGTCGGAGTCTTGTATTCTGTTTCTTTATGTAGCCTTAGGGCCCCATGTACAATGTACATGGCTATAATTTAAGCTAAAAAGGATTCAAGGTTCAATTTAGAGGAAAAGATATTTTGTTTTACAAAAGAAACTCCCCATCATAACATTCCATGCACATACAAAAAACTCAACAGATAAGTCTTTGCCTATGGAGGGATTATATAGTGATGAACCACGTAAATTGATTTTCTTACGTGGTCGGTCAATTATTCTTCTCTTTGTTTTGCCATGGTATCAAGAACTGAAATTGTTTCAACATTCATAACATTTATCAGCTAAGATACCCTCTAAACAGATTAATTTGGGTATTCTAAAAATGCATGTTCACTTAAAAAAATCATAGAAACGGGTCAAAGACAGCCCACATACCAGAGCTCATGTCTCCAATTATGTAACTCCGTTCTCAGTTACAATACCAAACAATAGAAGCATACCTTAACACGATCCGCATCAGACAAAGGCCTTGACAATACGTCTTTGCTCAGAATTTGAGCTACAAACTCGATCACAGGGAGTGGTTCAATGAAAGCAGTTGAGGACATGTCTGAAGGAGATAAAAATTAAAACTGTTAACTGTGCCATGGGTACTTTGAAATTCATAAAGCCTCGATACATAGAAATAGAAAAAAAAGATGAATGGAAGATAACCTACCAATATTGAGAGACAAGCCCATCTGAGTTGGCCGAATACTCTGGTAGAAGCCACACCATGATTGCAAACCATCACCCAGTCGCTGCGGTTTCCTAATACTAGGAGAATAGAAGGATTTTCCAATTGATACATACCTGCACACACATTACGAAAAAAGTTTTTAATGAGTTCAGACTCACTCATTGGAATCTCAGAGCTGAGAAAAATCTCACCTTTGATTTGAGAGTTCCCTTAAGACAATATCAAGAACCTGAAGAGCTTCTTGCGGAGCATCAGCTTGTTTTCCAGCCAAAAACTGACTCAAATGATGCAGATCAGCACGAGCGACAAACTTGATCACCACTTTGAACTCCCTCTCCTTCCTAGAATAAGATTCTAAGTTCATCAAGAACTTGGGTGCAATTTGAAGCAAAAACTACTACAAAGTCGATCTATGGCTACCAATGCAGACTAAAATACATCAACAAAATGAGAAACCCAGCATTGCAATATTAGTGGAGCATGTTTAGCCATCCCAAAACCAGATGCATATGTTGGCAATACAAATATACAATACATTATTGATCCATAGTAGGTGAAATAATGCAAAAGTGTTGGATTTTAAAAAAAAAATATAACCAAAAAAAGGAAAAAATTTGGTGAAAGAAATAAATAGTATAGATTCGTTCAACAATCAACAAATGGGGTACATAATATATACATATATCTAATGAGATAGAGTGTTATAAAGGGGCTAATGTCCCAACCAGACTAACAAATCAAAACAAAAGTTAATCAGCTGAAATTTGAAAACAACTGACTGACCTTGGAATGCCCATTCCATCGTCTTCATCGACGAGCTTTATACTGAACTCCTTTGAATGAAAAGGCAATAACCCAGCAGTATAGAGGCATTTTCTTCCATCATAAGCAGGAAGTCTCATACCCAAATCGGTCTCTCTATAAAGTTTAACCAACTGACTCATAATAGCTCTGTTCACACTTCGAGAACTCACTTCAGGAGTTATCGAAACCTGCATATTGATCGAATAGATTAATTAGGCTCAATTAATCGAATTCACAGTAACCATTGAGCACTTTACTCTCTAAAAATTGAATGGGAAATTTTAGAAGAAATCACTATGCAATATCAATCAAATGGGATAGATGAATCAGTTCATTATCCAATATTCCTATAAAAAATTCATTAACTCATTATCTCGAAGTGTTGGTGTTCTGAGTTTTGCACTTACATCATACTGATTCAAGTCCTTATCAGGTAACTCCGCAAGGAAATGATTGGCTTTGACGATGCACTTGGTGCCCACTTGGCCATACCCCGGGCGCCGATGAAAGTGGATGCCTTTTCCGGAAACCGGCGGGCCGACATCGAGATTAACTGCCGCTTGAATCGCCGGCGCCTCCGCCCGGGCGCTTTTCCCTCTCCCTCCTCTACCCCTCCTCCTTCCCACACCCTTTTTGGCTACCTCTACCAAAATTTCACATTTTTGTACCGCCTGTGATGTGGGTTTCTGCTGATTCATCGAGCTCTGTAATGGTTTCTTTGAAACAACGTGCTTCTCTTGTGGGTCTTTCATCTGCCTGTGAGGCATCTCTCTAAAGAAGAAAACAACTACACAAGGGTCTCCGTGAAAACCTTTAAAACGTTCTCCCTCTGTTCATTAAATCCTGTTTATTGATCCAAAAAGGAGAAGAATGTTTAGTTTGAGTGAAAAGGCAATACAAAAGTCTTATTGTTTTATCTGGTTGCATCACAACTAGCTAATGCATTTAATGAGAGGTGAGAATTCGAATCTCCATTCAATTACATTAATCACTAGTTCAAAACTACGTAGGAACAGTGAAAACGAACTTGAGAGAGAGAGAGAGAGAGGGGGGGCAACGTTCATGAAGAACAGAAACAGATATGTCCAAATAGAGCTGAAGAAGTGGCTTTTGAAGGAACCCTTTTGCCAATTTTCACGTTTTCTCCGAGAGTCCTAGAGAATATCGAACATCAGAAAAGATATATATATAATTACAGGGGAGAAATATGAAGCTCGTAACGGCTGCTGAAGCACCGATGAACCCAACAGAAGAACGCAGACGAGTGTGGTGTGGGCTTATGTGAAGAAAGTTTACTGTACTGCTGTTTCCTTCCTTTAAAAAAAACACAAAAAAAAAACAGGAAGAAAAGAAAGGGACGACATGCAGAACAAGTGCACACCATTTTTGGAGTTTGGTATCGGACGCACGGATTGATAGTGCTGAACAGTCAAAAGCTGACGTTCTCAGTTTTGAAGGCCCATAAATCCGTGAACACAGAGTTCCATTGCGGGTGTGAGAAAATTTTGTTTTTGTGGTAGAATATGCCTTATACTCAATACATTCTGATCGCCTCTAAGACGCAAGGCACGAGGCACCTTTTAGGTAGGAAAATCATCAACAGCTGACTTCACAAATCCATGCCCACCAAAATCAGTGCCAGTCGCTTTGGAACGTCCCAAATATCCATTTTGGCTAGGGCTGCAAATGGGTCGGATCGGGGGTCGGGTCGGGTCAGGTCAGGTCAACCCATTTACAGTTAACCTCAACCCAAACCTGAACCAATCCAGTTACTGGCCTTAAACTAAACCCGAGCCGACCCAAATAGCAAAACCATGGGTTATTATTGGTTGAGTTGCGGATAGGAAGCAGGGAGTTGGATTTGGGTCAAGAATCAAATACCCAAGCCCGACTCGTTTAATAACTGGTTGGGAATTTTCACCGGAAACCAACTCAAGGCAGCTTCAATCAATTAGCTCAACCCATTGGAACAGCCCAACCGACTCAAGGCAGCTTCGATCAATTAGCTCAACCCACTGGATCAGCCCAACCCCTTTGCAACCCAATGGATTGGCCAGGGATATAAGATGGTAAGAACATCAAAATCCGTGACAGTCCATTGCAACTATACCTTTGGCAAGGGATATAAGTTGATAAGACCATCAAAATCTGTGACCGTCATTTTTAGTTAGCCAAAAGGACTCCCATCTGTAATATAAATATCATGCCCATAAGTGGATGCCAAACCATATTTTCAACTAACTTTAATTTATGCCATTAAAACTAAAACCAAAGGTTGATATTTTAATCAACAAATCAGATGATTTAAATCTCCCTAAAATACAATTTTTAGGGCCCGTTGCACTTCAATCTATGATCTATCACTTTGACAGTATGGGTCACCCACATCTTAAAATATTAATGATATAAGATGATTTAAATACTATTTTGATGTTTAAATGATAGTTACAAAAGTCCAGTCCCTAATCCCTATGCAAAGGAATCTCTTCCACCACTAAAGCAGATCTTGGTGAGCCCACACCTTTCCAAGGGGTTAAAGAGTGCATACGAACAACTTAGTCAGCAAAACATCACATACCCGCTCTACAAAATTGTTGCGGTTTACACCATCAAGTAAATAAATAGGTTATGTATCCAAAATATTGTCAAATAAAGATATAGAAGATATATCCAAAGATGAGGGGCTTAAGGGGACAACGAGTTTTACGAAGTAACTGGGATTCCATCCGTAGTCAGGAATACACACTTCTTTTGTTGTCTAAACTTTAATATAAAAAAACCACGGATAAAAAACTAAATAATATACACATAGAAAATCTTGAAAGATACCTAGAATAAATCAACTGCAATGTATACTATTTCATAGTTTACAATAAAAATATGGATACATTATTCAAAAAACTCCCCATGCTCACTTGGGTTCTGTTTCATATGTTATTAACATTATTACTATTAACTATTATTATTATAATAATTAGCAAAAAGGTTATCGATCCACTATAATTTCTTGATCTTGACCAAATTTGTAAGAATTCATACACAAATTTTATTTAATAGCACGCGTGGGTCACAAAAAGTACAAAATTTCAATCTTCAGATTCCATCATTCCGTTTCACCTATATAAAATTACTTTACACGTGTATTACAAGTAATCCATACTTTTCAATTTTTTACAATATAAAAAGAACTACTTTATATTTATGTGAAGATGGCCTCACTAGCCTGAGAGTTCAAGCGTGGGCCCTGTTTTATTTTATTCAAAAAAGAAATATAAAAAGGCCTCTTATATGCTTTAGAATTCTTTATTCACTCTACCACTTATGCTTTTATCTTGTCCTTTTCCCAACGTCTTAGTAGCACAACCACCTAAACAATTTGCCATTACTTCGCCAACCTATTACTTAAAAGGTGGGCGCAAAGCAAATAAACACTCTATCCATCAAATACATTATGCTGTGAATGTCCAGGAGCTAGTTTTAGGTAAGTGGCAGTGACAAATTTCATTTTTGATAATATTTCGATAAGAGTTATTTCGAATAAATTTTGAGAAATTTCAAAAAATTTCAAAAAAACTTCGGAAGTACAAAAAATATTAAATATAAATTATATTTAAACTTTATAAAAATTTTATTTATTATTTTTAAAATGACAAAAATTTATTACTTTTGGTGATTTCAGAGAAATCATCGAAATTTCACTGAAAGTTTCACCCGACCCTTGTTTTGGTAAATTTCGAAGAAATTTCAAAGAATTTCGGAGAAACTTGTTACTATGGTGGCAAGAACATGAATTAAATACATTGCCGATACATTGGTATCAGCCGATATATCCTATATCCTATATCCTATATATATATATATATATATATATATATATATATATATATATATATATTGGCCAAAACCAATACATAATAACATACTCTTCGATATGTATTGGTTTCAGAGCTGTCCGATACATGCATAGACTTTGATCCTTGGGCATGGGTGCAGGTGCTACTTGAAAAACATGATCCAAACATCACAAAAAAAAAATGAGATGAAAAAATAACTCCATCGGGTGATTCAAAGCGATTATCGCCTTACAAGACTAACAACAGCCATATAAAATTAAGAGGAAAATTTTCACCACCCTAATTTTCAACATTATAGACTTTTTTAGATCATAGTCTTCCGATCAAAGTAATTATAGTATGGCAAGGCTAGACCATGGCCTTGTATACGTCATATATATTAAATTTTTATAATGGGCGAAAAAAATCAACCAATTAATCAGATAGATTAGGTATGAGAAAAGTTTGAAACGGTGATGTGATAATATTTTCATAATTTCAAGATCAATTGTAGGGAATATTAGAGTCTGTCGGTTCGATTCAAAGCATCAACGGTCGGTAATGCACAATTAATCAACATGCATAATTATATTAGATAATAACACTCAACGCCGTATCATTCCCACTTCTAGATAACTATCCACTTACCCATGTTCATTCTCACTACTAAAAAATCGTTTAATATACTATAAACAATGTAATCCATTTATCTTCTTCTCTTTTTATTTTTATTTTTATTTTCTTTAGTTTATCCCTTTCTTTAGGCTAGTGTTTCAAAAAGTGAGCTGTGATCCAAGTCACATAGCTGCTTACCTAATACAAACTTTTAACCCATACCATCCAATCTTTTGATCGGACTGTAGATCTTTGCTTCTCAGGCATCTAACGATCCAAAAGTGGGAAACTTCCAACGGATGCAACTTATCAGCCTTGGCCCTATGACACGTCAAGAGGAGGTCAAAAGATTGTACAATGAATGGCTCAGATGGGTCTGTTGCAAGAAATGGACAGAAGAGATGGGCAGAAGAGATGAACAGAAGGGACAGTGACCATATCTAAATGACCCTTGACAGTGACCAGACCTAAACCCTACCTAAGATCCAATAACAACAAACACACTTTCCCAAAAAGGAGACAAAGGGACCGAAACCCTGTTTACCTTAGGTGCAGAAAGAACAACGTGAAGTAGAAAGACGATAGACAGCACCTACCGTGTGCCGATTTGGCGCTCTTAACCAGTGGAAAACCGGTGACTAGAGTCCAAGAAACTAGTTCGGACGTATCTGTGCGTGATCTATGGTTTTATCCATAGTGATTTGTGTGGGTTTTTCAGTAGGGCATGTGCGGTTTTGGTGTGATTTGGGATTCTAAGGTCATGTCTTTGGATCAAACTTAGCCCATAAGAAAATGATGAAGAGGCCAACTCTAATCTGTGATGAGCTGATTTTATGGATTTCAGGGACCTGATTGATGGTAAATATGAATCCAATATCTATTGCGTGTGTGGAATACCTACCTTGCTGGAATGCATTGACTGCTATGAATAAGATGCTAGATATGTTTTTTCATCCCAATCTTCCACATGTTAGAACTTGAAATCATGGGCGTACCATCTGATAGTATGTTTTGGCTGTGTACCTACGGCGTACACAGCCAAACTGAGTGTAGTGTGCCACATGATTTTAAGGATACTTTTTGGAATGTGTGGTACACCCAATTTCCATCATTTGGTTCAAAATGATACCCACGAGTTTCGCAGGGTGTAAATAATGGTGGCCCTCTAAAATATTCTATGTACAGGATAGCCAACTAGACCACATTTACAGAAATGGTGAATAAATGTGCCAAGCTAATAAAATTACGATTAGTGCATGGGAGAATGCACCATATAATAACGACTCCATTTCTAAATAAACAAGGCACTCTAATATCCCTTGCCATAGTAGAGTTCACCTAAAGCAAGCATCCCTTCTCCTTGATAACTCTTTGCATGGTCAAATTTTATGCAAGATTTATGTGATGCGCGGCCTAAAACATTTCGAAAGTCGTATAAAATCTTCTCACGCCAATTCCACCGGGTGTAATTAAAACTTATCATTCACGATAAATGAAACAGCAAAAAATGATGATTCATTCAAAATTCAATAAAACCATGATACCACGTAGATATCAAAAGCTAAAAGAACACAATAAATAAGTACGTTCTTAAATTATGTTACAAGCGTCCAACAAATCAAATACTACTTGCAAAACCAATTTATTGAAAGAATATTAACTAGGCTCGTAGTTAATATTAAAGGGAAAAAAGCAATGTATATTCGTTTTAAAGGATCTGTGCTTTAAAAGAAAGAATCAATTGATAATAACTATCCATCATCAATAGATAACACCCTCATAGCGCTACTGTTAGGCCACTTACATTTTCATTTTGCGCCTATCCACTTATGCTTTTAGACCAAAAAAAAAAAAAAAGAAAACCGTCAGCAGATCTGGACCGTCGTATCCAATCAGTTCAATATGGGCTCTAAGTCAAATATGATCAACGGTCAGTATTGAAATGATCAATCGTTTTGATGATCATTTCAAGATACTCGGTCCAACAGGCAAACACCAGAATCTCATGAAAAATCAACTTGCACAGATTTAGAAACTGAACAAATGAATTGCACGGCATTGATATTCGCGCAAGTCCACCTTCCACAAAATCCTATGACAAAGAGGTTGGTACTCTATAATTTCAAGCCTGAGAAGAGTCCAATCAATCAACTATATTTTCTTTTTTTATTGGTAAAAAAGTATTTAATCGGTGTTATCAATCATCTACATTTAAACATTCAATTAATGACCCACAACCGCCCATTTACGGCACAAGCATGACCGCTCAGATCTAGGTGACCTAGAACTGCTTTTTACGCAATCCACCTATTTTCTTCGGACTCATCGTTACCTTAGGCGTCCGAAAATAGGAATGGAGAAACGGCACATGACGGCATGAGCGCACTTATTAAGCCAAGTGGCACCAAAATCATACTCGTTAGGAAGATACAGACTAGGGCTGCCAACCAGCCGGGTTAAGGCCCGGCTTCCTAAAACCTAATCCAGCCCAAGTATCCAAGGCTAGGTCCATATTTCGATAGGCTTTAAATATGCCCAACCTAGCTTTAACTTAGGCCGGCACAGGCCGAGCTTTGTTGTTTATCATAATTTATTTTTTTTAAACCTTATAATTTTTTTTCATTGAAAATAGAGAAAGATTATTCCAAACAAGAGCTCAAGCCCTCTCTTTAGGCCTAGGGCGAAGAAAGTGTCGTTGCGAAGTCTTTTCTATAAAAAAATGCCATTTCCTGACACTTTCAGAAACTTTTCAGCGTTCAGGAGTTTTTATTGGTTTACGTATTTTCATTGCATTTTTGTGAGAAAGAGACATTTTGTTTTCGGAAAATTTTGCTCAAGAAAACTCAGTTTCTGAGCTTATGCTACTATAGTATAGGTAAAGAGTCTCACTGAATCCTTTCTTGTCATTTAAACACAGCTTTTAAAGCTTTTAAATATAAGGGTTAGTGATTTAAATTGTGTAATTTGGCATTTACTTCATGCACCCACCAATGGCATTTTAAAGTGTCATTGATAATTCCCTATTGAAACCACCTTGAAGCAAGTGGGAGACTTTTCAACCAATGATGATGATTTATATTACTCCGAACTCATTTCTAACATGTACATAACATAATAACAACCGTATAAAAAAAATCCACATTTGAAATGATTTTCTCATAATCTACCTGACAGAAGTCTTCAACACATTGCCGATTGGATTTCTATAAATTTTAACGATCATCCAATCAATATAATCACTTAGATGAAGCTCATAAATACATGTGACTATAGTGTGTGGAAGGTCACAATGCACTTTCTGATATTTTCTTGAAAAAGTATAAAACACTAGAAAAAGTCATAAATTGGAGGAAAATGAGTTTCCGAGTAAATAAAAAACATTCCCAAGGAAAGTCATTTTCCTCGGAAAACTAGTTTCTAGACAAACGGGGGTAGTAATTTTTTGAGTATTCCCGGGAAAGCTCAAAAACTGTCACACGAACCCTTATAGGTATTCAAACTACCGAAATATCATTACAAGTATTTGTTTGATGAATCTAACGAAAATATTAAGGACTATTCTAATCATTTATTTTTATATTATAGACCTATTACCTATATTAATATATTTAATCAACAAAATTCGAAGAGAAGCACGGGCTGAGCTTGCGGGCTTAATTTGTTAAACCCATAACTGACCCTAAGTGTCGCAGGCATGTCATTTTGAGGCCCTAACCCGACCCTCCAGTGCCATTTTTTTAGCTTTAGCCCCAAGACTTTAGGGCCGGGCTAGGCGGCTGACAGGCCAGCTCCACCCTATTGTCAGCCTTAATTTAAACTTTTAGGTTAATACCATTTGAAATGAAGAATAATTTATAAGTTTTAATCATAAATAGAATTATTTGTTGAACGCTTGTACCAATAATATGATTAGATTCCTCTAATTGGTATGATTTTGTGTAAAACTCATTGTATTTTTTAATAATTGAATGCAAAGCACTCTGATCCATGTTTCAAAACTTAGGAGAGGAATTTGACTCGTCAACAAAGATGTGCGGCACGGCCTGAAAAGTGGACGGTCATGGCACTATTGAAGTATACGGGGGCAGGATAACCGTTCCATATTAATAGAGACGCTCAAGATACTTCAATCGAAGCAAACAACGCCTTCCTCCAGTTGGACGGTCAAGAATAATGAAAATGAGAGCACAAACACACGATTTTGAGTGGGCAAGATTATAAGTGAAACACTCTCCGTTCCTATCACGTGTGAGTTATAAGTGGTATGGAGAATATCCCAACTTCTCTGCTCTGTACAAGATATGGCTATAAGTGCAAGACAGAGATAACAGCTATGTAGGCAATGATGAGTTTGAGAGGAAAAAAACAAAACAAATGTCTGATATAGCCGACGCAATACTGAAAACTACACTTAAATGAGGAGAGAGAGAAACAAGAGAGAGGGTGAGTGAGAGTGAGAGTGAGAGAGAGAGAGAGAGAGAGAGAGAGAGAACTGAACAAACCTTTTGCTATACGCTTCGGGGAGCTGAGGCATTTAAGACCGTTGAAAATTTGCAAAGAGAAGCGATTCTTTTTCGTCTTTCTGCTTTAATGTGCTTCGACTTCCATTAACAGAAACTCGGATCTGATTTGGGCACACCTGCAAAATCGAGAAAGACCAAGGAGAACCAGAAAGAGGACAATGAGGAGAGATCAGATCTGGTTTGCGTAAACTTATATTGTGCGTGCATGTTTAGTCAGATTTCGCAGACATCGGTTAGGGTTAAAACGTGAGAAGAGAGAAGAAATGGTGTGAGATTTGGTTGAAAAAAGGAAGTGTCCGAAGATTTGTTTGAGATTTTAGGGGAGAAGCAAAAGATTTAAGAGCGTCAGCGTCAGATTTATAACGAATTGAAGCGACAAAAGTAAAATTTCGTAGAGAAATACAGGATCTGGAGATAATTGATAATAATAATAAATAATTAAAGTAGAACTCGCACTAGAAGAAAACGAACTCGAGAAGCCCAGAAACGCTTATTTTAGTGAAAATAATTCAAAAACAAAGAAATCGAGTGTTTTTTGCGGAGTTAAAAACATTTATAGCTCTTAGAGCTGTAAATCGCAAGACTAAAAAAAATCTGAGTTAAAAACACGGTATTTGACGTAGAAATGGTTGAAATGTGAAGAATATTTCTCCATAAAAAAGTTGAATATTCAGATTTTTTTTAAGATAAAAAAAAGAAATCTCAATCGCTAGAACACGAAATGTACATTACTGTATAGTCTGTATTGCATTATGCTTCAAAACAAAAACAAACACAAAAAAAAAAAAAAAAAAATCCTCTTCACAGTAGTTAACGAGCGAAATCTTTCAAAGCTGGCGGGAAATGAACAGAAAATGGAGAAATTTGAAGCTTAGCGATCAAAGACGAAGAATTTTTTTTCATGCAATAATGCTTCATGCTTATAAAAATTTGAAATTTCTCTGAAATTTTCAGGAAGTCAGGCAAAATCTGAAACCAAAACATACCAAACAAACTTCATATTTTTTTGAAAAGTCACACAAGCAGATCGCGAAAACAAAACCAGATTCAAACCAAAAGAAAATTTCAAAAGGGCAATCTCGAGTCAACCATTACAAATCTTCAAACAAAACAAAAACCAAAGCACAAAAAAAAAAATCAAGTTAATAACGAACCTCCAAAGCTCTCCAAAACGCAATCCAACACTACGAAACTCCAATTCTTCCACAGATCGCCGAACGGAGACTCGGACTTATCGAATCAACCAAAGAGAGTGAGAAAAGAGATTAAAAACGAAGGTTGCTTTTGAGGATCTTCGGGAGTCGCAAAAGGCAAGAGAAAGAGAATATGCTTCAATTGTTTATTGAATTGAATAGAGAAACCCTAGCTTTTTCAAGAAAGGAAACTCTAAAGAAGAGAGAGCTTTGAGGGCTGATGAGCTTTAAGAAGAGAGCGTGCGCTGAGAGAAAACCAGCTACTTTTCTCCTCAAAAAACCAACTGAGATAATTTAAAATTTTCCAAAAAAAAAGAGAAAAAGCTGGGGATTCCGTCTGTAGCAGGTGTACCGACCACAATGCTTTCAGTGCGATTGGACAGTAGGAGATCTGAGAGAAATGTTGCCGCGATCTGAAGAAAATTTCGTCGCCGGCGATGGGCACGGATATCGAGGTGGGCAGGGAATGTCTGGAGGGCTCGAAAGCAGACGCGAGTCCACTTTGAAAAAGGCGTGGAGGCGGGTGGGGCACGGTTTTCGAGGGACGGCGACTTAATATCTTTTGGAAATAAATAAATAAGTAACTGAAATATAAAGTTTAATGGAACCTCTGCCCTCACTTACCGAACGTTAATGGGGGATTATGACCACCCCTTCGAGGCCACATGGCACGGAAGAGGCAATCTACGGCCTAGCATTTGCCCAAGGATACCAATACATGGCGGACGCGAAACAGCTGAACAGCTGATCATTCAAGGATCGCTTACATGGCGGTCCAGCAGTGCAGGTCACAGCCTACACTTGCATTGAGCCATGTAGGTGGTCTGTTGTTGGTCCGCCATTTTATTTTTCATTCATTATAATTTTTCCTTGCGAAAACAACTGATATGTACAAGTAGGGCTCTCAATGGGCCGGCCGAGCCTGATTTTGGCCAAAATCAGGTCCGGAAAAAGTGATGCCTTCTATTAAGCATATTCGGCCCGAAATCCGGACCGGGCTTGGGTTGAGTGTCCAACACCGGCCCACATCCGACTCAGATAAATAAATAAATAAATATATATATATATATCCATTTAACGATATAAAAAAAATTTCTTTTAATTAAATATAATTTATTTAAATGCCCTGAAATTAATCGTTATCCATTATAATCATTGTGCAACCGTTGTCCATTATAATCATTGTGCAATAAACTAAAATAAAATATTTAAATAAAACATATACCTGAGTCTCTGTAATGTTAATATAATTATTTAATATTATTTAAACTTTTATTAGAAAAAAAACAATCAAAGCCCAATCAAATTTTATTAGAAAAAATAGCCCTAAAAAACATCTCCAAAAATATAGCCCAACCAAATTTTATTAAAAAAAAAAATAGTCGAAAAAAAGCTCAGAAAAGCGCCCAAGTCCGACTCGGCCCGGTAGGAGTAGTCGGGCTTGGGCTGAGTACATTGCAGCTCAGGTTAGGGTCGGGTTGAGAAATTTGAGAACACGGCCCAAGTAGGTTAGAGCCGGGTTGAACCCCAGCCCGACCTTAATCTGGCCTGAGAGCCTTATGTACAAGTGCACATATCGGATGGTCCTGGTCCTCTAATCACAATTTATTTTAATTGAGACTTTTACAATTGTTAAACTGTCAAGTGAGCTGCTTAGGCCTCTTTAGAGAGTCAAGAAAGTGTCAGTTCCCAAGTCTTTTCTGTAGAAAATGTCATTTCTTGACACTTTATGAGGTTTTCTTATATTTTGAGAGTTTTTATTAGGTTAGTTGCATGTTTTTATTGCATTTTCCTAAGAAATGGACGTTTTGTTTTCGAAGGATTTTGCTCAGGAAATTCAATTTATAAGCATGAGCTATTATAGTACACGTAAGGAGTCTCATTGAATCCTTTATTCTCCAGCCAACATCCCAATTAACTGTCAGTTAAATATACAGTTTAATGTCATTTAAACACAACTTTTAAATATAGTGGTTGACAGTTCAAATGATGAGTAAATCTGACATTTACTTTATGCACCCACTAATGACATTTAGAAGTGTCATTGGTAATTCCGCATTGCAGTCACTTTGAAGCCGATAGGAGACTTTTCAAATAATGATGGTTTATATTACTCCGAGCTCGTTTATAACATACACATAATATAGTAACAATCACATAAAAGAACTCACGTTTGATATGATTTTCTCATAATCTGTCCGATAGAAGTCTTTAACACATTAACGATTAAATGTCTATAAAATTTGACAATTATCTAATCAATATAATCATTTAGATGAAACTCATAAATATGTGCGACTATAGTGCACGAAACAACAGAGAAAGCTCAAAAATTGTCGAATAAGCGCTTATATGATTTTAGCCATGAGACAGATGATATATAACCACCTGTTGTGATTATCTCCAGCTTCATTATAGGGTTTAAATGTTGGGTCAAAAAATAAGGGGAAATTTACCTGACCGGCCCTGTCAGATACGCCTTTTACGTCAGAAGCCCTATAGTTTCACTTTTACCCAGACAAACCAGCTCCAAGCCTAGCCGACCCTAAGGAGAGTAAAAGGTCCAAATTACCCCCTTCTAAGACCTTCTTTAACAAACAAAGCATCGTCTTCTTCCTCATTTTAACCTGCAAAAAAGTTAGAGGTGTAAAACCCTAGACGGAGTGTCCTTACTTAGTCTGATCTGCTCCGATCTGCTCCGATCTTCTATTTCGAAGAAGAAAACAGAGGCTTGGAAGAAGAAGGCCCTGAACTTTGTCCTTGCGACTAGAGGTATCCTACTTAACCCCATTTTCAGTTTATTAGTGTTATGTAGTGATGCAGTATCTCTTAGAAGAAGAAGGCCCTGCATTTCGTCATCGGCTCCATATACATCCGATATCGATATCACATACAATCGATATCGATTGTGTATAGAGTCGATTACGACTCTATTTGAAATCGATATCGATTATATATACAATCGATGACGATTGTATATAGAGTCGATATCGATTGTTTATAGAATCGATAACGATTTCAAGTAGAGTCGACCGATTGTATATACAATCGATATCGATTAGATAGACAATCGATATCGATTTCAAATAGAGTCGATATCGATTGTATTTGCAATAGACTAAGAGTTATAGTCGCTTTTTCTCTTTTATTTCATCGCCTCTTATGACCCTTCCTTCTCATTCTTAAATGTGACGATGACGACGTGAGGATTCCTCTTCTTTGTCACTATGATGGCCTTCTTGTAAACGATGATGGCTTGTATGAAGGTGGTCGGAGGCTTATTAACATTTCAATTGAAATTTCTTATGAACTTCTCATCGGTTTATAAGGCGGATGAAACAGTTTCAACAAAGTTTCATATGAAGATAGTGAATACGCTCAGTAGTTGCCGACATTTTGGACTCGATGATTTGGCTACATTATTTAGTTTTATAAATCCGAGTGGACGTTATAAAAGTATTCATCATTAAGGAACCAATCATCCTTCCCGATTGAAGTTTGAACAAGTAAATCTCGGCGGACTGATTTTGTGTCTCATTCATTTACCATGTAAGTTTGAGGCTGAAATTGTATACGATACCGTCCCGTTAGGCGATAGCGGTTATATTGTGGCGAAACGATGAGGGAAAGCAACATTTGATTTAAACGATGCTCCGATTGAATCGTATGATGACCCAGTAAAATACATGCATGGGTCACAACAATGTAGTCAATGGTTGGACTATACTTCAGAGAGGGTGGTGGATACCAACGATTTCAGTCATATCTTCCCCGGTGGATGGACAACTTGGTTTACTCAAAACTTATGTTCTACCATGCCATCGATGGAAATTACCGGAGTAACTCAACCCCATGTCCATACATATGAGCACCCCTTCGGTGAAGGGCCTAGCCAACCACGCCATTATCCATTCTGTGAAGGATCCGGTCAATCACATCAGAACCCCTTCGGTGAAGGATCTAGTCAACCACCCGAGAACACCGCCATGAATGAAGATACCTTAGAAGAAGAATATGAAGGCGAACCAGATGGGTTAACAAAGAGGACCCGAAAATTTTTGTGAGAGATATTGACAATCCCCTAGTAGACGGAGATTACGAAATGTCAGAGACATCGGGCGATTCCTCCGATGAAGAGGTGGAAACTGAATATCGGAATTGGACGTTTAAAATTGGAGAGATCTTCCGAGACAAACAAACATTTCAAAGAGCATTGAAAGAACACGCGGTTGAGAAAAACTTTCAAATTCGGCCTTTGAGGACCGCTAGTTATCGAAAGTGTGACGGATGCTACGAACCTGATTGTTCGTGGCGAATACATGCTTCTAAATTGACTGGGCTCGATTCTTTCCAAATCAAGACATTCAATAGTACTCACACATGCGGAGCCGCTAAGATCGGACCGCACGGTCACCGTAATGCAACAATCTCCTTCGTAGCGAATTATGTACGGGATAAACTTATGGAAGGATTCGACTACACACCGGCGTCGATAATGTTTGATATTGCAAAAGCTTATAATGTGCAAATCTCATATGCAAAAGCTTGGAGGGGAAAAGAGCTTGCCCTTAATGATATTAGAGGAAGTTGGGAAGGACAATTTGTTGATCTACCGCCCACGTGAAGGAGATGAAGAGGGTAGATCCTAATGTATAAACATCCTTTCAACTTACTCTTGACGGTAAGTTTCAAAGATTTTTTGGAGTTTTGGCCCATGCATCGGAAGCTTACCGCAAATACACTTCGTCAGATTTTGCTTGTAGACGCACACACACCTATGATGACGTTTCAAGGGATCCTCCTTATCGCCTCTGCAAGAAGCGGTAATGGTCATATATTACCGTTAGCATTTGCCGTGGTCGAGTTAGAAGAAGAGGATACGTGGATGTGGTTTCTTGAACGGGTAGGTGCGTCGTGATCGGTGGGGTTTAACGAGGATCTCGTAATTATCCCGGACAGGTCGAAGGGTTTAATAAATGCGGTGAAACGTATCTTCCCTAACGCATATCACAACTACTGCATGCGGCATATGGCGCAAAATTTGCAGCACAAGTATCCCAGGAACAATGTGAAGGGTCTATGGTGGAGCGCCGCGCGTGTATATTCGAAAGAGTAATTTGATTATTTTATCAACGAAATGAAGAAAGATCGGCGATTCTCGGTCGTAGAATATATTTTGAAAATAGATCCAAAGCATTGAGCACGCGTGCACATATGGAAGGAAGGCGGTCCAGTCGACTCACGAATATTGCCGAAAGTTTAAACAGCGTGCTAAAGATAGCTCGAGAGAGACTAATTATTGACTTAATCAGAACTACTAGAGAGAAAGTCGTCGATCATTTTCAAAAACGCAGAGAGATATCTGATAAATGGACCACCCTTCTCTGCCCGAAAGCAGATGCTCACATGAAGAAAGTGTTGCAATGGGCCGGTAGAAACAGGGCTCAACCATGGCGATCAATTCCAAGTCAATTCCGAAAATTACATTCATCACGTCGACTTGGAATACAAGACCTGTAGTTGCCGTCGTTGGCACATTCATGGCTTGCCTTGCTCCCATGCCGTGGCGGCCATCAATCGAAGAAGTTACGACTACCATAAATTTTGTGAGAACTGGTTTTTCACCGCTTGCTTTAGACAAACATATGACGAGCAATAGGTTCCCACCCTCGATAAAAGTCAATGGGAGTTCCAGCGAGCAACTCCACGAAAATATGAAAGTGAGACCACCTATTATTGCGAAAGCAAGCGGCCGTCAGGAAGAGAAGGATAAGGTCTAAGGGTGAGGTTAGGGCATTACAGAGTAGCAGGTGCAACGAATATGGTCACAACCGCAGGAGCTGCAAGGCAGAGGGACAGAAGGTCTAACAGTGTATATTTTTAATAATGATAGATTGAAGGTAAATGAAATTCAGAATCCATGTTTTTTTACACTCTATTATAGTCTTTACTGATGTATCATAGAGTCGTCATCGATTGTATAACTAATCGATATCGATTCTATATAGAGTCGCCATCGACTATGTATAACGTCGATATCGATTCATTTAAGAATCGGCATCGATTATGAATATCGTCAATGACGACATATATAGTCGATATCGATTATTTATACAATCGACGATTTACATCTGATCAGCGATTACATACAGTAAATCACCGATTATTTATATAGTCGATGACGACTATATATGTAGTCGCTAATGGATGCTATTCTACTTTTTAACTACAAGTACATAAAAATAGTGCCATTATATTCAAAATAATTCAATTTTCAATTACAAAAATATTCGAATGCAACCACACTATTACAAAAATATTCAAATACAACCACACTACTGCTGCTCCCCCTCCTTTTTGTCTTCCTTCGCCAGTACTCCGCCATCGCCTGTGTATGTAGCCAGTGTATGGCCAATTTCTGCCCTGATCCTCTCTATATCTGATTGCGCGAAGTCAAATTTCTTCCCCATCATAAAGTATT
Organism: Chloranthus sessilifolius; assembly: GCA_021018995.1. Taxonomy (NCBI): domain Eukaryota; kingdom Viridiplantae; phylum Streptophyta; class Magnoliopsida; order Chloranthales; family Chloranthaceae; genus Chloranthus; species Chloranthus sessilifolius. The sequence goes on along the minus strand of CM037593.1, from coordinate 18,143,103 downwards.
CGACATACTTCACAACAAACACTCCATAATCACAGGAGTTGGTCTGTCGAGGGACGACTTTGATCCGGCAGTCAGTAGATGATCAAGGATAGTTCTTCTTTATTAGTGCAGCGGAGTCACCGTACGAATATAAGATCACGGAAGGTATTGTGTCTGCATTTGAAATAATAGAGAGGAGTGTCAGATATGTTAAGCTAACAATGATAAAAGATATGCTAAGCAAAATATCTTACCAGCGCCTGCAATTGGGCCACATATCTTTCCTTAGAGGGCCTATTAAATATAAGGTCGACGATCATTATCGATCGTTCGACTACCTTTACGATCGCAAGCGCCCAGTGTAGTGGTTGTTCAGAATGTATTGGCATAAATATCTACAAAAAAGTAATATAATCTCAAAGGGTAGGATAGAAAAAATTAAAAAGAATAATTATAAAGAGGATAAAAATATACTATGTTGCATTCGTGAGCCCACAGATTCCGAAGCTCATTGTAGAAGAAAGTTTCCATCAGCCTCTTCCCTCCGATCTCTCTTTATTTATAGGCAGCCCACCTGTGAACTTGAACCTCGATCATCGTGTACAATTTTCAAAGCAAAACTTGTTGAAATCTCTCGATTCATAGCCCATGTCGTCAGGTCGCAGGTCCATTAGGAAGTTTTGACATTTTCTCAGGATGAATTTTATCATCAATAACTTCCAAATGTCTCATGTAGGCGCCCATAACCTGAAACCAATGCAGTTAAATTAAAATATGTAGTTAGAGTTTAATACATAATCGTTAGCGACTCAGACATCATCGATATCGATTCCTTTTGTAGTCAACGATTATTTAAGTCGTCGAAATAGTTGTCGACTCTCTAATGAATCGATATCGATGATGTCTGGTCGCTAACGATTACATACGCTATCGCTAGCGACTCTACAAGCCATCGATACCGATTCCATAAGCCATCGATAACGATTACATAAGCCATCGATACCGATTTTGCCTACAGTATATTAAAATATACACTTACAAAGTTATCCAGGAACTAGGTTTCCGCCAGACATCTGAAGGATTGCACCACCAGCTTGTACTTGCCGACAGTGCTAACATATTCTCTGCATAAAAAATGACCAACTTAACTAATCTTCACGATAAATATATAATAATAAAGTTAAGTATTCAAGGTAATTCTACTTACTCGTCCTCCTTCACAGGCTTGTTTCATATGTCTAGCATATATTTTTTCTCCGCTGTTAGCTCAGCAGGAGCATCTTCATCGATGAGACCAGACCAGTAATGATTGCCACCGTCGAGCTCAGATTGGTCCTTTCTTTGGCCTTCGCGGTGGGCTTCTTTTCAACCGCTACCCTTCGCTGGGCCTTAGGTTTGATAGAAATTATTTTGCTGGCTTTCGCTTGCCTAGGTCTTAAGCGAAGCTCAGCTTGTTGGTGAGGCAATTGGGAAGAGGTTTCCTCTTCACCAGCAGGACCCTTTATCGATTAGTCTCGTCGCTTGTCGTGTGCCTTCACCTTTTCAACGGAGGAGGAGGAGGAACCGATGATGCGCAGGAGGCGATGGTTCCTCATCAAGGTCAGGTCGCACACCTTCGTTATCAGCTCCTCTATAGCCACATCCTGTACATCGTAATAATGTTGCAAAATAAGAATTAATTTTTAGTCCACATTTTAAAAGAAAAAATCGATTTTAAATATAATCGCTATCGATTATATATATAGTCGCGATCGATCATATATATAGTCGCTATCGATTATATATATAGTCGCTATCTATTTTATATATGGTCGTTATCAATTATATAGATAACGAAAATTGAATATTAAAACTAGATTTCAACATATACCTTAGGTCTCGCCTCCAATAAATTTTCAAGGAGATCTTTTATTTCAGTCTGGCCCTTTCTGACTAAAGAGTTGTAGTGATTTAACTTCTGCCACTCCGCATCCCTTGAATTCAGCCTCTCATTGAAGGAGTTGCAGAGTTTCTCTAAAGAAGCGCAACGTTTAGCCAGGGCCTTATTCTCTCCCTCCAAATCGCTCACTCTTTGGGTGAGCTTCAAGTTATCCAGCGTCAAATGATCGACCCTCCTCAACAAAGAATCATTGGAGGTGGACGCTTCAGCCGGGCTATCTTTCACTGCCAGGCTCTCCTTGGCGGCCCCCCTAGTTCTTGGCCGACCCTCTCCCACTAGCACGGGGCCCTTTTTCGAGAGGGGTTCTTCTTCAGACGTCGATGCGTCATCCCATTCTTCCTCTCCCTCTCCAAGATTATCGACCGGAATGTAATTTCTTTTCTTCTTCGGCCGAATCTCTTCCACAGCTTTCTTGATCGGTTCTTTCCTCTTCCCCCCAACCTCCTTTTGAACTCGTAGATATTCTCTTACCACGGGTATCTCTAATTCAAAGCCCTGAGGCATGAGGGGAGCGCGAACCTTTTGAAAGAAAATGAAACAACAGAATAAAATGATCGTTATATATATAATAAATCACTCTCGATTGTGTAAAGAATCGCTATCGATTCCTTACCTTAACAAATCACTATCGATTAGATAATGAATCGTTATCGATTACTTATTAAGTCGTTATCGACTCTGTAAGTAATCGCTATCGATTCGTAAATGAATCGGTAGCGATTCTGTAATGAATCGGTATCGATTCTAGAATGAATCGGTAAGTTGCTTTTTTTTTTTGAATAGACCTCATACCTTGCTGTCTAACATCTGCCCGCGAGTGTAACCTTTGATCCTGGACTGCGCCCTGTCCGACCATTTCAGCAGCCGTGGGAAAGGGTCCTTGAGGCCTAGGGATGGCGATATATCGGCGAGATCTCATAAGCCCACCATTGAAGTACACATATGCATCCATATGTGTTGTACGTCTTCAGGGCTTTATCCATCTCGGCGGTTTTTCTATTCGCCGCGCCCTTTATTATATACTCCATCAAGTCCTGGTAGACGAGCAGACCCCACGGAGTTCGGTTGAAGGCCTCCATATCATCGATGAGGTCGATGTGGTCTTCAGAAATTTGATGGTGGGAACCGGGAAGAGAAATATGCACAACACAAGCATGTAAGGGACAACTTTAAGAAGTCCCCATCACTTTCCGCTCTATAAATTGCAGCCTCTATATGAGACCGGAGAATTTTTCCGGGAGGCGTTCCACGAAAGTATTTGTTTCTAATGGTTTGTTCTACCGATGGTTTACCGGATGGGGTATCCTTTTCTGGGCCAACTACGGCAAGGCCCAAGATGTCAATGCAATGTCTATCTTCCGAAGATAGACATCAGTCTTCCCAATTCGGAAATGGTTTTTATCAACCCAAAATGTCAGCACCGAATCCACGACATCAGAAAGAAATCCCACACCCTTCGGGATTTGAAATATTCCACCAAAAACTGAATCTCTCAGTAACTTCTTCCGATCTGGAGTAGCACTTTCGTAGAGATTCGAAACGGCACTGGGAGAACACTTGGCAACAAATTTCGGTGTACAACCATCTTGATCTTTTGAAATGAATCGTAATAAACCGAAAGGACTCAACACCATACTAACAAGGATAGTTAAAAATGTTGATGAAATGTATATATAAAACCCGTATCGATTACATCTAGAGTCGGTATCGATTACATAGGTAATCGATACCGACTCTAGATGTAATCGAGATAGAGTCTATATATAATCGAAACCGACTCTATATGTAATCGATATCGAGTCTATATGTAATCGATATAGACTCAAAAGATTTCATGAAGTCGCCATTGAATCAAAATGTTTCATTTACTTGCAAAATACATTCATAATAGTTCAATTAAAATTAAAAGTAAAAGGAAAATCTTGCAAGTCTACATATAATCGATAACGATTACATATGTAAGCGCTAACGACTCTATATGTAATCGATATCGACATCATGAAATCGCCAACGACTCAATATATATTCGCAATGACCTCAAAATGTTTATTTATATAGAAATTACTTGATTTACTGACTCTTAAGTTTCTTTTTCTTTCTTTTGTTCTATTTCTTTTCTTCCTTCTTCTTTACCTACATCGATTATCTCTATAATCGATATCGTTCCTATATGTAATCGCTACCGACTCTCAACGTAATCGATCTCGATTACTTATGAAATCACTATCAATTAAATATAAGTCTACATTGATCTCAAAATGTTTAATTTAATTGCGTAAATTTCCCTTATTTACATAGAAAATATTTAATTTACGGACTCAAAAGAATTCATGAAGTCGCCATTGCATCAAAAAGTTGTTTCATTTACTTCAAAATATTTGAATTACATTCAAATTTTTTCATTTATAATTAAAAAAAAAAAGAAAAGTTAGGAAGAAGGATGAAGAGCAGGTGGTGGATGGGATGGAGAGCTGGGTGGTTCCGGCTTAAGTTTCTTTTTCTTTTTCTTTTTCTTTTCTTCCTTCCTCTTCTTCTTCTTTTCTTCCTTCACCAAAATCTCCATTACTTCATCGTACTCGTCCCACAGGAACTGCAGAGGATCTGGTTCTGGTGGTGGTGGTGGGTCCTCCCATACAGGATAGAACTTTATTGGGTTATAGAAGATTTTTTCTTCGTCGTCAGACATTGGGAAAAATATGGGCTGCTAGGGATGATAGGTGGTTTGCTAAGGTCGAACTAAACCTGTATTTAAAGCTCCTAGATTGTGGAATACGAATCGTTGTATTAAATTTTCTCATTCTTCCAACCTAACTTGCCATAATGGTTTTACAAAAGGGTAGTTGGCAATAAATTGAACGTCGGCTGAGATAAATATAAAACCTCGTATGATTTATTATGACATCGAGGGTAATAACTATAGGGAAATTATTTCAAATGATGGGTATTAATTATATTCATAGAGAGTCGATATCGATTTGTTATAGATTCGTCATCCACAGTTTATATAGTCGATTACGACTACATATATAATCGTTATCGACTCTAAACCTAAAAAAAATATGTCAAAATATGCAACAAAGAGAGGAGAAATAAAAAATCTATAGCGATGGAAGCTAATTTTAATTCTAACTTACAGATTTGGTAGCTTGAAGGTTATAGTTTTGAACGCGATCGTCCACGAAGCGTCAACGACTCTCCACCGACTTCGAACGAAAAAGTAAATTCAAAATAGTAAATGATTTGAAACGACGGCGGCTATTTATTACTGTGGGGGTAGTTTGGGTATTTCCTACAGGCGTGCCTCAGCTCGGCGCGCAGCTGGTTTGTCTGGGTAAAAGTGAAACTATAGGGCTTCTGACGTAAAAGGCGTATCTGACAGGGCCGGTCAGGTAAATTTCCCAAAAATAAGATATCAGGTCATATTGAGTCATGTCACCTGATAGGGTCAAATATTACTCAAAAGAGTCATATAAAGTCATATTGGCCCATACATATCTAATATGAGTTGAATATAATATCTTTTGAGTACATTTTTCATTATTTTAATTATTAATATTTTTTATATTTTTTAAAATAAGAATAAAGATTTTTTATTAAGAGCCGATTTAGCTGAATATGTATTCAATATGTATCCGGCGATATGTTGATGTGTATCGGTTTAAAATCCATACCGCTTAGATTGATTAAAGGTGTGCATCAAGTGCCAGGTGTTTGTAGTCATAGACTTATCCAGTTAAACATCACAAATATTTCAACAATAAACCTTATGAGGACTCTAAAATGGATTAAGAGGTCGAGCTAGGGCGCCTAAAAACAAAAGCCTACTATAAAGGGTTGGGCCAGGTAAAGTCTTAACACGTTGAAGCTTTTAAGCTCAAATCATCACTTTTAATTATATATATATTAAGTATATATTATCGATAAACAAGATAAATTATAATTTTTGTAATCATATTATTAAAATAACTCTCAATGTTAGAATTGGATTCATAGAACAAATAGTTGTAATTTGAAAGTATTTGAAGAGAGGTTTAGGCCTCGTTCTTTTCCTAGTAATTTTGTGAATTATTAGGAATCTAACTTACTCAGGTTATTACAGTTTCCTTATGAATCATAGATCCTAATAATCATAAATGTGTTCTTTACTTATTTAGATTCTTAACTTTTCTTACAAAATTCTTTGGGTTTCTATCATTCTTGAGCTGCTCAAATTCTGGTAAAATTTGAAATGGGAAGTAGCCATTGAGACTCAAAGCTAAGAGTTTGTGATCCCATGAGCCCCCTCTCCTTTCTTCACTTAGAATCTGAGGCTTTCTGACCAAATAACTCGGAAAACAAATTTGGCACTGAACTAAAAAAGAATCAGAAATTGTATGGAATCCACTAAAACTCAAGAACCCAAGAAATATTCAGAAATGGTATTGGTGTTTTCTAAGGCAAGCACTTAAAATATGAGGTGTTTCTTATCTCTCGAACGATGCTATAGAATTTTATTCTCTCTCATTTACAATCTCTCCATCTCTATTCTAACAAAACTAATCTCATAGGCTCACTATAGTTTGCCTATATATTTTTTTTTATCTAATCAGTAATTGAACAAATTTAATGAATTTTCTTGTAACAAATTTAAAAAATACTAATTAATAGTAAAGTTTGAAGTGCTGCGCGGACCCACTCCAACATGTTTAGGGTAGGGCTATGGTTGAGCATATCAAAACCTGCTGACATAGTTGGACCAGCCATAGCCTTGGTCCCTGGGCTAAGTTTAGGGTAGTAGTGATGTTGCACAACCCTACCTAACTCGTTGAAAGTATAGTCTTATGATAAATCACTTAAAATTTTACCATTTTTCATACCAAATGGGATAATTTTTCTCAGGTCAAATTGTTCCGATCCGGTGGGCATTTCAACAAATTTTAGCTTTATATTTGAACAATTGTCGTAAGGTTGTTGTTGTTGGAATATGTCATGAATGTCATCCAACGATTATAATTACATATTAATTATTGATTAATAAAATATATTGATTGATGAGAACCGTTACACATATTGTGATTGAGAGGGTGATTAAGACCTCTTAATAGAAAATCCATCGGTTACATTTCTAGTTTATATAAGCAATGCTTAGCATATGAGAAAAATATACTTGGCAGAATATGCGATAGTGTCAGTAGATCAGGAAATGTTATCGCTGTCGTCGATCGATCTATGATATTGTCCAGGTTCACACTTTTTCCTCGTATAAACATTGCTTATATAAGCTAGCAATATAACCAATGGATTTTCCATTAAGAGGCCTTAATCACTATCTTAATGGAAAATTCATCGATTACATTGCTAGCTTATATAAGTAATGTTATAGAACCAGAGAAAAGTGTGCTTGGACACATAGAATATGTCATAGATCGATTGGACGAGCCGCGATAGGCAACCACCAATCTAGCGACATTGTCGCCCTCTTGATCGAGGCATGTGGCACGGATTTCTCAATCCTTTATGGAATTTTCAATCCTAACAATGATATCAAAGATTAGGTTTTATCGTTACCGTGCCATGATCGACGTCATTCGTTGCCAATCGTTGTCGATACCATCACCATTGATCAAATCATATATGGTGGTATCCTGATTGTTCAATCATCGTCGATCAAATCATGGATCACAAGCATCTCATAATCCACACCGTTGATTTGTCAGCCATCACAAGTAAGCAACAAATTATCTGTTTGTTTGGATCTAGCCAAGGTCCCCAACATATCTCTCTTGATCAGCGTTGCACAATTAGAATTACCGTCGGCATATTTCTCCATAACCATCTCTAGATTCATTGCATCCTCAACAATTTTTTGGGGCCTCTATATCTGCATAGAGGATGATGGATCTTAAAGGAAAGGTAGTAGATTCCTTAAGAATCTATCTCTTGGTTGTTTAAGATTTTCAATTCGTTGAAACCTTTGGACCCCAGAGAATGAGGAGAATGTTGCAGCACTATCCAATCAACGATCAGATTCGGTTTGACCATCGGATTTGAAAACAACAGGCTTCAACATATAAATTGGTAAATTTGTGAAGAGAACAGTAGACTTTTAAACTTTAAATCTAGCAAATTTTTTAGTAGACATATGATGAAATGTCTAAGATAGTGGGAGTATACTCACTTTAGAACAATGATATATCATATGATATTTAATTTAATTTTATGGAAACGTCCAAATGGACTTATGCAATTGAGTATTGGACATGTTGATGACGGGAAAATTCGCTTTGCGTGTAAAACCTCATGACGTGTGAGATTTAATATGACATGGTTAATATGACGGGTAAATAGCCTCATAACCTGCATATTTATGTCTCGTTATAATCGTTTGTATTTTTTTGATGGGTTAATCCAATGGTTACACCAAATGTCTTATGTAATCATATGTTTTGGCCTTCATGGTCAAGTGGGAGATGCTGGAATATAGACATGAATGTCATCTAACGATTATAATTATATATTAATTATTGATTAATAGAATATATTGCTTGATGAGAACCGTTACACATATTGTGATTAAGAGGGTGATTAAAGCTTCTTAATGAAAAATCTATCGGTTTCATTGCTAGCTTATATAAGCAATGCTTAGCACAGGAAAAAAGTATGCTTGAATGCATAGAATATGTCATAGATCGGATGAACCGCGATAAATGATCATCAGTCTAGCGACACTGCCGCCCTCTTGATCGCAGCATGTGACACAGATTTTTCAATCATTCACGGATTTCTCAATCCTTCAGTTGTTCATATATAATCTAGGGTCAATATTGAAGTACTCATAATGATAGTACAATATGTCTTACCCGCTAAGTGAAGTTCACATTATGTTTAATCACTCTGCTCATCATCATAACCTTATCCCATCCATTTGGGAATGGCTCCACAAGTCCTATGTCCTCCTTTGCAACCTCTAAGATCGGAGGTTTGAGCCTAGATTACCTAGGAGAAAAAAGCCCTACGTCCCCTTCAACAATGAAAACAAATAAAAATTAGGGATCATGTAGAACCATGTCTAAAATTACTCTGGTGAGGTTGTTATCTATTGATATTTGTAATTAGGGTCATTTTAAAATATTATTATTATTCTATTAATTATAATAATTAGTTATACATTGTGAGGGGGTGTTTGTGTGCACATATATGTATGTTTTTATAAATATATATATATATATATATATATATATATATATATATATATATATATATATAAAATGATGTGACATATACCGAATTGCAACTCGAATCATAAGTTTATGACTTATAACTTGAGTGAGGAAATATATATATATATATATATATATATATATATATATATATATATATATATATGACGCAAAGGACTGTGAGTTCAAATGCAATTAAATGGGGGTTGCACTTGAGTCATCTGTCCACCTTGTGACACCTAATTGGAGGATAGTGGCACATGAAAACTTGGTCAAAGCTGATATTATGTAAAAAAAATTAAAAGGTATATTTCTCTACCGTTGAAAAGGTAGTCAAAGGTGAAAACTTTCAACTCACCAGATTTGGCCGCGGATGGGAAACTTAAAACCTCTAAGTTGAAGGGACAAAAGATTTGAAAAAGCAAAAATAATTTTCACCTTTCACTGGAGTTGGCATTATTGTATATATATATATATATATATATATATTTTTTTTTTTTATACGGCCATTTTAGGCCGAGACAGCCTCAAGAACCAAGGAAGAGGCATGCATACACATATAATAGTTGGGGAGCAACGTGAGAGAGCACAAACTACAGAGGTGAGGATTAACTAACAGAATCCAACCTATACCATATAAAGACCGGTAAAAAACATCGTGAAGGATGAGTATCGAACCCACGACCTCCTCCGTCACAATGAAGGGAGGGTACCAACTGGGCTAATGCATTGTTGTATTGGGATGTATTTTATTGGGTAATGGCATGCCACATATCACATGAGCTGGCATTGCAATACAACGTAGATATATTATATGCTTGGTCCATGTTATGGAACTATGGAGAATCCAACGCTCCTTGATATATTTGTCATTCTCATTCGCGGAGCGAAATAGTCAAAGGAACGCAAGGTAGTTCCATTATTAGCATACTTGAGGGCCTTTTACCCTCTCCGTACCATTCAAAACTATAAACCACAAACATTGAGGCTAAGACTGTCAAAAGGGTCAAGTGAGTTCGCCGGCCCGACATTAAAATTTTAAGGCTGGTGATGACGTAGACCCACATGTCACAATGTTGTTCGGATTTGGGCTTAGGCCCCCGCCCCGATTTTGTTTCTAGCATGGGCGTTATGTTTCACCGTCTCACCTAAAATGCGTCATGACTGTACCATCCTCAATCACATATAGCCTAGGGTTAGGATTTTCCCTATCCGATGTAGGACTATTATAATCCTCCCACCTTACAGAGGAGCCGTCCTCGACTCTGATACCATTCTGTGACGACCCAGACCGACATGCCAGAAACAAAACTGGGGCAAGGACCTAAGCACAGAACCAGATAATATTGTGGTATGTGGGTCTGGGTCGTCACAGAATTTATAATAGTCCCACATCGGATATGGAAAAGTCCTACCCTTGGGTTATTTATAATTGAGGACGCTACATGTCATGACGCATTCTAGATGGAGACTTAAGCCCATGCCAAAAACAAAATTGCGGCGGGAACTTAAGCCCGAAACCGAACAATATTGTGACATGTGCGTCTAAGTTGTCACAGGCCTGTAAGTTCGGCATAAAGTCCAAATCCACCCGCGGTAAATCGTGGCCCGGACCCTTTCCGCTGATTGCCGATGATGATCGTGAGTCGAAATTCACTTTACTTATAAACCCAAACTACCATACACCTGCAATCTCCTAGGGTTGTGATCTCTTTTGTTGGTCCATTCGCAGTCAATTATGGCTCAAAGCTTGGAGGCTGCTCTCGGCCTAAAGAAGTTATTTATAATTACAAAACTGCCCAGATTGTGGGATCATAGGTAGTTTTCGAACGATAAGATTATAAAAGAGGGTCTGGAAACAAAACACAGAGAGGGGATCATAGGAGAAAAACAAAGAGAATTGGAAAGAGCCAAAAGAAGATCAAAGTCACCCAAATCCCAAAAAAAAACCTACAATTTCTGAGAAGGTATTTGGAAAAATAAAAAAAAACCCAAAGATCCTATGTCAGATCTCTCTCTCTTTCCCTTTAAATTTTTATACTTTCTTCACTAGCTCGAGTGGGTGAACTCCATTGCACTTCATGTGCATTGCCAAATTTGCCTTATAAAAGGCTGATAAAGGCACTCTATTGATCGGATTTTGAGTCTTTTAAGTACTTTAGGATTTCTCCCCAAACCCTCTTTGATTGGAATTTTGGGTTTAATAAGATCTAAAGTTCTCAAAAACTCGCATATTTGCGACATTAGTTGACACGAGCCAAATGTCGCTCGTCTCGATGTCCGCTTGTGAATGCAAATGCTTGATTTGTCAAATGTATTATGAAAACAAGTATTCACAATTTCCTCGTTTGATCATACTCATTGAAAGACTCAAATTAATTATATTCAAATTTCAAGATAGCTAACATAATTTTGGAAGGCCACGATTACAGAATTATCGAAATAAACTACAAGTTATTCTTGTATACTTATGACCTTTGAAATCACAAACTCCTAACTCTTCCGATGTCAAAATAAAGGTATGTGAGAAGCAATCACCTACTCATGTTCATAAAGGATATATGTGATGCACTTTTTTTTGGCAAACATGATACATCTATCCTCATTTAAACACATATGTTATGCAACTATTTTCATGAAGATGAAAATTCGGGGTTTCATTTCAGTTTTGGAGGGTACCGAAACCGAATTCGGCAGAAAATTTCAACCTCATACAAAAATAACAGAAATTTCGGTCCCATATTATTATTTCGGTGGGGACCAAAACCGATAATTTTGGCCGAAATTTTAATCCTTGATTCCCATTCAAAGAGTCATATTATGCAATTTTCTCATTCAAAGAGGCATATTACTCAACTATCTTCATTCAAAGAGATATATTATGTGATAATCCTCATTCCAAGAGGCGCATTATGTATCCACCCCGGTAATCGCTCACTCAAAGGCTACATGAAGGTGTTAGGAGTTAGCAAAACTCTCTAAATGCTCTCTGAGACGATGGAATACTAGACTTATATTAGAGGGATCATATAGTGATCTAATATATATTGTACACATATACGTTGTATTGTTAATTAGGTTTTTTTTTTATAAAGATGTAATTGAGGGGGCATTATTTGCGATACCTAAAAGTGTAAAGTCTTCATTATGGGACTTTTGCATTTCCCCCCCCTAAGATATGACGTATTTACACTCTGCACCCTGGGTTTCACCTATTTACACTATGGTCCCTGCTTTTTTGTTTCCTTTACATTTTGCCCCCTACAGTGACGAATCAATCATTGACTATTATGAAATTAAACTTTGGCTGATTGGAATCAGATGATAGAGATCATTTTTTACCATAATTTTCTACCCAATGAATCTTGAGATCATGAGTATACCATCAGACGGTCAGATTTTAATTCACTTGGCACACATATTGAAAAGTGATCCAAGAACCATATTTGATGTACACCCACGATCATGATCACTTTTTGTGTTATCTGACACATGAAATCAAAATCTGACGGTCTGATGGTGGCTTCTTAATCTTAAGATTCATTGAGTAAAATTTTATGGTGAAAAATGATATCCGACATCTAATTCAAAGCAGTCAAAGTTTAATTTTTTTATATAGTCAACAATTAATTCATCATTGTACAAGGTAATAAGTAAACACAAAAATAGAGACCGCAATGTAAATAGGTGAAACACGGGGAGTGTAATATAAATATGACATATCTTAGGGGGGGGGTAAATGCAAAAATCCCTAAATTAATAAAACTCTCATAAATCGAGGAAACGCTTGTTATGATTTAGTTATGTTTGAATTCCTTTGCTCACGCAAATTTGTTACAACACCCGCCCGGCCTATGCATCTCTTTTTATTTATATATTAAATATATTAACATGAGTATACAAGAAATATATTATACTTTTTATAATCAAATTATGAAAATAACCCTCAATATAGTAGTTTCATTCATCAAAACGTTTAGTTGTAAGCATTGTCACAAACCCCCACAAATAAAATGCCGATTTGTCAAATTTTCGGATAATTTGTGATTTTGCATTTTCTCGGATTCGCCGAATGAGATGACCCTGAAAAAAAAAGCATCGTGCGCTACACCGGGCTAGCCGCTCAACTTTTTCATAATATTCTTTTTTTATATTAATTTTTTGACAAGTCTCAAGGCTCATGGGTTACAAGTCCCGAGACTCCCTACTCCCTAGTCTCTATTCTCTATCCATATTTCCCGAAGAGTACCTTTAAATTCACCCACCAAATCTTTGAGTTCACCCATACTGAAACACATTGATTATATTGAATCGGGCGATAGAGATTGTTTATCATTCCAACATTTCATACGATGGATTTTGAGAACATGGTCGTGCCATTAGCAATTATTTTTTTATTTCATGGTACACACCCCAAAAAGTGACCTTAAAATTAATTTTAAGTGTGTACGTGATGTTAAGGTCACTTTTTTGAGATGTGTGCCACGAGACATAAAACAATGACAGATTGTAGGCCCATGATCTCAAGATCCATCATGTGAAAGATTGGGAGGATAAACGATCCTCCCAATCTTCTTATAACTGTATTAATACTAAATTTTGTTTCATTTCTTATAATTAAGTTTTTTTTTTTTCTATTCTTTTCTTCTTCTTCTTCTTCTTTTCTGGCCAGATTTACTTCTCATCCAAGGGTTTTTATCTATTTATTTATTACTTATTCTATAAAATCTATTTTCATTGGATTTTTCATATAGTTCTATACTTATCTGTAGCACATCATAATATATTTTGTGTACAATTGTTTTTTCCAGACTTGCAGAATTTGTTGACAACAGTATCCAAGTCAAGCTTATTGGTAGAATTGTCGAAGACAAGGTCAGCCCTAATTCTCTGATTATTTATCTATATAGTAGGATGCAATTCATGAGGAACCAGTCCCAATTCTCTTGTCATTTCTCTATATAGCAGCCCTGCAATTCAAGTGTTCTTGGAATTTTTATTTTCTAAAGTTGAATCAATTTGAATATTTGTTTGTGCTGTTGTGTTTTGATTTTAATGAAAAATTTGATTAAAGAATCAATATTTTATCTTTATTTTATTTCTCTGATATAGTACAAATATGAAATGATCTATAATTTTGTGTCTTTTGAATTAAGAACCAGTAACTATCTTTAGTTTGGAAGTTTTTTACTACTTACTGATTTTATTTTGTCCTCGTAGAGGATATACAATGTGTTGATGTTGTGGCATTTCAATTTTATTTTTATGGTTAACTGTCTAGTGATTGTTGTTTCTACTTTTTATGTTTGTAGAATGCCTAAAGATAAAGACCTAATTTGGGAGCATCTTGAAAACGTTGGGCCGTGAAACAAAATAAAGTGTAAATATAGCAAGGAAGAGTTCTTATGTTCGGTGACAAGATTGAAGTTTCATCTAGCATGGTTGTCATCAAAAGATATAAAAGTGTATAATGCAGCCCCAGATTCAATGCAAAAATTTGCACGAGGTTTATTTGAGGAAGTGGGAAAGACAGTGCAGAGGGATACTATTAGTTTAATGTGGACGTAGATCGATAATTATAGTAACAACTCATCCTCAATTGGGTGGAGTTCTCAACATGCCACGACTATGTTAGAAGTTTATATTTTGGTGGCCGTTATTATGGTCAATCCGTTGATCGGTGAATAATGTAAGATTAATTTTGAGATGTGTGATTGTTAATTCGGTGAGTTTGAAGAGAATAAACAACTAATAGGTAGGTCTTTAGTTATGATATGATTGTGATTACTAATCACAATATAATTAGTAATTTAAGTTTTTAATGGGAAAGGACTCTTTGGCTATAAATATAAGGGGTGCCTGGTCCCAACGATTGCTCGACACAATTCAATCCTCCTTATTAGCTAAAGCATCCCCATTGTGTTAGGAGATATTGAGAGCGAGAAGATCGTTGAAGATCGGCAACCCACCATTAATGGCTCACACTCAAGGTGTGCGCATATATTTAATTTATGGATTAATGATTTATTGTTTTTGATTGATCATGCGCTTAGATTCTAGGATATATTTTTGGATGGTCGGATCGATAGATTCATTTAGATTCCAACAATGGATATTAGAGCCAAGTTACAATGTTTGATCGATCAAAGTATTAGCATATGAGTTTTATCTTGGTGTTCAATTTCTAATTTTGATTTTCTGATTCAAGATAATCTAATCTTCGCTCATGCACAAGGGTGGATTCAGTGGTGTTATTTTGAGCGTGCCCATATTCACTCATATGCCTTACATGTTTAGCGATATGCACAAAATTATTTGAGACTCAAACTCTCCCTGAGTTTGATGTGCACAAAATCTCTACGTTGACGTGTTCAAAATCCCAAAGACCCTACTGCTTACACAGCCAAGCACTCACCAATCATTCAGATCTCCATACGTTTTAATTTGACATGCTCTAAAGATTTGAATAATTCTAAAAATTAGGACAGAGCTATTGTAACAAGACCACTTGACATCTGGACTGGTCAAAATCTGTCACGACCCGAAATTCTACCCCATCCTGAGGGCTTAGAATTCTGAGTTATGACCCGCACATATCCCAGATATGCTAAGCGGACATACACCTAATCAGAGTTCTCGCGCACATCTAGTTACACGAAATCCGTGAAAGCTAACATACCATAGTGGAGTATAAAGCAATCATAAATACTGAATAAATATGATAAAATGCGATAGAATACTATAAGTTCACAAATAACATTTAAGTCAAATAAGAGACAAATCCGATAAAAATGAAAGCATAGAGTCAATGATAATAATATAAGGCAAAGTCCAATACCGAGTCTACAAAATCAGTATCCGGCGCTCGGATCAAAATCAACACTGTAGTCCTCCTGAAAACTGGCAACGTCACCCTCCAAAGGCTCCTGATAATCAACGTCCACTGGGTCGACGTTCTCAGCACCAATCGAATCAGAGAAACCCACGTCCACACCGTCGGTATAGTCACCTGCAGCTGTTAATTTATCGTGGGATGAGTTTACTCAGTCACGTAAACTCAGTGGATACACCACCAATCCACCTCATACTACTCAGGTGCATTGTGGGTGCATCAAGTGAGTGATAACATAGTATATCAAAGGAATCAGAACAGAATAATGAAATCAAGTGCATATCGTAAGCTCATATCCTAATCCTTAATGCAAGATCATGATCTAGACACTTATATCCTAACGTACTTTACCATATCTCATATCATATCATACCTCATATCATACCGTATTTTATTATTCTCGCACATACATCTGTACATCGCATGAGCGTAACTAACATACTCATAAAATCCTAAACGACCTGTGCCAGAGTCGCTGCTCGAGCTACCATGTGAGGGTCACCATAGTATCACACCACCATATCATAACGCCCTTCATATCATATCATATCATACACCCCATCTAGTCACAGGGGCGGCCAGCGACTCATAACTCATAATGTCTCCCAAAGACATCCGTCTTCACTGAAAGACGTTGTTGCCCTTACGGTGGCTACGCAAGGAACGACACGTACAGAGACTTAAGTTGTTAATCTTTTGCTGGCCTATACAGCGGTGCTTTATTATCGTGACATATCTTATCATACTGACTCATATCATATCATACTGACTCATATCTTATCCTACCAACTCATATCTTATCTTATCATATTAGAACTAGGGGTGATAGGGTCACCATTTATGCCACCGTATACGAGGTTACACTGAATTCGTACTCACCCTACTCGTCATGGTGTCCCATACCACCATGAGTTGTAAGGCATGTGAATACTATGTATTCCCCATTTCGATACCATCTCAGTGAATCACCACGCCCAAGCATAGACATGATCTCATACACTCTCATGTCATCTGACCTAACATGACCTTAACTCATATTATGATCAAAGTAGAGGTACAGAATCATCACACACACAAAAAGGTTTTCATTTATATTATTGTTATATTTATACATATATTTATTTACATAACATACTATTAAATATAGAGTAGGGGAGTAATTAAGTGTTTTCAATAACTCGAAGGTCAGAGTTCGATTTTCACGAGGTATCGAAGTTCTAACATTTCGTATTATCGAAGAGGTCGCATCGAAGCGATAGAATGATACATATATAGTGTACTATAATTAAATGCTTAAATAAAATGAGATTATAATTTAAAGTGGAGTGCATCACGACCATCAATTGAAAAGTGCAAGTGATTAAAGCGCACTGAGTTTTTTTTTTTGGTCGTGCAAATGTGGAATTTATAGTGTTTTTAAGGTCGTCTGTTCAGACGAGGCTCGATTGATTATTTTTGGAATTGATCACTCGGTCTTAATTGTGTTTATATAAACTATTTAATTTAGGTACAAATCGATTGATCAATTTTATTATTATTATTATTATTTTTTTAATTTTTTGGTATCAATCGGTCAAGTTTAAAGGGATTTAATATACACAAAGACCCGATTCTGTATAACGTCGATCGATCGAAAGTGGAATCGATCTATCTAAAACATTAAAGAATTTAAGGGACGCAGTGGATCGGTTCTATTCATGATTGATGGATCGAATCTGAAGTTGAGTTCTGCCATACTTGTGTATTATAGGGTAATTTTATATTAATAAAGCAATTTAATACTAAGTATAGTAATAATATATATATATATATATATATATATATATATATATATATAATAATAATAGTTACACAAGTAAAAAAATTTGGCAATACTTTAATATATTAATATTGTACAATCCATAACCGTTATATTATTATATTAATATAACAATTGGTTTTATAAGAATATAATATATTTTTTATATATAAGCTACTTGGCATATTTGGCATTTATTTAATATTATAAGCCAAAAGGAGTCCCTGGAATATGATAGAATCTAATATAATAATATAATAATTTATATAATTTTAAAATAGTATATGTAATCATTGCTAATACACTTGACATTTAATGTGATGTGCTCCTTCAATGGAAAGTAGTGCACGGCCAATGGGTTGTTCATTCAAGGGAAAGTAGTGCACGATTAATGTGATGCTGGCTGCAAGTATAATTTCCTTTGGTTTAAGGAATTATAACCAACGACTTTTGTTTGTTAGGTACAATAGGGAATCGGGCATGCCTTATGTGGATGCGCGGGAGATCGTTTCTTTGCACAAAGCAAAACCCCCTCCTGCGGCCTCAATTTTGATGCAGGCAGAGAATAAAATAATAAGAGTGAAAAATAAAAGAAAAACAAAACTGAAGATGTAGGGAGATTATTACACGGACCGATTAGTATAAAGGGGCTTTATATTTAATCCAACGATGCGATCGATTGGTTTTCATCAAATTAAATCAGAATCGAATTTAGCTATTTATTTAATTCTAAAGCAAGATTATTTAGAAACAAAATTAGGGTTTATTTTATAACCCGTTGATACGCGACCAAATCATATCCTACGCGACGGGATCTGAGAAGAACGAGATAGATGGATGGGTACCCACCTCTTGAAGCGTGATCGGCGGATTGACGGCGGTTAGGGCGATAGAAATCGGTGTCAACACGATGGTCCGTCCACGATTACGCCGCCTTCTTCCACCACGATTTGATCGGTAGAAAAAAAATACCACGGTGTTCTTTGTGGAAGAACACACAAGAGATTTAAAAGAGATATAGGTGTTTTTAGAAAATGGTGGCCAGAGAAGAAGATGGAGTGACGGCTAGGGTTCTTAAGAAGAATTCTCGTAATAATGATTTAGGGTTCTCCGTAACTTCTTGTCTATAACTAAAGCCTTTCAACCACTAGACCACCACACAACTTGTGTCAAATAAAGACAATTTTAAATATAAAACCTTTTGAAAAACCAAAATGTGTATTTTCTCAACTAGGGTAAGTTCCGGTGTGGAGCACTAACACCATGTTTGGTACAAAACAAATCTAACACCACAATTTCAGTTTAAAATTTTTTAGGGTCGTTACAAAATCTGACCAAGACCAGCCCTTTATAGGCCGAGGTCAATGTGAAGGACTCTTGTGAAAGACTTTTAATTTATTTATTTGCCAACAAATATGCTTTAATTGACTTTGCCTTTTAGTGAGCTCTCTAGTTTTAAAGCTGTGTTATTTCATGTTGCTTGCTTGGTGATTACGGTGGATAACATAAGGCTAATTAGTTAGGTCGCTGGTTCTGTCTTTTGCATGACGAGGTTAAATGGGCCCAGAGACCCGACCCGTTATCATATACTTCCTATACAATTAACCTGGCCCGTGAACCGACCCGATTTGTGACTTGGCCTGATTGATAATCGAGCGCAGGCCATGACTCGATCCGGCCCATAGTCCGGTCCGATCCATCACTTAACCCGACCCATGATTTATGACCAAATTTGGCCAGTTAAACATGACCCATTTGTCCTTAAGACCCAATTGTGATCCATATTATTCTTATTCTTTTCGGGCCATTTCTGGGCTATTTATAGGTCCGATTTTCAGATATTATATATGGATTTTGATTTTTTCGAACATTCCGAATCTATTTTTGAGGCTATTTGTGAAAAGGAGCTTTTTATCATGACATTTTCATGACCTGATGTCATTTTGATATTTTTTAATATGATAATTGTTGTATTTTTCAGTGCCTTTAATTAAGGTCGGGTATTGAAAATTGTGCTCCAACACCAAGGCTGGTACTTACACATTATTACACTCGATTATTGTTAATTTTTGACACTTACTTACAATACGAGTTGGATTTGACTTATTTATTTTATTGATTAATCACTGTTGTAATCATTTAAAATATTATCAGATCAAAATTAAGAACATGGCTTGGAAATATTCTTCCGCCCAACGGTGATGATCTTTCCTAGTGTTGTGATTTTCAAAGTGAGATTTATTTTTGTAAAAGACAGTGTTACAAATTTAGTAAAAGTGTGTAGTGAACGTTGATGTCACAACTTAAGAGATTACTTCTGCCAAACGGTGATGGATCACTTAATGTTGTGTGATGATTGTGTTTTACTATTTATTTTTTTGTTGTGTGTGGGTACTGCTAGCGTGTTGTGACTCGACCCAACGGAGGGTCATAACGACGCAATTAGTATCACAATCATTAATGTATATTGAGGAAGCGGCTAGTGTGTTATGACTGACCCAACGGAGGGTTATAATGACATAGATTATTTCTCAATAAAACCACATTGCTTTAATTTTTATTATATTCCTTGGCATATTTTAACTCTTACATCATATACTATAATTATAACCTTGTGGAATTAATAGTTACATTAATTGTATGTGAATATAATAAAACCCTTAATATTGTGCAGCATTGAACCCGTCTTCTATAATTAATATGATTAGTGGAATTGAACTTTTAAGTGGCTTAAATTATGGTAAATGGAAGGAACAAGTTGCAATTGTTCTAGGCTGCATGGATCTTGACTATGCTATACGATCTGATAAACCCAAGGTGCTCACCGCTGATGCCTTAGCTGAGGATCTGACAGTGAATAATACAGATTTGGAAAAATGGGATAGATCAAATCGTATGAGCCTCATGATCATAAAGAGTTTTATTACTGATGCGATCCGGGGAGGTATTCTTAACTCGCACAATGCAAAGAAATACATGCAAGCCATTCAAGAACAATTTCAGGGGACTTCTAAAACACTTGCCAATAATCTTATTGTTAAAATGGGAACCATGAAATATGATGGTCATAGTGGCGTACGTGTAATAGCCCGAAAAATCACGCAAAACTATGACCTCGGGATTCGTGCCCGATTGGTCACAAGTTTGACCAATCAGGAGATCATGAGTTAGCATAGAATGTGATGAACGGACGAGATGTGATAGCTTGAGTGTTTTAGTGGTGTGTGTTGTAAATAGAAAGTCGCATACACCTACCGCGGTGTATGTGCTCAACTCACAAGTGAAGAATAGGATAAAAGGGTTTAATAACCCTAGATATGTAGTTTCGGTTGTTGAAGGAGAGTAAAGAAGAGAGAGAGAGTGAAGAGAGTGATTAATGCAAGGAGTGAATGCTAGTTGAGGAAGAGAGATTCAAGCATTAAAGAGGCCGATTCAACGCAAGGGATCCGCTGAAAAGCTAAAGCTGGAAACCCTAGCCTTCCAACCCTAGATTTGAAATCAATTTGAGATTGATTCAAGGTAAAATTTTGTAAATCAAATGCATAGATTATAGAGGCTAAATGGTAGTTGAAAATAGTTTAAATCTTAGGATAATGGCTTAGAAAAATAGAAGAAAAAGTATGGAAAAAGATTGGGAAGAACAATGAAGGGTCGATCGACAATTTCGATTAATCGAAATTGGGTTCGATTAATCGAAATTGGCCAGAAGTTGAAGGGTCGAGGATTCGATTTCTAATCGAATTTGATTTGATTAATCGACTTTGAATTCGATTGATCGATTTGGGGATCGATTAATCGATCGAGAACCTCCAAAGGACCCCGGGGTTGAAGGAAATGACTTGAGGAAAAATCACTAAATCGAAATGGGATTTCGATTAATCGATTTAGTTTTCGATTAATCGATTTGGAATCGATTAATCAACTTGAAACTCATTTGATCGAGGGTCTACTTTGCGAAAGAAGGATTTCGATTAATCAAATTGGATTCGATTAATCGAAAGAAAACTCATGTTGAGCAGTGAATTTGCTTTCGAAGAAGAATTTCGATTAATCGAAATTGGATTCGATTAATCGAATGGAAACTCGACTGAGAATGGACTTTGCGAAAAGGAGAATTTCGATTAATCGAAATT
Source organism: Chloranthus sessilifolius (assembly GCA_021018995.1). Lineage (NCBI taxonomy): Eukaryota > Viridiplantae > Streptophyta > Magnoliopsida > Chloranthales > Chloranthaceae > Chloranthus > Chloranthus sessilifolius. The sequence continues at coordinate 18,121,163 of CM037593.1, read as the reverse complement.
GCTTCGATTAATCGATATTGACCTTCGATTAATCGATTTTGGAAATCGATTAATCGAATCAGGTTCGATTAATCGATTTTGGAATTCGATTAATCGACTGAGATAAACTATGTTGACTTTTAGGTTTGACTTTAAGATTCTTGGGGGATCTTATACCTTCTTTATTGCATCCTTTGTGATGTGTTTCGCCTGTGATGTGGTACCATAGGTGGTACGTGTGGACTAGTGCACAAGGAGTCACGTGGGACCTTGATGCATTGAACAAATGAAGACTTGAGGTAGGGAACACCTTGAACATGTACTTTATTTTACAAGAGCATGTATGTACTGATATAGAACTCAATTCAAATGTTTATTTCTTAAGAGTTTGTGAAAAGTGTGTGTGTGTGACACCCATAAGAGTAATCATAATGAGGGTTTTTAGAGAGATTTTGTACGGCTTGGTATGTCAAGCCTTGATTTTGTTTAAAACCATGTATATAGGGAGTTGGGATTATTCTTTTGGGGACGAACCATCCGTGATGATTTCTATCATCGATGGTTCGGATCGGTTCTCCATTCATGCAGAGGCATGAGGGTAGAACTGTCTTTTGGGAAGTTAATTAATATAGATTTAAATTCCGCAATTTCATTTATAGTACTTTTGATGCTTGATATATCAGTGTTCCGTGCTTAGCTAAGGGCACGATCAAGATGATCGTGCTGATGGCACGGGTTTCGGGGTGCCGAAATCCGGGCTGTCACAGTACGGGAGCACATTATGAGAATGAGTGGCATGGTGACTCAATTGAAAGAAATGGATATGGGTTTTTCTGAGGGTTATCTTGTTCACTTCATTATGACTTCTCTTCCTGCACAATTTGGCCCGTTCAAGATTAATTATAATACGCAGAAAGAGAAATGAAAGATAAACGAGCTAATCTCTCACTGTGTCTAAGAAGAAGAAAGACTTCGGACTGAAAAACCTGAAAGTGCTCATTACGCAGCTCTTGGACCATCGAAAGGAAATTTCAAGCGAAAGAAGAAATCATATAAAGGAAAGAACGTGAAAGCTTCTCCACCAGAAACCAAACAAGGAGAAGCTAGCGGATCTACTTCTGACATTAAGTATCATTTCTGTAAGAAGAAGGGACACATTAAGAAGAATTGTCAGAAATACAGAGATTGACTAGTTAAGAAAGGTAATGACCTAGTCTTTGTGTGTTTTAAATCACTTTATGTTGATGCTCCACGCAATACTTGGTGGATAGATTCTGGTGCAACTATTCATATAAGTAATTCAATGCAGGGATTTCGATCCAGCAAGAAGCTAAATAAAGGCGAACGAACCATCAAACTCGAAAATAGAGTAGAAGTAGACGTGGAGGCCATTGGGACTCTCCGTCTTATTTTAGATAGTGGTTTCATTTTAAATTTAGTTGATACTATTTACGTTCCAAGTATCACTAGAAACCTTATCTTAATTTCTAAATTGGATTCAATAGGTTTTGAATTTACATTTGGACATAATATTTTTACTCTATTATTTGATTCCGATATTGTGGGTGGTGGCTCATTAGTGGATAATCTTTATCAGTTGAACTTGGATTCATCTTATGCCCAAGCTTTAGTTTCTATGTATGTGAATGACAAAATTAGTAAGAAATGAAAATGAGCAATTGGTCACTGCTCCATTTTATGGCATAAATATTTAGGCTATATATCTAAGGATATAATGGAGAGATTAATTAAAGATGATATAATCGATACACTCGATTTCTCTGACTTCAATACTTGTGTTGATTGCGTTAAAGGAAAACTCACAAAGACTAATAAGAAAGGGGCTATCAGAAGCACGAGTTTGCTGGAAATAGTCCACACTGATATTTGTGAACCGTTTCCAACTCCTGTTATTAGTGGTCAAAAGTATTTTATTACCTTCACTGATAATTATTCTGATTTTGGTTATATATTTCTCATTCATGAGAAATCTAAGGCCTTGGATATGTTTAAAATCTATAAAGCCGAAGTTGAGTTATCACTCAATTCGAAGATTAAAATTGTGAGATCTGATAGAGGCGGAGAGTACTATGGTAGATACTCATAAACAAGTCGCAATTCAGGACCATTCGCCCTGTATCTACAAGAGCATGGTATTGTTGCTCAATGCACCATGCCGGGAATACCTGAACAGAATGGTGTAGCTGAGCGACGAAATCGTACTCTTATGAATATGGTAAGAAGTATGTTTTGTAACTCTAAGTTGCCTATATTCTTGTGGGGAGAAGCCTTGAAAACAGCGATGCATATCCTGAATTGGGTTCCTAGTAAGGTTGTTCTCAAAACTCCTTATGAGCTATGGGTAGGAAGAAAACCGACTTTAGGATATTTACACATTTGGGACTGTTTAGCTAAAGCAAAGGTGTAAACACAATTAGGAAAATTTGATCCTAAAACTATAAGTTGTCATTTCATTGGTTACCCTAATCGGTCAAAAGGTTACAGATTTTATTGTCCCATTCATAGTACCCGGATTGTTGAGACTAGATATGCAAAATTCTTTGAGGATCGTGAGAACAGTGAGGGTGTTGAGCCTAGGAAAATCACTTTTGAGGAGAATTGAGTTATTATTTCTATCCCTTTTATCCAAGAAAAAGTGGCACCAACATCAGTTATTCAAGCAAGTGTTGATGCACCTGTGACTATACCTATTGAAACACCCCATATTGAGGAGGCTCTTGCTCCCATGGCGACTACAATGATCAACTATTGCATAGATCAGAGAGAGTGAAGAAGCCATCAATGCAATAAAAGAGGCCATCAATGCATCCATATTTGAATGTCACATTTTAAAGATCTTCTATCTCTATCATATGACTCAACACAATAAAAGAGGCCATCAATGCATCCATATTTGACTGCTTTGAATTATATAATAGAGATTTTTTCTTTATACCAATCTTTTGTATTAAACATCTTTAGATCATGACCTTCAAATTTGATGGCTAAGATGAAGTTTTCACTTGGCCTAAGTCCTCCAACTACCAAGTCTTTCCTTTAAATGATAGCTCTAATTATACCAACTAGATATCTAAGTGCACTACATTCGAAAAATCAATAAATGATATGAACCAGATGACGGAGATCGATTTTCTTTTCAATCTTTCACATAATGGAGCTTGAGATCAATGGTGAACCATTAGACGGTCAATTTATGGTTCCATGTAGCATACATCCCAAAAAAGTAATCGAAAACCTTGTCGCACACATCATACTTAAACGTGATTTTCGATCACTTTTTGGGATGTGTTATTTGTACCACGTGCAATAAAAAATTGACTGTCAATACACTCATGATCTCAAGATCCATTATGGGTACGATTGGGACAAAAAATATCGTTATTGTCTCATTCAAAATAATCAATGGTATTCGGCTATGGTGCCCTTCAAAATTTATTTCCAATTCAATCTTCCACATGACGATCCTGAGGTAAATGGTGTACCAGTAGATGGTCAATATTTAATTTGCGTGATACACATCCCAAAGAAGTAACTAAAAATCATGTGGCAGACATCATGCTCAAACATGAATTTCGATCATGTTTTAAAACGTGCAACACCTGAAATAAAAAATTTATTGTTGATACACCCATTATCTCATACATTATGGGGAAGACTGAGCGACAAATGATCTCCATCATCTGATTCACAACAGTCAATGATTTTCGGTTATAGTGCCTTCAAAATTCGATGAGTGTAAATAAATCGTTTCTATTATTGCTTTAATCTTTTACATAATGGATCCTTACATCAATGATGTACCATCAGAGGCTCAAATTTTTCATCTCACCTGACACACATTCCATAGAAGTAACTAAAAATTATGTGGCATACATCATATTCAATCATGATTTTCAAACTTTTTGTGATATATACCACATGAGGTAAATAATTAATTGTCAATACTCTCATGATCTCAATATCGATTATGTAAAAGATTGAGAGAAAAATGATCTCTATCAGATGATTCAAAGAATTTAATGGGTTTTGGCTATGGTGCCATTAAAAATTCGATCACTGTAAATAGGACGGTTCGATTTTCGTTTCAATCATTCATCCGAAAAAATAACTGGAAACTATGTGACACACAATATTATATCTAGTTAAAAATTATAAATGTGAAAAAATAAATGTTTTTGACCAAATTCGGGAAAAAAAGTTGTAAAATTTGCATATAATTTGGGAAATTCGTGAATTATTAAAAATTTTGGATTGTATTAAAAAATTCACAAATAATTCATATATCTATATATATATATATATATATATATATATATATATATATATATATATTAAGTCAGCGAATTTGCTCACTACGGTGATAAGAAAAGTATCAAGAATTGGCCGATACCGATATGTATCGGCCTCGATACAATATCGGGATCGGTCTCGGTATCAGTATCGGCCACATGGAATCAACATGTGACTGTTTGATAGGTGTGCCATGATCTCAAGATCTATTGTTGGAAGATTGGGATGAAAAGTGTTCTCCATTATTTGATTTAAGGCAATCAATGAATTTTTATTGTGGTTGCAGAGAGAATGAAGAAGTGGTTGAAGGAGAATGAGATGGTAAAGAACCAGAGAAAATCTGACTTGGCACTGACTTGGCTCAGAGGGTGAAGAAGATGAAAGAGAGGTTTGTTAGTGTTTCTTGTTTTGTTGTTAAAACTATTTTTAATACTTATTTTCTTACATTACTAAAGTAGATTTGGCAGAATAGTAAAATATATGGAAGATGACTTTATCTGCAACACATGATTTTTTAGTTTGATTATTATTATTATTATTATTATTGTTTATTATTATTATTATTAGGTTAGGGTTTTTGTAACCCACGATTCGATTTCTGCAAATGATGGTTCCACGGTTAAAATTGATGGCTGCTTGGAATCAGACGGTGGAGATTTTTTCATTTTTTTCCCCAATCTTTCAAACAATAAGTCTTGAGAACATGACCCACCTATCAGACGATTAAATGTTATTCCACATCGAATACATCCCCAAAGTGACTTGAGAACTCTTCTCATAGAATGTCATGATCACGATTACTTTGGGGCTGTGCGTCACGTAGAATGAACATGTATAATATGTGGGACGCAGTCTCAATATTTATTGTGTGAAGGATTGAGACGAAAAATGATCTCATCTAATTCAAGTCAGTCCGTGATTTTAACGGTGGAATCATTAGTTGCGAAGACCGAATCTTTAGCTGCAAAACTAAATTAGAAAGGATACTTATCCACTGTTTACAATATGATCAATGGTACAGAAATCAATGCATCAAGTTGGGTGGGCATCACCTTAACTTTGGCCCTTGATTTGAAAGGCAAAAAAATTTAAAAGATACATTTTTTATGGAAAATTTTTAAAATTGACCTCTAGTTTCCATCTTTTCCATAACTGACTAGCTTGAAGCCAAGCCAAGTTAAAATATAGTAAATACCCCCAAGGTATGTAAAAGGTGACAAAAATTTGGGTGATTCTAAACATATTAGCATCATTGACTGCTTTGAATCCAAGGATGGAGATTGTTTTTCGTCCTAACCTTATACGGAATTGATTTTGAGATCATGGGCGTACCTTCAGATGATCCATTTTACTAAAAGACAGGGACAAAAATAATGGAGAGCGATATCGCTTCCATTGAGGAGCGTCAATGCATTTTAAGGGGAACGTCAACACTTCTCTAGAGGAGCCAGCGCTCCCTTAGGGGAGCGTCAACACTCCTCTAGCGCTCCTTTAGGAGAGCGTCAACACTACTCTCGAGGAGCGTCAACACTCCTTTAGGGATTGTCAGCTCTCCTCTAAAGGAGCTCCAACACTCCTCTATACTGACTCCATCTTTTTTAGTAAAATTGATCATATGATAGTACGCCCTTGATCTTAAGATCAATCTCGTCAAAGATTAGGATGAAAAATAATCTCCATCATGGGATTCAAAGCAATCAATTATGCTAAGACGTTTAGAACCGCCCAAGGGTATTTATGACTTTTTAACGAAGCTTGGCTTCAAGCTGGTCTATTATGCAAAAGGTGAACTTAGAGGTCTAATGTTGAAAAATGCGAGACAATGGTGATCGATTCCGAAAATTTTCCATTTCACACTGTAGTTATCAAAATTGGCATTTTTTTGTGTACATTTTTATTATACTTTTTTAAAGAGGATTTGGAGAGTATACGCTCAGGCGCACAGAATGACCAGTGCTCCCGGTGGCCAGATCACATGCCACGTGGCATGCTCAACCCAAAGCAAATCCTGTTTTGGGTTGATCATCCATGAGACATGTGATTTAAAAAAATATATATATGTTTTAACATTTTTGCCTTTTGCTTGATGGGTCAAAGATAAGGTAATGCCCTAACACTTTAGTGCATTGATTTTTGCAACTTTAGTCAAATTTTTAACGATGAAAAATTCATAAAAAGAAAATTTTCTTTTTTGAATCGGATCTGATCTATCATGCCTAAGTTGTCGTTGCACTCGATCCTCGCGATGGACACCACATGATGACTACCTAATGGTGGGCGTAGAGAAATCACTACCGTGGGCGTATAGTCCGCGACCTCTTTGTAAATAATAAAATCATGTTTGAAAACAAAACTTTAGTAACGTGATTAGAAGACTATTTTTCATGAGTTTCGATCTTAAAGATGATTTTTATGAGTTTCTTCCTAGTTTTCTTAAATTATTCTAAAATATAATTTTAGAAAGTTTATTTTGCTATAAAGGATGAATACCGTGAGAGATTGAGAGATTTTAGGTTGGATTAGGATGTTTGTAAGGATATTTTAGGTATGGTAGGAGTTTTATTTTGAGGTGACATGGTTGGATTTGAAAGTCTATCGACTTCTTGATAAAGAAAAAAATAGGAGAAAATATGAGAAATGATAGATAAGCTGAAAGTTAGGGGTATATGGGGTGATATAGGAATATTTTGTTCTTGAAAGATATGAAAATACTAAAATTGACAAAAATAAAATTTGGTCATTTGTGCTTTTATATATTAGTATGATGATATCAAATAAACCCAAACTCTAAGTCAAAATACTTAGCATAATCGGTGCATATAAGGTGACCTTTTATATGGTAACTAAACAAAGTGATTCCTCATGGTAATTCTGTTCAACATGTATATTTACATACCTTTACGTTTGGGTGTACAATCGTCCACGTGATCAGAGAAAATATCGGGACTCAGTAGATGAACATGTTCTTATGTGGATGTTGTGCACCATAAACTATCTTAACTCAACTTGAGCTTTATATATTTAAGATTTACAAGAAGTTAAGAGGATCCTTTCTCATTCTCCCATGGTTACACTCACAACATGGACCTCCTGCAATGTTCAATAGGCTGGATTGACCCATCAGCCCGCCTGGCTGGGCCCTAAAAATTTAGGGCTAGGGTTCAAAAAAGGGGTAAGAGGGCTGGGCTAGGGCCTTAAGATCAAAAGCCTGTTGTAGGTCGGGTCAAGTAAGGGCTTAACAAATTGAAGCCTGTAAGCACTGCCCGATCCGTGTATCTCTTACATTAAATATTAACTTATATATATATAAGATATATATTTTATTTTTTATAATCAAATAACTATCAATGTTATAGTTTGATTTCATTGGATTGATAATTGTAAGGATGAATTTGATAAATTGAATATCTGTAAGGAGAGGTCTGGAGGTTTTCTTTTGGGGTTTATTCTCCCTTATTCGAAATACCTCTAACCATATATATATATATATATATATATATATATATATATATATATATATATATATATATATATATATATTTGGAAATAATAATAATAAACAACAAATTCTTAAGCCCGGCCTGAACCCGCCCCAACCCGCCTATGTGAGGCTAGGGTTGGGCATATCAAAGCCCGCTGAAGTTAGGGCCTAGGCTTATCCCCTAGGGCCGGGCTCAATTTTAGAGAATCTTGGCCCCAACCCGGCCCATTGACAACCCTACATGGGACATAACACTTTTATGTCATAGGAAAAGCTCCAACCTCACCACAATATTAATAAAAATTTGAACACGATAAACTGTAATTTGGGTTGAAAGGGTAGAGTATTCTCACGGATTTAAAGGCCGATATGTATCAAATATATTGAATAGTAACCAATATTGAAGTAACTTCTTTTATATTTTTAAAATCTTAATTTTATAAAATGATAATAAATATTTTTGCCCAAATGGCGTTTTCGATATTAAATCCAAATCATATCCATGGCCGCTATGGCCCGATATTTGACCTTGTTGACCCGATTTTACACGCTTCACAAAATCGGGGGTGTATATTTTTTCAGATGGGCGCCTTTTCCGATATATATCGGATATGATCGATATTTAAAACCATGAGAATTCTAATTTAACTAGTAATCTCTGATAATGCAACACTAATCTAAGAAAGGTTCATTAAGAACTCAAACACTCTAAAAAATATATTAATTTCCTAAAAATAATTGTACTAAATCAATTCATAGATTGATGTTATAGATTTATTGGAGTGTCTTAGATATCAATTGTTTATCAATCTTGTGAAGAGTTGTTTATCCCATTGTGCAACCATTGGCCTTGTGAGCCCATTGCGACGATGGGTAGAACATAGAGTCGCCACCCATAGCGTTTAGTGTCTCAAGAAACCCAAATCAAATGTCGTGAGCAACAACGTAAGAAATTTGACTCTGCATTATTGGTCTGCACCAAATGCACTAGGTAAGATGTTCAGTTACTAGTTGGGAAGATACACACCTAACCGGCTCACTTAGCAAAGCGGTCTCGACTATGGCCAAAAGAAAAAGAAGATAAGGATTATGACCCTTGCTTGAAGGCAAAATCAGACTCTTGTGGGTAAAAAGACACCATAGAAGTTAGGTAGAGAAGAGGAATAGAGAGATATGGGTAGCACCTCTCCTTGCCCACAGGCACTCGGACCCTTCTCTAGCACTCTGCTCAACTAAAAATTTGGCGGCATAACGGCGTAGATCATTCGGTAGAGGAAAGCCTAAAAGAAAAAAAAATATATGTAAAAAGAAGATGAAGACTGGCTTGAGATGAACTCCCAAGCACCTTGTAGCAACGTTGTCAGTCCTTCGCTCTACGAGTACTCTGGCATGCTTTCGATTGCAAGGATATAGATCGATGTTGTAAGATTTGAGTTAGTGTTGAAGGCTTGAAGAGTTAGAAACTTAGGAGTTGGGAGCTATAGAATAGATTTGCTAAGATTTTTCATCTCTAATATTGGGAATTCTTAAATGAGGGAGCAGGGTCTTTATTCATAGAAAAATGGGTGATTAGTGAGCTCCTCTCCTAATTGAGCTTGGGGCTCTACTGGGGGCATAGGTTAGGGTAAATAGGTTTATCTATAGATTTCAAGATTTTGGAGGACCGGAGAAGATGAATATTATGAGTTTTGTCGATAAATTATAGAATAGCCACTTAAATGACATAAAAGTAATTCAATAAGTGTTTGAGAGTATAAGAAGGAAGTTTAGAACATATGCCCAACGGTAGAGATGGTCTACAAGTTAACAAAGATTAATGTGATCTAAAAGATTTCAAACTTAATAGAGCCTAAGGCATGCGTGCATTATATGCATGCATGCCTTGAGGTTTGTACCTCAGTACATGCCTGCCTTGAGGTTTGTACCTCAGTATTGAGAAGTTGGAGCCCGAGAGCTAAAGCCTGTAGCTTTAGAAAAACGGAAGGGGATTTAAACCATGCATGCACAGTGTGCCTACATGAGTAAATATTTTCAATTTTTAGCCCATTTGCTATATCATTTCGATGAACCTCAAAACGATTTATTATATTAATTAAATGGATGATCATTTTTATCAAAAGTTATAGCCATCGGAAGTTCGCTTGTTGTTTAGGGTTACAAAACGTCATGAATCCGTCAAACACTACATTTAGGGGTTTCGAGCCTTCGTTGGTTTGACTTTTGGGTCCTCTGGAGTTCAGGGGTTGTCCTCGATTTTGCTAAGGTTTCTAAGGGCGTCTAGTGTTTCAGGGGTTACTGGAATGCTTTCGGAAGCCTTGATTCATAATTCAGTAGTACTGGCCAAAAATTGGTTGTCTACACTAATCAATCCTAGCAGAAACCGACTTCTCCAATTGTCAGGGCCCTTAAAATGTGCAAAAGTCATTTGTTTAAAAAAATTGAGTGGTTAAAAGGTTATTCGTGAGCTTAATAATCTGATGATGTGGGTAAATTATTGCCTTTTGGTTTATCCAAAGTACATAATTTGGAAGATGTCTCACTTTTTTTCTTCATATCAATGGTGAAATCTTACCGATAAAAAAATTTGGTGAAATCTTATTAATTTAGTAAAAGAGTTAGTCTACAATGAGCGTCCACCTATCATGGTGGACATGGCAGTATTATGTGTGTGACATACATGGACTTTCAATGCATGCAGTGACGCAGATGTGTGGACTACTTTAACACACATGATGGGTGGACGCTCATTGTAGACTAACTCTTAATAAAATTACAACAGGTCCGAGATTACAATGAAAATTTTATGCATGGGAGAAATGAATGAATAAACAAATAAAAATCAATGAATAAAAGCCAACTTTACATACCAATGATGTGATTAGAGTGCCTTTGAATTGATTAGCATCTACTTTATATTGATCGACTTTCATATAAATCTACAGGATGTGAAGTACAATTGCAGCTCTAATTAATGACCCACAGTCCCACAATGCATACGATAAAGAGATTCAAATTCACAGAAAAGTATAAGAATCAAGCTGTAGATGAATAGAGCTCTTCCAAAAGCAGTGGGATACTTGGATCTAACCTTGGTCATGGTTGCAGTAGGGTACATCTATTGGCGCCAACACAGACTCTAGAAGCACCCTCTTAGCTCCACTTGTAGATGATTTGATTTGACAGGTATGGCAGGTGGGTTCTTTTAGAATTTTGGTGGGGGCAAATAGAGCTACCCATATGGTAAGCCCGCTACTTATCACTTTCAAATCCATTTAAATCATATTTTGTCTCCTTTTCAACATTTTCCAACATAGGCAGAGGAGCTAGAAGACCATATTCTAGCCTTCAAATCCATCTAAATTGTATTTTGTCAACTTTTCAAACACCTCTGAATACCATCGCGATTAGGGCTCTCATGGATCAAGTTGATCTGCAGATCGGCCCTGATTCGACCAGCAACAAAAGAGTTTTTTTATTTTTATTTATTTATTTATTTATTTTTGTGTATGTATAAACCTGGCGGCCCAGACTAGGCTAAAAAAGTTCCGGCTGGCCTAGTCAGGGTCAGGTCCTAGACTAAATATTCAAAAAGTCAGTCCAGACCGACCTGCATGAATTTCTATTATATATATATAATGATTTAAAATTGTAGCCAAGTTTGGCGAACTATATCATGGCCCATACAAGGGCTGGGGCAAGCTGCCATGTCATCCACCCAATTTTCATAAAATGATTATCAAATTGTAAGAAGTATCAAATGTGTTTTGTTCCATTTTTCTCTTTTTTGCTTTATTGAGACCAAGGATTAAAATTTCGGATTACCTTTATGTATCGTTCGAGCCCATAATCGATACGTATCAGACGATACATATTGGTACCGGATAGTATTGGACGATACATTAAATGTATATATCGTTCGGTAAAATGCATGTAAACCACCGATATGATACATTTTATCGAACCGATGAGTGCCGATACTGATATATATTGTCCGATACGTATCAATTCTCGACAAAATTTCGGACAAAATTTTGATCCAGGATTGAGACTTTTCCCTCTGATCCATACTCCATATATATGAATTTGGACATAATAGATGTTTTTATTTTGATAGGTAAGATTGAATTAGGGGTGGACCCTTTGAATGGATAATTAACCATATCCTAACATAAAAGAATATACTGGTCTATTCACAAGCCCTTCTTGAAAAGTACCATCAATATGGACATCATTTGAGGGCAAAAAGTGTGGTGCACTCAAATCATAAAAGTGCCTACGTTAAGAGTATCTAACGCCCTTTATGTTGGAGATTGGGCCAATCAGATTGCACTAACTTTAAGTCTACATCACCTTTTTTTCTCCCTCTAACATTGAAATTTTAGTTAGTGCATATAAATAGCAATATCAGTTTCTCAAGGTAAATGGTGTTAGATGCTTGATTTCTAATCTATTGGATTATTGAGTGATGTAAGGGAACGATCATTGTAAAAGGGTAACCCTATCATTAGTTCAAAAGTTTTCTACTCTAATTTTCGTACTTAGAAACTAAAAGGCAAGCAAATCAAAAGAGAGCCTGTTTTCGCAACTCGAGATTCTTGCCTTGGTATCAAGTTCTTTATGTGTGAAACTTATTTTTTTCTTTTCTGGATTGCAAAAGGAACTTCCTCTTAATCTTCTTCTTTCTCCACCATCCACCGCCACCACTCACTACCACCCACATAGTCTTTGTAAAGAAATTTAACGGGCCTAACTTAATGTGGGACTATTCTAACACGCCCCCGCACTTATTGGTGGGACTAAGACGAGCCAAATCACATGGACAATTAAATTGGGTGACATGGAGTAGAGAAATATCCGCTTTGATACCATATAAAAATCCAACGGGCCTAAATCAATCTCACAAAACCGGCTTGTAAGGTGAGGATTGCCCAGATTATATATAGCCTAAGACCTCCAAGCCCACAGGCAATGTGGGACTATTCTAACAGTCTTCTTATTCTCTCCACAGCTATGGCACCAACCATGATTCACGACCTTCGAAACGAAGAAGAAGATGATGGCGATGAATATGTTTCTGTAGGATCTTACAACCCATTGAGCTACCATTCCAACCAAAATCAATTGGTGATGGAAGATGTACATCTCAATGTTATAAATTGTTGAAAGAGCATTTTAAGCACAATCCTCATGAGGGTTGTACAGGGACCCAACAATTTCTATTTCTGTCCATTGGTCACCAATGAAAAATTTAAAAACCTGTCGGTCGGAGCCCACCAACAACCTATATAAATTGTGTGTGGGTTACAATTGAATAAAAAACCCAGAACTTTCACAGTTGCAAAGACAAGTTTATAAAAATATAATAAGATTGTGAATTCTATGGTTGTGACGCAAGAATCTCTAGTTGCAAAAATAAATACCCTCGAAAAAAAAAGTTGCGTTACAAAAGAGATTGCATAATGAACTATCAAAGATAATAGTGCCCTACCAACAACAGTACATATGCCCTTCCATCGAGATTGCCGAATCAATATGGATCGAACACTGTTAATTGTCCTCTTGCTTTAATCAAATCTGTGAGCCCTGTTTGGCAACACTTTTTCAAAAGGCACTTTCAAGAGAAATGGTGTTTGAAAAGGAGTTGTTTCTCCTCATAAACACTATTTTGAGAAGCAGCAAAGTTTATTCCAACCAGAAGTGCATCATATTTTAGATAAGTTTCCCTCACCTCAATTAGACATCTTCTTGTGAGAAGTGCTTTTTAGATATAATTTTGCCGAACAGGGCCCTTAGCCTTTAGAATTATCACATCCTATGAAGAGCTTATGCTCACAAATTTTAGGGGTTATAAAATCTACGATAATCAAATTTTCAGAGAATTGGTGGCTAACAAGAATTTCATAGAGGATTAAGGCGGTGGTGCCCTGTCAGTTTAAGGGATAAATCTAAAGGTTGAAAATTATCATTGTTCAATTACTGCAATTGGGTTGCTTGTGTTAGAACTGTTGGATATGATAAAAGAAATCCAACGAGCCTAGCTTAATATCACAAAACTACTAGCTTGTAAGGTGAGCTTTATCTAAGATATTAAAAGCTCAAGAAAGGCCAACCCACAACCGATGTGGGACAAATCCAAAACCTCTCCACACGTGTTAGCGATATTGAGCCAAATCATGTGAATAAGAAATGAGTGACGTGACACTACAAAAATAAGGTGTTTCAGCGGCACGTGCTGTTAAGGGTCGCGACAGTTTTTGGTAGCGACAGGACTAGTAGCGGCAGTTTTTAACTGCCGCTAATAGTCTTATTTTTTGTAGTGTGGAGAGAAAGAACGGCATTGATGCCATGATAAGAAATCCAACGGACCAAACTCAACCTCATTAAACCAGCTTGTAAGAAGAGCTTTGCCCAAGATATAAAGAGCCCAAGAAGGGCCAGCCCACAGCCGATGTGATCGAGACAAATCCAACAGGATAGAGGGGTGGGAGAGAGGATTGCTTTAGTGGAGACAAAGTTAATAATAGGATTTATGTAGGAATTATTTTTCCAAACTATAATTAGTTACGAAATAAATAGCACTGATATATGGCGGATGCGAAACAGTGGACCATTCAACAGACCGCTTATGTGGCGCGATGCGAGAGCAGTGGGCCCCCAGCAATTCAAGTCGTAGCCTGCGCTTGCATCATGCCATGTAAGCAGGCCATTGTTGGTTTCCGAGATTATTGTCAGCTCATTATAATTTTCCTTATATTATACTTAATTACAAAATAAATTATCCTACTAGGGATGCATGTTTTTTAAGGGCTTAATGTGAAGATATATAATTGCCCCTTACAAAATAAATTATCCATAACCTCTTGTGTTATTATTTGGACAAAAATGTCGTTGTTTGAATTTTTTCTACACTTACTAATCAAATAGGAGAAATCCATTTTCAATGAAACTCATTTTTCGGACAGCTTAATCAAATAGTTAATATTTCATTTCCTCAAGAAATCATTTTGTAGGAAATCAACTAAGAAATTAATTTAATTTCCCATTTAAAATTTCTCTACTGTCAAATAAATTTTTTTAATGATGGTAATAGAAAATATTTAGGGTTGTTTAGATATTTAGATAAGTATGCATAATCACAATTTAAAATTAGGATTCTTAGGATTAAGCTTATTTTTATTATATGTGTAAACGGAAGTCTATTTAAAGTCATATAATGAAGATAAGCATAATAAATTTGGATATCCATCTCAAAATTATCATGGATTTAGTTGTTGAAAGAAACTCAAAGGTTGTGATTGATATAATTCTTGGGAATTGGGGGTACGATACCAACTCTAAACCTTTTGCCCATTTGGCCTCATTAATTATTTGGCGGGTCTCATACTGTAGAAAATATAGCAATCAAAAACATATAAAACAAGCAAAATGCAAACACAAGATTTACATGGTTTGGCGATTTACTTATGCCACGGGCAATTTTGAGTCCTGTCACTAATCTGTGAAAACTAGGGTTATAAATTTCTAAAATCTCATTTTTTTATATATAATTAATGGGATTGGAGGGTCCCTACCCTTTCATTGTAAAATGGAGAGAATATTGCATACGATAATGAATACAAATCAAATCCTCTCTCCTGCAGGAGCTGAGAAGGGGAGAAATATCAGAGCCATACCATCAGATAACATCATTCACATTCATTTCAATTCGAGCAAGGAGATCAGCGCTACAATTCATCTCTCGCCATAATTTAAATCTCTCAGATCTCATATCACTCAATATAGAAAATCGAGTTTCCTTCAATATTATCGTAATTTATATTTAGAGTTTACATATAATACAAAATATAACCGCCCAATAGAGAATATGATGAAAATACCCTCAGTAACCCTAGAAATATTGATCCACTCTCGAACCCTCAGGCAAGGTCACCCCCCCCCCCCACTGAGCGGAGCTTGTTAGATATTTAAAAGTTTATTAAACTTGTCTTTTCCCAAGAGGTGTGTCTTTTCAATTGAGGTGTCTTTTCAAAGTGATGTGTCTTTTCAAAATGAAGGGTCTTTTTAAAGGGGTGTGTCTTTTCAAAATAAAGGGTCTTTTCCGAAGGGATGCGTATAGCACCTTTTTATAGGAAAATGGTGCATTAACACACCACTTGATTTCTATTTAAAGAATCTAAAGTCATTGTTTTATACACCACAATAAAGTCTTCTTTCTTCTCTCTTGTTATGTCTTTATCATAGCATTTTTATAATATTTTGTGTTCGTTGAAACCTGGAACCAGGATACACTATTGGTTCTTTCTTTTCTCTTCACAAGAATACACAGTTGGTTCGTTGTATCCTGAAACCAATATTTCGGTAACCAACTGGTGACTACTTTATCGAAATGGTGGGGATAAATATTGGTTTAAAGACAGCGATATTTCTCATGCCTCGGACTAATTCCCTGTATTTTTTCATACCAAAACGATCTCTATCATCCATCATCTCATAAGGCTGTAAATAAAACATATAATTAATTGTATATGAATTTTGACTGCATTGAGTTAGACCTTAGCTATCATTTTTAGATCCAATCTTTTCCCATAGATCTTGAGATCATGAATTTAAAATCACGCGCAACACATGTTCCACATTACATGTATCCCAAAAAGTGACTCCAATACCACCTGTATAGGCCCTCTTCATTTAGGTCTGGGCTTAAAACTCTAAAGCACCCTCCTGCCCCACCGTCAAAACATCTACTAAGAGATCCAGGTGGGTGCGCTTTTAGAGTTTTGGTTGCTACAAATAGAGGTTCCAAATCCTTTTTTAATTCATAAGTAAGCTGGCCTCCAACCTGCCTCCAACCTGCAACCTTGAAGTGATTCATGAGATAGTTCTCTGTTTGGCAACGTTTTTAAAAGTTGACTCGCTCTCAAATTCTGCTTCCAAAAACGGCCTCTCGTATTGTTAAAAATGGTATTTTGTGAAAAGTAGTATGGACAGTTTTTCAATAAAACACCATTTTCAACTATAGGTGGTGAAAAGTGTTTTTTATCAAACGCCTTTCGCAGGAAAATTGCTTCGTAGAGAAGAATTGCCAAACAGAGCCTAAACAGAGTATAATTGTATTTTATCATTTAAATCAAACATAAGTTGGATTTCAGTGGTAAGCATTTTCAAATTGTCTTTAATCTTAGTGGTGTAAAATTTATGTTTCCATCACTTGCCGATCCACGAAAGATTCATCCTCTTGCTTCATTACAAAATATAACAACACTTCATATAAAGTATAAAAAAAAACAGTGCCAAGGCACTTGATTTCATCATGTATGCTGTATAACTTGGGGTCATGGTCGAAAGATTTATGGCGTAGAAGATTGTCACAAAAAAATATCTCCTTCATGTGACTTAAAGTCGCAAAATGAATTTAAAGTTAACGGATATCATGTAAATCTCTAAAATAATTTTAGCCATTAATTTTTAAAATGTTGACTAATTTAAATTATATGATAGAAATATTTTATGTTCCAATCTTGAATAGTATAGACCTTTAAATTGTAACCTTCAAATCACCGGACGCCCTTGAAATGAGGTGCACAGGATATCAACTTTAAAATAAATAAATAAAACTCTTCGGAGACCTTAGGGATGCAAGTTCGGTGTATTGAACTGAACCGATACCGATTTTTTCGGTCTTTTGGTCGGTTCAGCCTGAACCGAATTGAAATGAATCGGTTTCAGTTTGGTATTTTTTTTGTTTGAAACAAAAAACGAACCAAAACAGAAATATTTCGGTTTTTTCAGTTCGGTTTCGGTTTTTTGACTATTTTTTCTTTATGAATTTTCTCCGTTTTTCTTCGATTTACTCATCCTACTCTCTCAATTTTCAGTTTTTGCTAAACCGAAACTGAAACCAAACCGGAATCGGTTCTGTTCGGATAGGTCTCATTCGGTTTTCTGGGCGATTCGGACCGGTTCAATCTGCTCGGTTGTCAGTTTCGGGATTCGGGTCAAAACCTACATCCCTTGGATACCCTACTTTTAGGGCTTAAAAGTGAAGTATGGCACCCACAAATAAGAAAAAGCTGTCAACTATATAAAAGTGGCTCACCTTAACTCATATTATAATATATAGTCTTATAATATTATTTTTATATAACTATATTTATAGGACAGAAAGGGCATTGTTTCAAGTACAGCAACGAGCGTGAGAAAAAGAGTGGATGGGTGGTGTGGATTTGACCGTATAAAATAGAATAAAATAATAATACAATAAGATTCCAAATGAATGGGTGAGTCAGGCCTGTCTGATGAAAGCACTTTTGGACGCCTCTTTATTCTTTATCCCTTAAAGTGAAACGGCTTAGTTAGAGGGTCTCCTCTCAACCCAACAAACTATCTAACTATCTAGTTGTGTACGCGGGATAGGCACCATACTTATTCATACATGAATAATGATATGTTATTGATTTGACTATTTGACCTTTTTCGAAACTCAATCCATAACGTAGCCGAGCATAGGGCAATGGTTAGGTCCTACTATGTAGAGCCTTAATGAATAAAAATATTGCTGAAGATGAACCCCTATCGAAATATTACTGAAAATAAAAATTGTCACTATACTCGGCGGCGAATGGTTAAATTCTATCAAGCAGAATTTGATTTTCAGTCCTACCCTCTCGGGTGTCCTTGGAAATCGAAGAATCTTGATTTTCTTGATTTTTATTTTTTATAGCAAGACGTGCAGTTAAGATTCGGAATTGGTATATGAAGCTACAAGTCTTGAGAAATTGTGCCATCATACTCTATCTCAAAGTCTTTATTACTTTTCTCATCTTGCTCATGTCTTTCAACATCAACTTGTATCTGAGGTTCATCAGATGACTGGGGTTTGTCTTCCGCCTTTTTTATCAAAAACTCATATTCGTTAAAAGTAATATCTCTTTCAACTATCACTTTGTGAGATTGTGCATCCCACAAATGATAACTCCTGGCTCCTTCACCATAGCCAATCAAGACATACTTTTTAGATTTTGGATCTAACTTGGATCATTCACTTCCCTGGAGTAATGCATAAGTTGCACATTCAAACACCCTCAAGTAAGAGTAACTCTCGTGTCTTCCATACCAAATCTCATCTGCAATTTTCGAGTTCAATGTTGTCGAAGGCGGCCGATTGACCAAGTAACATGCCATGTTTACTGCCTCTTTGTAGAACCCATGACTCAAGCTGGAATGATTCAACAAATAATGCACTTTTTCTAATAGTATTTTGTTCATCCTCTTAGCCACGCCATTTTATTGAGGATTTTCAGGAACTGTTAAGTGCCTAACAATCCCATGATTTTTATAGTAAGTCTTGAACTCTGATAACAAATATTCCCCACCATTTTCTGATATGAGGATCATCACCTTTCTGTCTGTCTGCTTTTCAGTTATATTCTATCACTGCCTGAAATTTTGAAACACATTTGACTAATTTTTATTCAGATACACCCAAACTTTCCTAAAGTAGTTATCTATAAATGATACAAAGTAGTTAGCTCCACCTACTGAAGTGACCTTAGCCGGACCTCATACATCTGAATGTATGTAATCAATCAGCCCCTTCGAAGTATGCTTTCATGTAGAGAAATTGATTTTATTTAGATTCCTGAAGTTATAATCTTCACAAAAATTTAGTTTACAAGTTTGAATGTTAGAAATTACATTATTTTTTATGAGCTCTATCAGCCCACGTTCACTCATGTGACCAAGCCTTTTGTACCACAAATCTGATAGATCCTTAAAATCTTTTGAAGCTGTAACACCACTGTCAATGATTGAGTTGCCTACTAAAGTATAAAGATTTTCCATCTTTTCACCTTTCATCAAGGTCATAGCACTACGTATGACCTTAGTTTCTCGAATTCTAAAATGACTCGATATCCTATCTCATCCAATGCCGCCAACGAGATCATATTTTTCTTCAGATCAGGCACATGCCTAACCTCAGTAAGAGTGTAAGCACAAGCATCAAACATCTTGATTTTGATAGAACTAATATACACCACTTCGCATACATTGTCATTCCCTATCAAAATCATCCCACCATTCAAAGTCCCTTCATCACCCTTATCTTTATTCAATCTCTGCTTATAATATTTACAAATATGTCCCGATTGCTTACAGAAGTAATAAATAACATCCTTTCTATCACGCCTACATTTGGACATGTTGTTTCCTCTTGTTGATTTATTATCCCTTCTGGATTTGTCTCTTTTGCGATCATGAATCCGACCTCTTTCCCTCAAGAGACTAATCCCTTCAGAGTTAGATACGAGTTGTTTTCTCAATTCGTCGGAAAGAAGTACAACAGTAACTTTTTCGACGATAATAGTATATTTACCATAAATTAATGTGGTAACAAGGTACTCATAAAATACAGACAATGAGGTGAGCAAGAAAAGTGCGAGATATTCTTATTCAAGTTTCACCTCAATGCTCAATAGTTCACTAACTATTTTATTAAACGAATTCAAATGGTCATAAATACGCGTACCAGCCTTCATACGAAGGGTGTAGAGTTGCTTCTTCATTAGGAGTCTATTAGATAGCGACTTTATCATGTAGAGAGATTGCATCTTCTTCCACAGATTTATGGTCGTCTTCTCGTGAAGAACATTATACAGAACTTCATCGGACAAGCATAATCGGATAATGCTTACGACTCTCTTATCAATAGAGATCCACTCTCCATCGAACGTCTTTGCCTTCTTCCCCATCTCCTTCTCAAGTAAAGCATCATCAATGCCTTGTTGGACAAGGAGAACTGTGACCTTGGCTAATCACAAAGCAAAGTTACTCTTTCCCAAAAACTCTCCACCTCAAATCGTGCATTCGAGACCTTTATCGCACACAACACAAAGATTTATGTGGTTCACCCAATTGAGGGCTACGTCCACGGGAGTATATGCACTATTTATTAATATTTACAATGCACACTCTCTTCTCTCTAGTGCAAACTCAAACAAGATCAAACACAATTTTCAATAACTAACCCATTTTTAAACTAAGGACATGGTCCTTCAAAAAACAGAGAAGAGATCTATAGGAATATAATAACGATCCCAACAAAAGAACGACCTTAATTGGATCTTCAATCCCCAAGCAATTTGCAATATCTCGAAAAAATTGAGCGTTGAACTTTAACCTCGGGATCCGTGCCTGATTGATCATAGGTTTGATCAAGTGATGGTCAAACATTAAATACATGAAGTGATGGACTGATGAGATGCAAACGTGACCTAGGTGTAGTAAATGGTATTGATTTAGAGCTACATACACCTATCTCTGGTGTATGCGCTTAACACCGAAACATGAAGGAAGATATAAGGGTTTAATAACCCTAAAATTTCTTTTGTTTAGTTGTTGAAGAGAAGAGTTAAGAGGAGAGAGAGAGGGAGAAAACAAGAAGAGTTATTAAGGCTAGGAGTTAATGCAAATCAAGAGGAGATTAGAGCATTGAATGCTGATTCAAACGCTTGAGGAACCGTTGAAGCGAAAAGATGGAACCCTAGCCATCAAACCCAACAATAAACCCTTTGAAGGATTTATTGAGGTAAGTGTTATTAGGTTTCAATGCCTAGAAAATTGATGGGTTAAATACTGTCTAGCATGTTTAATATGATAGATTAAAGACTTAGAAAAAAAAAGAAAAAAAAAAGGAATGAATTTTGGAAGAACAGCCCGAAAGGGGGCTGAATCTGGCCAAATCGATTAATCAAAATAGAGGTTCGATTAATCGATTTTGGCCCAGAAGTTGAAGAGTCAAGGATGCCCGATTTCGATTAATCGATTTGGAAGGTCGATTAATCGATTTGGAAATCGACTAATGGACTGGGTACCTCCAGTGGCTGGAGAAACAAGACCTGGTGAAATTGACTAATCGAGTTGGCAAATCGATTAATCGATTTTGGATTTCGATTAATCGATTTGGGATTGACTAATCGATTTCATATTTTCGACCACTCGATTTGAGAATCGACCTCACTATGTTAGAGATTTGAGAATCGATTAATCGATCTTGAATCTCGATTAATCGATTTTGGGAATCGATTAATCGATTTGAGTTTTGATTAATCGATTTTGGGAATCGATTAATCGATTTGGGTTTCGATTAATCGATTTTGGGAATCGATTAATCGACTTTAGCAGTTTTACTTAACTTTCTAGTTTTACTTTGAGATTCATGGAGGGTCTAGGACCTTTTTCATTATATCTTTAATGATGTATTGCATGCGTTGTGATGTACCATAGGTGGTAAGTGTGAAAGCGAGCACAAGGAGCCGCGTGAGACCTTGATGCTTGGACCTTCAGAGAATTGAGGTAGGGAAGACCTTGAACATGTACTTTAATTGCAAGAGCATGTATGTAGTGATATAGATATCAATTTGAAAATGTTTTAACTATGAAAAGCTTTATAAAAATGGGTGTGCGTGTGACACCAAGAAAATGATAAAGGCATCTTTGTGATGCGAGCAACTGAGACCAAGTAACCAAATGAGAATGAGACATCCCCAGGGGATGAGAAAGTAATAAAGGCATCAATGTGGTGCGAGTAAATTAGACATCCCAGGGATGTATATATGATTGAATCATTACTGTTGAGGCCTAACTGATATAAGATAACACACTTACACGGTGAACAACTATATGTAAAGCACATGTTATTTTTATTATTTGAGGTTTGTTTAGAATACCACACTGATGTGGCAGGATACCCACGACTGGCGTGGCAGGATATCCGTGACCGGTACGGCTGCCAATCCGTACACCTGTGCGGTGGTCTATCCGCACACAGTAAGCACATCCCAGGGATGTTGAGTTGAGATTTAACCCCACTGCCTATTGAGAAAGAGGCTTGGGTAGTATTCCCAGGGAATACATATATAAAAACTGTCTATTTAGGTGACGATGGTGGGTATTCCAATGGGGCTCGATGCTATATTGCTCGGGGATTACTTAAGTTGAAGATTTAAGTTTTGTTTTAGGCCTGTTCAGTGTCATTCATGATAAATCAACAGTAAAGTAAGACATGCAAATTACCAGTGAACTTGAATGCAAACAATAATCTTTTAAACTATTTTTCTGGCAAATGAATAGACACATCATGCTTAGAATATCATGGAATATATGTGAGATTTTGATTTATATGTTCATTGTGTTGTTCCCTATTGAGCTAGGATGTAGCTCACCCCCTTTTGACTATACGTTGCAGGTCCTTTGTTAGCAGCGGCTGAGGCTTCAGGAGACGTAGATCCGGGTGATTCGGATTACGTGCCTGGGGAAAAGTTGGAGCCTCCTCCCGAGGACTTCTTCTAGGAGACTCCGTTGAGTACTTTGAGAGAGAGTTTTTGTGAGTAGATTGTACGGTTTGGTATGTCAAACCTTTATTTTATCAAACAATGTAATTAGATGGATAATTCTTTTGACCAAACCATCTGGGGTGATCATTTTATCACCGATGGTTCGGATCGGTTCTCTGTTCATGCAGTGGCATGAAAGTAAAACTGTCTTTTGTTTATGCCAGATGGGCATGTTATCTTTTCACTTTATGCAATTATTTTCTTTATTTATTTATCATTACTTGTTATACTAATATTCCGTGCAATATTTTGGGGCACGGTCTGGAGGATCGTGCTGATGGCATGGGTTTCGAGGTGCTAAAATTTGGGCTGTCACAGTTTGTATCAAAGTATTTTCTTTTAGAAATTTTGACAATCATTCTTTTGTCAGAGCCTAGGGACTTTTGCTAATAAAAACCTTATTTTCACGTGCAGACCGTTATGTTTTCTAGAGGAAGGGGCCGACTTAGGGGCGGCTATAGTAGGAGCTTGCATAGTCGAGATGATTTTATCTCGGACGCGAATAGAGAGACTATAGGAGATGGAGGGGCTTCTGGCAGTGGTGGCCAAGGGGGCCACGATCAAGGAGAGAATCGGGATCGAGATTGTCAGGATCAAGATCAAAGAGAACAGGAGAGAGTCAGAGAAAGAAATGAGGATAGAGAGGAGCGTCAGAGGATGATGCACACCATGGAGACCATGGCGGTTGCTATGGCCCAACAGGCAGCATCTTTGGCAGCTCATACAGGTCATGAGCAGCATCAGCCATCGACACCTCCAGTGGCTCCGACACCGCCAGTATCTTCAGCTTTTACTGAGTTTAGGAGGATGAGACCTCCTAGCTTTTCGAGGCTGGTAGAACCCATGGCAGCCGAGAACTGGCTGAGTGAGATGGAGAAGGTGTTTAGTGTGCTCACTTGTACGGAGGACAAGAGCATTCGTTGGGCAGCCTACATGTTAGACGGGGAGGCTGCGCCTTAGTGGAAGTCTGTTTCTAGGACTAGGGCTCAGGAGACCCCAGACATACCTTGGACATGGGATGAATTCGTCGAGGAATTTAACAAACAATACTTCCCGGAAGAGGTGAGGAACCAAATAGAGATCCAATTTCTACAGCTTACTCAAGGGAAGATGACTGTTAGAGAGTATGGAGTGGAGTTCATGCGCCTTGCTCGCTTCGCGCCCGACTACGTTGTCACAGAGATGATGAAAGCAAAGAGGTTTCAGGAAGGATTGAAACCGGACGTGAGGGGAGGAGTAGCACCATTTCAGTTGAGGACCTATGGAGAGGTCATGAGCAAGGCTTTGGTGGTAGAGGGAAAAAATAATAATAAATACCGCCAGAGGGAGCAACAAGGAAGGTGGAATACAGATCAGAGCAGAATAGTGAATTACAAACCGATGAATAAAAAGCCGAGATTCGTACCAAATAATCAGAAACCACCATTCGTAGGAGGCTATGGGAGATCGGCACAGCAGAAATTTCCATTGCTTGTGTCGGGGAGGCCGATGAGATACGAGAGCCTTGCTATTACTACTAGAGCTACAGTTACTCAGGGGTTCTCGCGAGCAGCTTCTTCTACACCTCGTGAGATGTGTGCCAAGTGTGGCAAGTCTCACGTAATGCAGAATGGTACCTGTGGGCAGGTACCAAGGTGGGCCATCTGATCAAAGATTGCCCTGAGGTGAACAAAGGGAAGAAGGCTTCAACTCCTATTCCATGACCTATACAAGCAAGGAAGCCGATCGTCCAAGGGAGAGCCTACGCAGTAACACCTCAAGAGGCTCAGAATACAAATGACATAATTCAAGGTGGGCTTTTTTTTAAATAAAGAATTTCAATTCTTAAAAATTTTAGATAGAGAAGGTGCATCCATATAGAAAATAAAAAAGAATTTGCTTGTAACAAATTCTAGTGTTATGATATACATTATATACATATGTATGTATGATTAGGTGCATTACAAATGTATAAGAAGGGAAGCGACGTGACATACAAAGCTCGAGTGTTGATAGACCCGGGGTCTATCCACTCATTTGTTATCCCTCGCTTCACAAAGAGGATGAAAGTTGACCCAGAGGAGTTAGACTTCGTTTTAACTGTGACTGTTCCTACTGGGAAATCGGTTGATACCGAAAAGGGTTGCAACTCCGTGATCATGAGGGTCATGAATGGAGATGTCTTTGAACTATCAGCGAACCTAATTCTATTAGACATGTAAGGATTCGACGTGATCCTTGGCATGGATTGGTTGTCGACCCATTGTGCGACGGTAGATTACAAGAATAAGGTCGTCATCTTCAGACCCAATACGAGGAGATCATTTAGATTTAGAGGAGAGAGGTCGACACACATGCCACTTATCTCGGCAGTCAGGGTCGAGCGATTGATCAGAAAGGGGTGCAGTGAATACTTGGCATTCTTGAAAGAAGATAAGGAGGAAAAGAATGTCATCTCTGAGATAGATGTGGTGCGAGACTTCGCTGATATATTTTCGGAGGAGTTACCCGGATTACCTCCAGAGAGAGAAGTAGAATTCTCCATCGACTTAGCACCAGGAACGGAGCCTGTTTCTAAATCACCATACAGAATGGCTCCTGCTGAGTTGAAGGAATTGAAGGAGCAGCTATAAGAATTAATGGATAAGGGATTTTTTAGACCGAGCGTGTCTCCATGGGGAGCACCGGTCTTATTTGTAAAGAAGAAAGATGGGTGAATGCGTCTGTGCATTGACTATCGACAATTGAATAAACTTACCATTAAGAATCGATACCCTTTGCCTAGGATAGACGACTTGTTTGATCAACTGTAAGGAGCGAAATATTTTTCTAAGATCGATCTTAGATCTAGATACCATCAGTTGAGAGTCAAGGCAGAGGATATCCAGAAGACTGCATTCAGGACTCGATACGGACACTATGAATTCCTAGTGATACTGTTTGGGTTGACAAATGCCCCGACGTCATTCATGGATCTGATGAATAGGGTGTTTAAACCACACCTAGACTCTTGTGTAGTAGTGTTCGTCAATGACATCCTGATCTATTCAAAATCAGAAGAAGAGCATGAAAAGCACTTGAGAGTAGCCCTACAAACTCTATGTGAACACCAATTGTATGCCAAGCTCAGCAAATGTGAGTTTTGGTTAGAAGAGATTAGCTTTTTGGGACATGTTCTCTCAAAGCATGGTGTCACTGTAGATCCAGCAAAGATCGAAGCAGTAGTGAATTGGGAGCAACCAAAGACCGTGACCGACATCCGTAGTTTCCTTGGATTAGCGGGTTACTACCGACGTTTCGTTGAGGATTTTTCAAAGATATCAGGACCACTCACGAGACTTACACGGAAAGATGCAAGGTTTGAATGAAGTGAGGCATGCGAGAAGAGTGTTTAAGAGCTCAAGAAGAGACTGACTTCAGCTCCAGTACTTGCGATTCCTTCAGGCAGTGGAGGGTTCGCAGTATACAATGATGCTTCATATACTGGTTTGGGCTGCGTGCTTAATCAACACAAAAAAGTGATAGCTTATGGGTCAAGACAGTTGAAAGAGCATGAGAAGAATTATCCGACACATGACCTGGAATTAGCAGCGATCATATTTGCACTAAAGATTTGGAGACATTACCTATACGGTGAGACCTTTGAGATCTTCACCGATCATAAGAGCCTTAGGTATCTGTTTACACAGAAGGAACTAAATATGAGGCAGTGCAGATGGATGGAGTTCCTCAAGGACTATGACTGTTCTATATAGTACCATCCAGGCAAAGCTAATGTAGTAGCTAATGCCTTAAGTCGGAAGGGTTCAGCTCAGTTGGCTAGTTTAATTTTGGGTATGCACCGATGGAAGTTATTTGAAGATCTGGTACTATATGATGCGAACATCGAGTCTCAAGCTACAGGAGCCTTCTTAGCTAATTTCTCAGTGAGACCGGTAGTATTTGAGCATATCCATGAACTACAGATGAAAGACCCGACGCTAACCATGATCCGTCAAGATGTGACTAAAGGCATTGAATCTGAGTTTTCGATCAAGGAAGATGGTTCCTTATTGTTCAAGGACTGACTTTGTATTCCGGACAATGCCGATTTACGGCGAACAATTCTTGACGAATCTCACAAGTCAAGTTATGCTATCCATCCGGGTAGCACAAAGTTGTACCAAGATTTGAAAAAGAATTACTGGTGGAGAGGCTTGAAAGAAGATGTGGCAGAGTACGTGTCGCGGTGTTTGATGTGTCAACAAGTCAAGATCGATCTCTATGGACTTCATCGTCGGGCTACCGTGTACTGCAAAGAAGTATAATGCAATTTGGGTAGTGGTCGATCGACTGACCAAGTCAGTGCACTTCTTACCTTACAATACGATGTACACGTCGGGAAGACTGGAAGAGCTGTATATGAAAGAGATTGTCCGTTTGCATGGGATTCTGAGTAGCATTGTTTTAGACCGTGACCCAGGGTATACATTAATGTTTTAGAAGAAATTTCAAGAAGGAATGGAAACGCGACTAGACTTCAGTACGATATTCCATCTACAAACCGACAGACAGACTGAGAGGGTCAATCAGATCATTGAAGACATGCTTAGGGCATGTATGTTAGAATTGCAAGGATCGTGGGATCAACACCTACCGTTGATTGAGTTTACATATAACAACAGCTTTCAGACGAGCATTGGGATGACACCATATGAAGCACTTTATGGACGGCGATGTAGATCGCCCATCAATTGGGAGGAAACGGGTGAAAAATTTATTCTAGGACCCGAGGTACTTGAAGATACTGCCACCTATGTTCGAATGATAAAGGCCAAACTCAAAGCGGCTCAAAGCGGCTCAGAGCAGACAGAAAAGCTATGCTGATATCAAGCGGACGAGTGTAGACTTTAAGGTGGGTGAACACGTATTCGTGAAAGTGTCGCCTATGAAGGGCTTGATGATGTTTGGAAAGAGAGGGAAGTTAAGTCCCTGCTATCTTGGACCATTTGAGGTCTTAGGTCGAGTAGGGGAAGTTGCTTACCGCATTGGATTGCCACCGTTATTTGATCAAGTACACAATGTGTTTCACGTATCTATGCTCAGGAAGTACCTTAATGACCCTGATCACGTGTTGAGCATTCAATCATTTGAGATGTATGAGGATATGACTATGATCGAAGAGTCGGCGGAGATTTTGGATCGAAAAGAACAAGTGTTGCGGACAAAAGTGATCCCATTAGTACTTGTTCGATGGAAGTATCATCCGACTGAAGAAGCTACATGGGAATGAGAGGCCGACGTGAAAGAACAGTATCCGAACTTGTTTGCGACAACTTGAGAAGCAAAATTGTATCACGCAAGCATGTTTGTGGATTTAAACTATATGTTGTAATTCAATGCCGATCTTTTGATCAATTCATTCAAGGGAAACAATTTTATCCACGTAGCGTTCCTAATGCAATGTTAAATATCATGATGACGTGTTTTGCAGAACCAATGACCAACTGGTCATGCTTTGCCAAGGAACCAAAAGAGACAGAAATTAAAAAATAAAAAAATAAAAAAATCTAAAGAATCTGATCAAAACCGATTAATCGATTTTTAAATCGATTAATCGATTTGGGAATTCGATTAATCGATTTGGGAATTCGATTAATAGATTTTGGTCGATTAGTCGACTGGCATGCGCCAGTGAGTGAAAGTTTAATGAAGATTCAGGAAATGAAAGAAGTGACATTTCGATTAATTGATTTGGGTTTCGATTAATCAATTTTGAATTTCGATTAATCGATCTGAAGATTCAATTAATCAAGTAACTTAAGAGTTTCAGAATAACTTGAAGAATTTTTACGATTTCGATTAATCGATCTGGAGGTTCGATAATCGATTTGGGATTTCGATTAATCGATCTGGAGGTTCGATTAATCGAGCCACTTGAAAGTTTTAGGAAAAATTTGAAGGACTGCCCGATTTCGATTAATTGTAGTGAAAGTCGATTGATCGATTTTGGGAATTTGATTAATCGAATTGAATTTCGATTAATCGACTGGCTCACGCTAGTGAGCTCGAAAACTTGAAAATTTAAATGACCACGATTTCGATTAATCGAAATGATTTCGATTAATCGAAATGATTTCGATTATCGATTTTGAGTTTCGATTAATCGATTTTGGAAATCGATTAATCGATTTTGGAAATCGATTAATCGATTTCGCGCAGCTGAACCTAGTTTTGAATCTCGATTAATCGAATTTAGAAATCGATTAATCGAACCGGGGCCTATATATATAGAAATCGAGGGGATTTCTCCCCATTCAAAAATTTCTTTCCTTGCGCGCCTAATCTCTTTCCTCCTCTAACCACCGAGCAACCTAGGGTTTTTGGGCATTTTGGATCGATTTCGGATCGAAATCGCGTGACATTGGATCAAATACCAAAGGTAAACCCTAGATTTTTTACGTTCTTCCATTTCCAACTATCAAACCCTAGTTTTCTTTGATTTATCTCCAAAAATACCACCTAAAACACGTTTGTCTTCGAAGAAGGCAACGTCTAAGCTCCCGGTCCGGCGTAAGAATGCCGCACTGCCACCACCTACCCCATTGCCCGTAAGAACACCATCACCGTCGGCATCGGATACCACATCCGGTTCGACTAGCGCGTCTTCGTGCGAGTCTTCACCGATCCCACCACCACCCGAGAATATCCCCCAACCAAATGAATGGTGGGCGGCTAAGACCTTCGAAGATGAGTTCATCTTCGATGTAGAGTTGTTTACCAACCCCGACGTGGCAGGCGCGACCCAATGGGCTCGAAATTACCTAGTAAAGGCCGGCCTCGGCAACCTATTAAAACAAATCCGCGGGTCCTACTACCCTAGGTTGGTCCGTCTATTTTACCAAGGGTTGAAGGAAGGGCCTACCGACAATTTAGTCACGACCACCATTGAGGGTCGCGACTATACCTTTACTTGTCGCCACATCCACGAGGTCCTCGAATGTTACTTAGACTTCGTGCCCGAGACCACCCTCTTCCCACCGTTTGCGGAAGAGGTGAAATTTGAAGAAATAATGACCCGAATGATCAAAGGGAAAAAGGGGTTGGGATCGTCCATTAGGAGGGTCGATCTCTCCCATTACATGTGGATGCTTGATTCCATAATCAAGTGCAACCTCTACCCGATGCGCCACAACACCGAGCTGGTGGAGTTAGTGCAGCAGACACTCTACGCGGCCTTCTGTGGCCATTGGTTTGACGCTACGAAGATCATCCTCGAGGGGATGATCTACATAAAGGGAAAGTTAATGAAGGGCAATTTAAGGCCCAAAGAAAAAATGCCGTATGCTCGCCTCATTTCGAGCATTCTAGAGTGTTACTCAGACACTCCAGAGTACGCCGCTTTGCCCCACGAGGAGAGGGCTACAGATCGCGTGAAGCATTTCTCCATTGCTTCATGGAGCCATAACTACAACTTACTCAAGCGGACCCGACGAGCTCAGGGCCCAGCACCAGTAGCACCACCACCACCCCTACCACCACATCAGGACCCACCTGTGGGGAAGCACACACCGTCGATCCACCAGCTGAGGGGGCACCCTCGCATGGCACTGCTTCACCTACGCCGCCATCACAGTCTGCGGCAGCCACACCGACTTCGTCATACCGCCAACGAGCGGCGCGGACGACACCTACTATTGAGGACGTGTTGGCTCGGATGGAGGCCAACAACGAAAGGATGAACCGACGGATGGACTTCTTGATGTTTTACACACTACGGTACATCTATCCATTGGATTACCAGCAGCACCTCGCGCATGAGGCGGAGTTGACTGCGGGTCGGACAGCTTTTCACATGAGTACCGTTTTTCATGCGGGTACCTCTGCGGCCGATGCATCTGGCTCGGTGCCCCAACAGACCGAGCAGCCTGCTATGATGACCCAGCTACCACCTGAGCCGCCAGTTCCGTCAGAGTAGCCCGCCCCTGCAGCAGATCAGCCAGGAGAGGGGACGGCGTGAGCGTCTGATGATGGTTTCATTTTGTGATAACTTTTTGGATATTTTAATACTGTTGTATTTAAATTTCCCAAGTGTAATTATTGAGAAAAGGTTAAAGACACTTGTAAACGTTGAAAAATTTGATAAGGAAATACAGAAAAACTTTTGTGGATGTACTTGCATTATTTTTACTTCTCGCACTGTGTGATATGTAATTCGCTTTTGTGAGTGACTACGTGACACCTCTGTGTGTGTAGGATACCACACCAGATCACCTTTGGGTTATTTTCGAAGACGAAAATTCTCAAGGTGGGGAGAATGTAATATCCCGAAAAAATTGAGCGTTGAACTTTGACCTCGGGATCCATTCCCAATTGGTTGTAGGTTTGACCAAGTGATGGTCAAACATTGAATACATGAAGTGATGGACTGATGAGATGCAAACGTGACTTAGGTGTAGTAAATGGTATTGATTTAGAGCTACGTACACCTATCTCTGGTGTATGCACTTAACACCGAAACAGGAAGGAAGATATGAGGGTTTAATAACCCTAAAATTCCTTTTGTTTGGTTGTTGAAGAGAAGAGTTAAGAGGAGAGAGAGAGGGAGAAAACAAGAAGAGTTATTAAGGCTAGGAGTTAATGCAAATCAAGAGGATATTAGAGCATTGAATGCTGATTCAAACGCTTGAGGAACCGTTGAAGCAAAAAGATGGAACCCTAGCCATCAAACCTAACAATCAACCCTTTGAAGGATTTATTGAGGTAAGTGTTTTTAGGTTTCAATGCCTAGAAATTTGATGGGTTAAGTTTTGTCTAGCATGTTTAATATGATAGATTAAAGACTTAGAAAAAGAAAGAAAATGAATTTTGGAAGAACAGCCCGAAAGGGGGTTGAATCTGGCCAAATCGATTAATCGAAATAGAGGTTCGATTAATCAATTTTGGCCCAGAAAAAAAATGAATTTTGGCCTAGTGGTTGGAGAAACAAGACCTGGTGAAATCGACTAATCGAGTTGGCAAATCGATTAATCAATTTTAGATTTCGATTAATCGATTTGGGATCGACTAATCGATTTCGTATTTTCGACCACTCAATTTGAGAATCGACCTCACTATGTTAGAGATTTCGATTAATCGATTTGGGATCGATTAATCAAATTTAAATCTCGATTAATCGATTTTGGGAATCGATTAATCGATTTTAGTTTCGATTAATCGATTTTGTTAATCGATTAATCGATTTGGGTTTCGATTAATCGATTTTGGGAATCGATTAATCGACTTTGGCAGCTTTACTTAACTTTCTAGTTTTACTTTGAGATTCATGGAGGGTTTAGGACCTTCTTCATTACATCTTTAATGATGTATTGCATGCGTTGTGATGTACCATAGGTGGTACGTGTGAAAGCGAGCACAAGGAGCCGCGTGGGACCTTGATGCTTGGACTTTCAGAGAATTGAGGTTGGGAACACCTTGAACATGTACTTTAATTGCAAGAGCATGTATGTAGTGATATAGATATCAATTTAAAAAAAATTTAACTATGAAAAGCTTTGTAAAAATGGGTGTGTGTGTGTGACACCAAGAAAATGATAAAGGCATCTGTGTGATGCGAGTAACTGAGACCAAGTAACCAAATGAGAATGAGACATCCCCAGGGGATGAGAAAGTAATAAAGGCATCAGTGTAATGCGAGTAAATTAGACATCCCAGGGATGTATATGCGATTGAATCATTACTGTTGAGGCCTAACTGATATAAGATAGCACACTTACACGGTGAACAACTATATGTAAAGAACATGTTATTTTTGTTATTTGAGGTTTGTTTAGAATACCCCATCGACGTGGCGGGATACCCACGACTGACGCGGCAGGATATCCGTGACCGGTACGGCTGCCAATCCGTACACCTGTGCGGAGGTCTATCCGTACACAGGAAGCACATCCCAAGAATGTTGACTTGAGATTTAACCCCACCGCCTATTGAGAAAGGGGCTTGGGTAGTATTCCCAGGGAATACATATGTAACAACTGTCTATTTAGGCGACGATGTTGGGTATTCCATCGTGGCTCGATGCTATATTACTCGGAGATTACTTAAGTTGAAGATTTAAATTTTGCTTTAGGCATGTTCAGTGTCATTCATGATAAATCAACAATAAAGTAAGACATGTAAATTATCAGTGAACTTGAATCCAAACAATCATCTTTTAAACTATTTTTCTAGCAAATGCATAGACACATCATGCTTAGAATATAATGAAATATATGTGATATTTTGATTTATATGTTCATTGTGCTGTTCCCTATTGAGCTAGGATGTAGGTCACCCCTTTTGACTATACGTCGTAGGTCCTTTGTTAGCAGTGGCTGAGGCTTCAGGAGACGTAGATCCGGGTGATTCGGATTACGAGCCTGGGGAAGAGTTGGAGCCTCCTCCCGAAGACTTCTTCTAGGAGACTCCGTTGAGTACTTTGAGAGAGAGTTTTTGTGAGTAGATTGTACGGCTTGGTATGCCAAGCCTTTATTTTATCAGACAATGTAATTAGATGGATAATTCTTTTGGGCGAACCATCTGGGGTGATCATTTTATCAGTAATGGTTCGGATCAGTTCTCTGTTCATGCAGTGGCATGAAAGTAGAAATGTCTTTTATTTATGCCAGATGGGCATGTTACCTTTTCGCTTTATGTAATTATTTGCTTTATTTATTTATCATTACTTTTTATACCAATGTTCCGTGCAATATTTTGGGGCACGGTCTGGAGGATAATACTGATGGCACGGGTTTCGGGGTGTCGAAATTCGAGCTGTTGCACAATTCTTCAATACTTTTTCTCTGAAAGTATTCACCACAGTTTTCTCTCTTAAAAACTATCTCCAAGCTCTCTCTGGAACCCTAGAGAAACTTCTGTCAATAGGCACCAAAACCCTTTTGGAAACTTGTCCAAAGAAATCTTTCAAAATAGCAAAGAATTCAAATTTCAGATCTGAATCTGCCCAAAATCAATAGATTGATTTCCCAAACTCAATCTATTGATTTCCCAAACTCAATAGATTGATTTCCAACAGTGAGCAAACTGAGCAACAGAGCAAACTATTTAATTATGCTCAGATTCGATTGATCAACTCCCAGAGCTCGATCAATCGATATTCCCCAGTGCATTGGGATTAAACCTTATTCAACATATTGCACTGGAATACTAGATGCAATATATTTTGTTGCACTGTGAGTACGATGCAATTAATTGCACTAGATTTCAATACATTTTATTGGACTCTAAGAATGTCATGTATATTTTTATGCACTGTAAGAGGTCTTAAATGCATTACAATGCAGTTCGCTAGATACCATGCATTTTAATGCACTGTTAAAGGTCTCAGGTGCATTACCATTACACTGGATATATTGCATAATCAAGCTCTGATGTGCAAAATTTTTAGGTGCATTACCACGCACTAGATACAGTGCATAATTGAGCTTTAAAGTGCATAATCTTCATGTGCATTTCCACTAGATACAATTCATCAATCTTTGAAGTGCATAATTGAGCATAATTGAGCTTTGAAGTGCATAATCAAGCTTTTAAGTGCAAAGAATGGTAACTTTAGTATTTTGAGAGTCTTGAGTCAATAAACCCTTTGTTGGAAATAAATTATTTCTAAGCTTCTGGGTATATAAAACAAGGTAAGAGGATTTTTTTTGAGAAATTTCTCTTTATTCTAGAAAAAATATGACCAAAATTAAAAAACAATTTATTAATTTTCTCAAAATTTTCTTAATGTCACTGAAATTAAAGAAATTTCAAAAAATTCGGTGAAATGATTGAAATTTCATCTAATGTTTTGCTGGACCCCTATTTCTGGAATTTCAACGAAATTTTAGAAAGTTTCACCGAAAATTTTCACTATGGTGTTAAGCACCGTCATTATAGGGCTGCAAACAGGCGGGGGTGGATTCGTTTGGGTCAGGTTTAACCCAATTGCGTGTTGAATTTTGGCTCGATTTATGGTTGCAACTAAAGATTCCTTTGGGAATTGGTTTGGTCGACTAATAGTCAATAGAGATTTAAATGGTTTAAGTTGCTATGTAGGATGGATTAATATAGAATCCTATTAAATAAGATATGGAAGATAAAGAAGGAGAGTCCAACCAAACTGGAAAGTGTGAGTGTTTTGGAATGTGGGTTCTCGTTGGGCTAATTAGTGTGAGAGAAAAAGTTGCCTCTATTTTTAAGAGCTTGAGTCTTGAATTAGAAAATTAGGATTTTGGAGAATGGTTTAGTATAGCTTTGGAAAACCCAAGTAGGGTTTTTAGGGCCTCTCTTCTTCATGTGAGTTAGAGAGAACTTGAGATTTATTTTGGTTGTGGCTCTTGTTGGGTTTCTGTGTGGGTGCACTTGGGTATTTGTTTTGGACAATCTTGGTGTTTATTTTGAATTTGGAGTTTTGTATTTGTGTTTGGATCATTATGGTTATCTTGTGTTAGATAAGATTGGAGAATACGATCTTCATTGTTTTTAGCCTTTTGAGTATCTTCTTCTTGATAGTGGAAAATTTTTGTTTGACTGCTCGTGGACATAGGCTTAGGCTGAACCACGTAACTCTTGTTCTTATTTGTAGTGTGATCTCTTTCTCTTTCTACTTTCTTGTGACATTTGTTTTTTGGTTATTGACTGTCTTCTTCGCATGTGAAAGCCATTAACGAGATTGGAAGTGCAAATATTTTGTAAAGGTTTTCGCACAACAATTGGTATTGGAGCCTACATTTTGACTTGGGCATTGTTTTGTTTTCACAAAAAATTTTTGCTTGTTGTTGGTAGTTTTTACGATTGGTTGGGTGAAGGGATAGATGTGACAGAGAAAGACTAAGACAAGATTAATCGGTAGGCTTGTGGTATAAATCGGTTGTGTTTTGCAAAAGATCATAAATAGTTCATGATGAATGACACTAGTTGCAAAGAAGTATTGTGCTAGGTGGAGCAACCACCGTTGTTGATATGAAGATTGGTACTGCAAGAAACCTGTAGACACTCACAGTTTGGCACTTTCAGGTGTGGTGGAGCCTACGGGCACATTGACACTTCTGGGGTTTATTGGTATTAGCAATTTCGCACGCACTTTTAGGTGCAGTGGTAGTTTGACACTTTTGAGTGCATTGGCAGTTTACAACTTTTGGGTGCATTGACAGTTTGGTACTTTTTGGGTGCATTAACAGTTTGACACTTTCAGATGCATTGCTATCAGCAACTTGGCAGTTTCAAGTGCAATGGCCATTTGACACTTCCGGGGAGCATTGATGTCGGCGGGCACCTTTGAAGGCAATTTTGGAAACTAAAATTGAAGATGTGCTGTTTGTTTTCTATGTTTGAATGCCATGAGATTTCATGTCAAGGTGGAGAATTATTGTCTGTTTGCAAATCTCGCCAAGGTGGAGATTGTTAGATTTTGGCTCAACTTATGGTTGCAACTAATGATTCCTTTAGGAATTGGTTTGGTTGATTAATACTCAGTAGAGATTTAAATGGTTTTAGTTGCTATTTTAGGATGGATTAATATAGGATCCTTTTAAATAGGATATGGAAGATAAGGAAGGAGAGTCCAAACCAAATTGGAAAGTGTAAGTGTTTTGGAACGTGGGTTCTCTTTGGGCTAATTAGTGTGAAAGAAAAAGTTGCCTCTATTTTTAAGAGCTTGAGTCTTGAATTAGAAAATTAGGATTTTGGAGATTGGCTTAGTATAGCTTTGGAAAACCCATGTAGGGATTTTAGGATCTCTCTTCTTCATGTGATTTAGAGATAACTTTGGATTTGTTTTGGTTGTGTGACTTTCTTGTTGGGTTTTGATGAGGGTGCACTTAGGGATCTGTTTGGGAGAATCTTGGTGTTTGTTTTGAAATTGGGGTTTTATATTTGTACTTAGATCATTGTGGTTCTCTTGTGTTAGTTAGATTGGAGAATACGATCTCTATTGTTTATAACCTTTTGAGCATATTCTTCTTGATAGTGGAAACACTTTTTTTGATTGTCCGTGGACATAGGCTTAGGCTGAATCACGTAAAATTTGTTCTTGTTTGTTGTGTGATCTCTTTCTCTTTCTACCTTCTTGTGATATTTGTTATTTGGTTATTGATTGTCTTCTTCGCATGTGAAAGTTATTAACGAGATTAGAAGTACAAAAGTTTTGTAAGGGGTTTTTGCACAACATTACGGTCTGCCTCTACTCGAACCAGTTCCGACGCCCCGATTGTTTTTGGCCTCAACCTGAACTTGACCCAACCCGATTAACAAAACTCAGTTCGGGTAAGGTCAGGTTGGGTCAGGATGGGTTAGGATATAACACACATAATTACGTTAGGCTGGGTTGGGTTTAGGTCAAGAACCCATGACTCGAACCCAACTTGCCAATAAATAGGTTGAGATTTCCAACCCAACAAATCGAGATTTTGAACCCAAACTAACCTATGGCAGATTTGTTGGGTCAATCCCACCTGTTTGCAATCCCGACCAGGATCTGTGTCGAAAGATTACTATATTTCACACCCTAATACCAATATTTGTCCATTCGATGAAGGCATTCTGACGGATGTTGTGTAGTTTTAGTGGTTTCAGATATTTTTATTCGTTGGATCTTACAGAAGCAGAAAAGAGTATAATTAAGGACAACATGGGAGCAATGAACTATAAAGCCAACGAAAACACTGAAATCTGTGAAGAATCGATTGATCCTGTCATTGCTGAAGAGAACTACAATATGTCATGGGTCTAAATCGATCAATTGAGTTATAAAATTCAATCAATTGAGTTTATAGCGCCCATTTTTGCCACTCAAATTTGAATTTAAATTCAATCAATTGATTTCCAAAAATCAATCGATTGAGTTTATGACTCAATTGATCGACAATTGAGCTTGCCAATTTTAAATTTTTAATTCAATCGATTGAATTTTGGAATTTAATTGATTGACATGTAAAAGGAAATTTTCCCAGTTGCGCCATATAAAAAGATAACATGGTTTAGGGCCGGCTTTTGTTTACTTTGGTGGATCAACTTTTCTTTTTCTTTTCTTTTCTTTTACATTTTTCCATTAGTTAGGTTTAGTTTCTTTTTAATTTTAGCTCTGATAATTAGTTTGTAAATAAGAATCAAGACTTTGTAAGATTTTGAATCTTTTCCTAAAAGATCCAAACACTTGATAATTGAAGAACTTTGTTGATAGTTTCGGAGTTATACATTGCATATGGATCGGAGATGAGCTGCTAAAATCTCTCATTCAAGGACGAAGCGAACCCTAGATGAGTAGTTAATTTATTTTCATTTCAATAATTTCTTTTTACAAATATTGAATCGTACAACTTTAAGTGTATGCTTATTGCGTTATCATCGAATACTCATTTATAGTGGTCGATCTTGGTTTTCGGCTATAATAAAAAAGTTATTCAACCTAGATCGATCTTGTAGACCGATATAGGATGCCGTACGATTAATAATCATTGCCGTGTTTGTATGTTTGTGATACGTTATGTCTTTCGCATGATTCACGTCATGATTGAATGTGTCATAATGTTAGGATAGGGTATGCCGAATCTACTAATCACTTTCTTTTCAAATCATTTTGCTCATAGTAAAATGAGGGTTAATATTTGTTACAATTATTGAATCATATGGTTTTAAGTTTGTGCATATTGTGTTATCATTGAATGCTTCTTTATAGTAATCGATCTTGGTTATCGGCTAAAATAAAAGAGTTATTCCACCTACATCGATCTTGTAGATTGATATGGGATGTCGTACGAGTAATTTTTTTGTTGTGATTATGTGCTTGTGATGCGTTATGCCTTTCGCATGGTTCATGTCCTGATTGAATGCGCCATAGTATTAGGATAGTGTATGCCGATTATCATAATCACATTTTTATTGAATCGTTTTGCTTGTAGTAAAATGAGGGTAAATAATTTACCATTGAAGTGTTTGAATTGTTGATAGAAAAATTACAAATTTAGGATTAGCGGACTCCTTGATCATCTTTTCATCGTTATTTGATTATTCATTATTTTCTTTGCAGAAGCTTTGCTTGGATTTCATTAATAGTGTTTTGTGTAGTTGATAGTCTTCCTCATAGATAAATTTCACCTTTATTACTTCCTTAGGATCTTTTTACACTTTTAGAAATTAATTAAAATTTTGCGCTTTTCTGTGATTCGACACCATTGTACTCGCCCTCGTTCATCGAACTTGTACACTTATAAGGATACTATTTTAAAACGATCAGACCATCATGGTGTACCCATTTTTCATTCTTTTAAATCAATGAGTGGGATCATGGACCGTGAGTCACGTTCATATTACAATGTTAATCCTGACTTTTATGGTGTCCAATTAGAGAAATAGTAAGGTCTAATATGACTCAAATGGGTTTTAACCATTGGATACAATAAAATCTTGACTTTTATGGCTTCCACTTTCATACAATGGATCATGGTTCAAAATTTCCGACCGAAATGTATCGATTTCGGTCAATGCCGAAACGATAACACGAAGTTCTCGGCATATATATTGGAAGTGGAAATTGTCGGGAAGTGAAAGGTTATTATATCTCTCGAAGATGAGAACGATGAGCAGGATCCGATGCTTCTTGAAGTAATCCGAAGCCCTAATTCCCCTCCTGATATCCACATCCAATAGCCAATCCAGATCATCTTTTTCAACAACTTTTCCTCTCTCTTCGCCTTCTTCATTTTCATCTTTTTCTTCACCGAGCTTCTCTCTCAAGATCCCTTCTTTTTCATCTAAAACTGCAGAATTCAAGTTGCGGATTGAATCGAAGGTCTTCTTCAGGGAGTTTCGCATGAAATCCTCTACGTCTACTTACTCGCTTCCCCCGGTCGCGTCTATGTTTTCGTGGGATTATGAGATCGTCAGTGTTTTCTAATTTTTTGCGGTAAGGATTCGATTAAGGATTTGGAGTAGGTTTTGAAGATGCTGAAATGGAGAAGAGAGGGAGAGGGTGGTTAGGGTTTTGAATAGACGACAAGAGGCAATTAAAGAAGCTACGATTAGGGTTTTTGGAAGAGGAGAGGTGGATGGTGGGGTTAGGTTTTATGAGGGACTGAGAAGAAAAGGGGTTTGAAATACCGAAATTCGTCCCACAAGAAAAAATTTTGGCCGAAATTCCAAAATTTCAGTCAAATTTTTGGTTTCGGCCAGTCCGAAAACTAGTACCGAAACTGACATTTTGATCCTTGCGATGGATTCTTTGTTATGTGCCATTGATTCATGTTTGTGGAGAATAGTGGCAATTCAAGAACCTACTTAACCACCACTTAAAAATATCCCGTTGCAATTCAAATGTCTTGGCGTTAGTCTTAATAGTTGCGTTTCAATATACGTTTTAAAAATAACTTGCATGAATAAGTTTTTGAATTGCAACTATATGCTCTTTCTCATAGTCACAAAATCGGGATTCAATAATAATTCGGAAAAGTTAAAATCTGGAAAAATCTGGCAAAGTTCGGGAAGTTCGGGAACAATTCATAAATTAAAAAAAAAAAAAAAAAAAAAAATATATATATATATATATATATATATATATATATATATTTAAAATATTGATACCATTATAACATGGTGGGTAGCTTCATGGGAACAAAAACTCAAAAAGTAGATCCATTGTGCAAAGCAATAGTTGTACCCATTCACGTTTCCATTACATTTTCTACACTTCTAACTAAAATTTAGTCCCACATCGGTTAGGCAAGAAAAGCCAACTCTTCTAGCCACCTATATAATGGGTTCTCCATTGGATTTAACAAAACAAGCAGTTGTGGTGATTGGTGAGTAAATTACTAGTCTATTTATCATAAATTTCACGAAAAAAATAAATAGGCGCTGCCTGCAAAGGAAGCCGACCTCGGTGAACTTCACGAATTTGCCGAATTATTCGCGAACTTCAATGGTTTTGACGATTTTTTCAAAAAATCGCGAACTATTCGTGTTTTGTTCGTTTTTCACAAAAATCGCGAATTATTCCCGAATTATTCAATAGATCGGCGATTTTTGTGACTATGCTCTTGCTCATGTTTTAATCTCATTCATGTATAATTAGTCTATGACATTTTCTTTTTAATTAAATTTATTTGATTATAAAAGAAAAACGGAAGTAATATTTTTCGACAAATTACCATAACATATATCTTCTTATATTTATTGTTCATAACTACACCAAAGAGGCATTAGCCCAGTTGGTACGCTCCCTCCAATGTGAGGGAGTATCTCATGGGTTCGATTCTCGTCCTCCATGTTGTTTCCACCCTTTACAAGGTGTAGGTTAGGTTCTATTAGTTAACCCTCACCACTATAGTTAATGCTCCCTCATGTTGCTCTGCAATTGTCACGCGCATGCGTGCCTGCTCCTCAGTTCTCAAGGCTATCTCAACCGAATGATCATATATAAAAAAAGAAGATATTTAAGCATATCATTAGTATCATTATCAATGGTTTTTCTTAACTATTTTTGTCAGTTTTGCGAGTTATTTTCTACTCAATTACGTTTAGAACTATAATATCTCTTACTCTATAAACCGTCATGTTATTTCTTTATACTTTTCTGCAAGTCTTTATTGGTCTTCCTCTTCTCCTCTTGTGCTTTTATCTTTTCAATCTTTCATAAAAAGATTATCTCAAGTCTTTGTGAGACATTTTCAAACCATCCCAAGCAACATTTTTCATTCTCTCATTCCGTGAGCTAGTTTTAGTTTCTCTTATGTGCTCATTAATTTTATTATATGTTGTGATTCCATGAATCCATTTAATTTAAATAATAGTTGTCAGACCACACAACATACCATTTGCTTGTTTTCACTTTACCAATCTGCATGGATCTTGTTTGAGATGTACTCAAACCCATTATCGATATTTATTGTGGAACCCAAATTTAATAAAGTCCACTTAAACTAAGTTTGATCAAATTAATCACCCAATGCTCCTATTTGCCATATATGTTTTTTATTTTCCCCTTAATTTCCAACCTATTTCCAGCCAATACTCACAATTATCTACAACATAATCGCTCTAGATTTATTTCACTTATTTGAGTTGTTTATTAGAGGTAATTTGGTGCCACGTCAATGCTCAAGCATGAGCACCTACCTAATTCAAATTCAACAATCTAAAAACATATTTTGTTTTATAAAAACTGATGAAGAAAATAGGAATATAAATCACAGATTCGAAACATGAAAATATCATTTTTTTTAAACTAATATTTTCTCCCACCACTTTACACAAGTGAATAAGTGATTACAAATGGGCTACTGGAAACTAAATTTAATGTACAACAAATCAACTTTGTATTGTTGTAATCATGGATCAAAATGCAGGAAAACCAGTACGTATCGTCCGGTCAAAAAACCAGTACGCATCGGACGATACGTATTGGTACCAGTCTGTATCGAACGATACATTGAATGTATCGTTTGATACATACCATATATTTGAACGATACGGTACATTTAATGTACCATATCGTTCACGTTCGATACTGATATGTATCGTCCGATACGTATCGGCATCAAACGATATTTTGATCCATGGTTGTAATCTTTTCACAGTTATTCGGACACTAAAATATAGCAAGAGCATATTAACTAACTACAAGAAGTAGATATATTTAAACAAAGTGTTGAAATCGGGTTCCTTAGGATCTAGACATATGATCAATCAAAATAATAAATTAATAATCCATAAATTAAAATGTATGTGCGTACCTTATTACAAAGACCGTGATCATTGATTCAAGTCGACTCTTATCCTGCAAAAAAAGATGAAGACGACTCTACTCGCGTCCCTTGCTATACTCTCTGGATGGAAATATGTCAAAAGGCTTGTCTGTAGTGAGCGGGGGACGTCCACCTATATATATATATATATATATATATATATATATATATATATATAACATGAAGAGTCATGCCCTACCTAAAATACCTTTCATCAAGGTATTCTAATAAGAATAAGAATCACATGTAAATTAAGAAACTGCAATCCAGGGTTTTATAAAATCCTAGTGTGTGTGGGCCACACAAAATAAGAATTTTGAGATTCCATAAAAATTTCAACAATCTCCCACTTGGTCCACACACGGACTATGATTTTAAAAACGATTCTCACTGGATTAGACAACCAAAACGAGTGCACTCTGAAAA
Organism: Chloranthus sessilifolius; assembly: GCA_021018995.1. Lineage (NCBI taxonomy): Eukaryota > Viridiplantae > Streptophyta > Magnoliopsida > Chloranthales > Chloranthaceae > Chloranthus > Chloranthus sessilifolius. The sequence goes on along the minus strand of CM037593.1, from coordinate 18,077,838 downwards.
CAAAATGTTGTTTGAAATAACTTAAACATTCTCAAACATCACCCGAATTTAATGAAAATATAGAAATGGATCATGAATGTACATAGTATACCATATTCTAAAATCAATACTAAAACAATTCCATGATCACAAGACTATTATTAATAATAAATTTGAGAGATGATAACCAATTTAACATGTGAACTAAATACACAACCAAAGTGTACAAATCCATAATGTTCCTCTCCATACTCGTGTATGCTGTTCTGACATCTAGAAAACTCTCGGTTGTGAAATACTTCACCTGATCCTCAGAACAAAAAGTTATTAATGTGGTGCCTAATCACGTTCAACTCTGATAACCAATTTAACATGTGAACTAAATACACAACCAAAGTGTACAAATCCATAATGTCCCTCTCCATACTCGTGTATGCTGTTCTGACATCTAGAAACCTCTCGGTTGTGAAATACTTCACATGATTCTCAGAACAAAAAGTTATTAATGTGGTGCCTAATCACGTTCAACTCTGAGTAAATCCAAAAGAGTATCAATACTTACAGGCAAGATTAAAGTAAAATCTTATTGGCTCACTCACCAAGGTGTGCCGCCCAAAAATAGTAAAAAATTTCACCCACAAATTGTGGAAAACTCCACCTAGAATATGCATGTATATATAAGACAAATTTTAAGATGCATCAATAATATTTAGACTGAGATAACTCCCACTCAAAATACATAGTTTAAGACTTCACCAATCCCTTACATTGACAATATTGATGTAATAATAAAATCATATAACCATTAAATAATAAATCATATTCAAAATATAATAGTTAATTTATTATTATTATAATAAATTGGGATAAAATATAAATAGAGATCCCTATCGCATAATAATTTACAAATTTATAAAAATAGTTCTATCATTATTTCCACTATTTAATATTAAAAGTTATATCACGAAATTATGTCATCAATCATAGAATCTAACAAGGATATAGACACGATAATGTGTCACTCAAAAGTCTAAACGACTAACGTCCACAAAGAACTCCAAAATGACTATAAGCCATTAATATCTACCAGGGATAAAACAATTTGTATTAGGGGGATGAGCGAATTGACTAGAGTATTTTATCATGTGCAAATAATCTACTCTTTGGATATAGATAATGTGCAACACCTACTATCACCTTTGGACAAAAATTGTGTGTACAACCTATCCTCTCCCCCATGGCGCTGAAAAAAATACACGTAGATCTAATCGCTCATGTTTTTGGTTTGACCCTAATGGTTCACTACCTTTGGGTAAGAGAGTCATCATTCTCTCTCCTTTACACTTACGACTATTCTACTCACCCAATTTATACGAAATTAATGAATCACCTTTGGACAGAATCAATAACTTCATACAAATCAGTGCACAAGGTGATCTTAATGAGATAAAATATCAACATTCAAGACACAACAACCTCCATAGAATGGTTACCGTTGGGCAGATCCAATCCTACTTCAATTATAGTCTCTCGAACAACCACTTTAGCGGTCTTCCTTAACCCCATTGGAATGACCTAGACCCGATATGTCTAGTCTCAAGAGTTTAACTAACTCACGATAAAATATATGTGTGTAACATCCAGATAGTTAAGAGTGCCACAAAATAATATTTTAAATAATGAGTGATGTCAAAATTAACTATAAACACATACACTTAAGCCATAAGATCAAGCTTATGATCCAAAAAGCACATGCAGTATCAATATACTAGACACATCATTGAGTCTGCCAAAAAAAATAAAAATAAAAAATTTATCCCATTATATACAGTCATGCGATGTTTCTAATAAATAGTCCAGAGCCTATGGTTCAACGAGTAGATCGAATCACTACCCATTGGGCAAAATGAACTTGAAAGGTCCTGATATACTCAAACCAAGAATGAACCTTCTCAATGGACTAAATTTGACCTTATATAATTAACTCAAGCTTAGGTCCCGTTTGAGCCTAGGGATGGCCCAAATACCAAGAATGTTCAAAACCATTTATATATCCACAAGCATAAGATGCAAAAATCCACAAAATTATATAAATTTGAATTTACGACTTTAAACAAAAGAGAAATAAAATAACTGGAGGAATTAATGAGCCTTAGCCATAATGGCTCCTAACAATGGCACATCATTGTCTCACAAACCCATAGAGTGTGGGGTCCACAAGAATGCTTCGATCAATCATGAGCCAATCTAGACTTTGATACCAATTGTTAGATCTATTGATCTGACCCCCCAAAATAATTTCCCTAGGATCTAGCTAGGCATACGATAAATCAAAATAATAAATAAATAATTCATAAATTAAAATGCATATGCGTACGAAGATCGTGACCGTTGATTCAAATTGATGCTTTTCCTGCTAAGAAAGATGAATGTGGCTCTACCTACCTCTCTTGCTATACTCTCTTGATGGGAAGATGCCAAAAGGCTTGTGTGTAGTGAGCGAGGGACGTCCACATATATACATAACATGAAAAGTCATGTCCTGCCTAGAATATCGTCCATCAAAGTATTCTAATAAGAATAAGAATCACATGCAAATCGAGAAACCTTGAGGTTTCCTTCAATTCCCAATAATGTCCTTTATTATTTTAAGCAACTGTAATCCAGGATTTTATAAAATCTTAGTGTGCGTGGGTCACACAAAATAAGAATTTTGAAATTCCAACAAAAAGTTGCTTTGAGTAACCATTTGAATTAAGACACAATGATCAAATTCGAACGGAAAAAATCTAATAGTCAACAAAGAAACGGTCAAATTTAAAATAAATTTTTTTTGTAAAAAATAATACTTTATTTTATCACACCGCATTGGGCCACACCACATGCATGTGCTCATACCCGTTCCAACTCGTCTCGTGTGTATGTGTGTCAAAGAGCATAGGGGTGAAAATGCACAAAGTTGAGTGCCCTTATATGAAGAATGCAAGTCGTGAGCCAACACTCCTTTTCGTAAATAAGATGCCATGAAAACACTACTGATGTAGGACTATTTGAGGATGACACACATACATGCGAGTGCGGAACCACATACATGCGAGTGCGGGTGAGCACCTACACTCAAACCCAAAAAATTAATAGAGATTTTTTATATATTATTAAATCCCTCTTAACCCTAATCCTAACCCTACCCCCCTCTTAACCCAACGCCCTCTCTCTAACTCCCAAGCCCCAACTCCCATGTCTGCCCCCCTTCTCTCTCTCTCTAACTCCCAAGCCCCAATTCCCATGTCTGCCCAGCGCCCTCTCTCTCTCTCTCTAATTCTCAAGCCCCAACTCCCATGTCCTCTTAACCCTCTCTTTCTCTCTAACTCCCAAGCCCTAACTCCCATGTCCCACTGCTGTCCGACGCCCATTGCCATCCGACTCCGGCTCCACTGCCTGAACTCGCTAGCTGCGGCACCTTTCTCAACTTGATTATTAGTTGCTACAATAATTTTCTTCATCTATTTTGAACCATGTTGAGGGCAATTCTTCTTCCAGAAAAATCTTATAAAACCCCTCAATTTCTTGTCAAAAGTTCCATCGAAATTAACCTCTCTATGTACTTTGATAATTGTGAGAGAAAGCATTATCAATAGAGAAAATGCTGAAGCAGCTTTGATTGAATGCAATCAACAATTTAAGCATGTGAAACGCAATTAAGGGTTTAGACTTGAGAAGAAGATGGTTTAGTTAATATTAATAGGGTGGCGGTAAACAATGGGTACCTTTGTTTGCGCCCCATGCATTCCCTGTAAGGGTCCACGTCCAAATTGAATACCATTGATTGCTTCAGATTAGATGATGAAGATCATGTTTTACCCCTACACTATAAAAAAATAGACTATTAGCGGCATTTTTTTGGAGCAAAAAACTGCCGCTATTAACAAAAAACTACTAAAAACTATTAGCGGCAATGGTATTAGCGACAGTTTTTTGTTAATAGCGGTAGTTTTTGGCTGCTGCTAGTAGTCTTGTTTTTTGTAGTGCTATCTTCTACACAATAGATCTTGCCGCACCTATGAGACGGTCAGTTTTTTATTTCATGTGTCATATATTCCCAAAAAATGGCCCTATATTCACGTTTGAGCTTGATGTGTATGATATTTAAGGGGCATTTTTTCGGGATCTTTGGCACATGGAGTAAAAAACTAATCATCTGATAGGTGCGACATGATCTCAATTATAGTGTGAAACATAGAAGTGAAACATGATCTCCATCCTCTGATCTGAAACAATCAATGATTTTCAAGGGGTCTGGGACATGGGTGCAAACAGAGGTACCCGTGACTGATATACATAGGGGGTACCACTATTTGCGCCAACACATTTTCTAAAAGTGACAACACGTGCTACCCCTTCTAACCCATTGACTGCCTGAAATCAACATCCATTACAAATCCCAAAAAAAAATTAGCCCTAAAATTACATTTGAGCGTGATGTGTGCCATATGATTTTACGGTCACTTATTGGGTATCTGTGCCATGTGAAATCAAATGGCGATCGTCTGATGGTACGCTTATAGTCTCAAAATCCATTGTATGAAAGATTAGGGCAAAGAATGATCTCCACCATTTGATTATAAGCAGTTGATGGGATTCAAGCGATTTCAAACGTTGGTGCTTTCAGTAAACCTATTGGTGCGAATAGAGGTACCATATCAACAAACAAATTCAAGTGCTGATTCAACATCATAAATTTTGCTGGAAATCAAACCATAGATCGCACAATTGAACGAAACTACATTTTTAATGCAACAACATTATTAAAGTTACAAAAGTTGGGGCTACTACATGTCTGCTTGCAAACTACGTGAAAATGAGTTTTTAAGCCAATACGTGTAAGGCTTTTTGTGCTCTCAAACTAGAATGTGATACATGCAATATCTATACAATCGAAACATGAATTGACCCGAAAACGTGTTTGGTCAATACGAGCAATCAATTGTAGATGAATGATATACAATTATTATTTTTTTTTAATGTAATTTTAATAAAAAATTATATTTTATAATAAAAATTAGTTTATATTTATATTCATGATAAAACAATTCTATCTAATTCATCTTACGCCCTGCTTAGATGAGAATCCTGGTTCCGCCACTGCATACAACAAAACTTCTAAATTTCCAACATCTTGTGTCATTTATAAATTTTTATTTTTCATTCTAATTCATTAAGTCCTAATGTTAAGGGGACGCTTCCTCCCATCATATGATATTTCCTCTTGATTCATGGATATCAAAACTTGGAGTTCTACTCGGATGCTTATATATTTTTAACATATTTTTTTTTGTTATTTTATAGTTTAAATATAATTTTTATTAATACTTTCACTGTAAAAAATAAGATTATTAGCGGCAGTTTTTGGCATTCCATTAACAAAAAAACTATTAAAGGCTATTAAGGCTATTAGAGTCAAGAATATTAGCAGTAATTTTTTTGTTAATAACAGTATTTTTGGCTGCCACTAATAACTTTATATTTTTGTAATTTTCTTAATTTAAATTTAAAAATCAATTTACCATCTCAAGCGTAACACGCTGTGTCACTGAGAGGAAAGACATCTTGGTATTGGGGCAGTCTTAGACAACTCGGAAATCCGAGATTCCGAACCGGCTGCTAGAAGCAAAACTGCTAACTGCTACTTGCAAAACGTGGTTGAATGCTTGATTTTGAAGAATTTTGGGATTCCATAAATAAATTATGAATAACGGTACTATATGATCATCTGTTTCCAATTTATATTATAACCGTCAAGTGCAATGTGTTTTTTCGTTGGGGAAATATTTGTCATTTTCAAATAAAAAACGACCCAAGCCTGACCTATTTATAATAGAATTTGAGGCCCGAGCCCGACCCATTGCCACCCTTATTTTCCAGCAAACTAGTGCTTAATGGATCTTGGTAGATTTGAATCATTCGCCCTATGTTCTCTAAATAGATGATAGTTTACATTTTTTTTTTTTTTTTAGCGATGAAAATTAAAGTTCATCAATGGAATGATTAGAATCCTCTACTCGAAGTATTTTTTATGTTAAGTTATGCATCAATGATGCCATTATGGGTTGTTAGTTGAAAATTTTAAATGATTAAACATGTGCACGCCGCGAAAAAGTAGACTATCATGGCAGTGCGTTTGAAGACAAACATAGATAGCTTTGACAAATAATTAAGCTTTGTGACCCATGGAGAGAGGTCATCCTAAATGATTTTGTAGAAAATAAGTGTGTAACAATAAGTGTCACTTTAAAAACTTTTTTTTATATTATATAATTAAAGCTAAGGGATAAGGGACCTCACTCTACCATTAAAGAGCAAAGCCAACTCACATACAACAATAAGGAAAATCACCCAACTCCTAAGGGAGCTTTAATAATGCCATCACTCCCTAAATAGCCAGAGACATAAACCACAAAAACATAATTAGAAAGCTCAAGAAACAAAAACAGAACTAAAAAGCTACAAAAGAAAACTCATAGAACAAGATGTTCAAATTGAGAACCTAAATGAAGGAAAACTTGACAAACACAGAACTAATGCAGAGTCAGCATAAAACTACACCCTCCACCAATATCCCCTAAGATAGAAATACAGTCCCTAATCGAAAACGGCTAGATAATCTTTAAACTCTGAGCCCACTGCAAAATTTTAATTTAAATTTTTTCAGTAAGCATCGAAATCTGCATCTCCTTTCCTTAAAAAATTCTCATGTTCCTTTCTTTCTATATCATCCACAGAACCGCGAAAGGAACTAGACTCCAAATTTTGCCTCGTCTCTAGCCTCCACAGCTATATTGCCACATTCCAAAAAGTGAATCACATGAGCTCGGCATAACCCAAGATACTTTGAACCATCTAAGCAAGAAGCCTCAGATGACATAAGTTGAATCACAATGGATAAAAAGATGAGCAACGTCTTCCTCAGCCATCTTGCACTTGACGCACCTATTTGCCAACGAGAGACCCCTGGAAATTAAATTATCAAGAGTTAAAATCTTATCGGCCACTACTTACCAGACAAATGTGATAACTATGTTAAGAGCCTTTGACTTTCAAATGCACAGTCACGGGAGATTTAGAGTAACAACTCCCGCTAATTTCTTTTACAACACATTAGCCTTTAATTTTCCATCCAAGCAGTCAAACCAAGAAGGAGAATCATGCTTCTAAGAGTTGAAAGAGATGAACGAATTAAGGAGGTTCAGAAGGATGGTAACCTTACTAATCTCAACCTCATAGAGCCTTCTTAAAGTAACTAAATTCTAAAAAATTCTACCTTTGGAATCGGACTCTGCCATCTCTAAAACTGAAGCTTGCTGGTTAACATAGATCCTATAAACATTAGGAAAAATGGCTTTAAGGGGTTGGGCAAGCTGCCACCTATCATACCAAAAAGAAGTAGTAATTCCATCAACAATACTAATGTTGGCTCCTTCTTTAAAAAGCTCATTAACCTTGCTAAGAGGACACCAAAAACCAGAAGCTGGTCGCGAGATCTTAATGTCCCACCTGCTACCTCCAGAACTGTACTTATCCAACAGGATACACCTTCATAGGCTGGACCTCTCCAGCTCAATGCGCCAATACCATTTGACAAGCAAAGCATCATTAAATAGTCTTAAACTAATAATACCCATGCCACCATCTTCCTTATTCCAACACAACAATCTTCAATCGATAGAGTGGACTTTTGATTTACCTTCAATTCCCGACCACAGAAAATCTCTTTGCAACTTTTCTAATCTTTGGACCACCCAGCTAGGGCATCTAAACAACGACATATAGAAAATAGGCAATGCCGATAAGATAGATTTAATTTGCGTAATTTTTCCAGCAAATGAGAGAAGATTTTCCTTCCACCCTTCTAATTTTATTTTGGCCTTTTCAATAATCGGATACCACATATTTCTTCGCAGATTTTCGGGGCCAATAGGAAGACGTAGGTACATGAACGGCAAGGAAGCAACATCATACTCAAAGATCCCCACCAATCTCTAAACCTCCCTCTCACACATGGCAATCCCAATAAGAGAAGACTTAGACAAATTCACTTTCAAGCATGAGACTACTTCAAAACATATTAGAGCCGCCCACACTCCTCTAAGAGTAGCTTCATCCTCGTCAATGAAAAGCATGGTATCATCAATATATTGAAGGTGTGAAATTTCACAATTGTTTTTGCTAACTATGAAGCCTTTGAAGATTCCAGCATCGACAGTCATATTGATAAGGGTAGACGTCCCTTGCGCGATTATCAAGAAGACAAAAGAAGAGAGGGGATCCCCCTACCTTTTAACTCCTGCTCTGAAGAAAAAAATTCTTCCACAACCCCATTAACAACAAGAGAGAACCACACTGACGCCAAGCAACCCCTAATCTAGCCTCTCCATTTAATACTGAAACTCATTCTTTCTATCAAAAGCTTTTTCAAGATCCACCTTAAGAATTAAACCTAATTTTTTCTTCTTATGGTAAGAATCAATTAGCTCATGTGCAATGAGAACCCCATCCACAAGTTGTCTGTCTTTGAGGAAGGCCGATTGCTTATGAGAAATAATCTCAGGTAGAATTAATTTAAGTTGATTAGTGAGCACCTTACTAATAATTTTATAGAGCCCATTTAATAAGTTGATCGGTCTAAAATCTTGCACGTCTATGGCTACTTTTTTAGGAACTGGTAAACATGCACGTGCTTTGCACGTGTTGCTCTATAAAATCATAAAAATAATGATAAATTTATAAAATGGAAAAGGTCTATGGATTCTAATGTATGGATGAACCTATACATTCAAAACTCAGATCATATGCCACGTGACACCCTATGGCGGAGCCAACATTTTTCTGATGGGGAATCCCTTATAGTCGTAAGATAGTAGTAATAGTAAAGAGCACTTCAATGGTGTGAGATCAAAATTTCTAATTTAATGGTAGAAAATTGTTTAAATACTATTTGGTATATGAATGTCTGTCAGAAGCTATTATCCCTAAAAATAATTATACTTTGAGTAATAAATTAGAGTTTTTATTTTTTATTAAAAAATAATAATTATAGCATACCTTTGACTTCAGCGAAAAATCGACGATAATCTAAGATCTTGGCGTTGACGATCGAAGAGTGAATGAGATGTCATAGAACGAGATGAGTGGCTAAGATTTGAGAGAGAGAGAGAGAGATGACAGAGACGTTCGGACTTGGGAGTGGGGGGAGAGAGACTCTTGATGTAATAGCCCGAAAAATCACGCTAAACTATGACCTCGGGATCCGTGCCCAATTGGTCACAAGTTTGACCAATCAGGAGATCATGAGTTAGCATAGAATGTGATGAACGGACGAGATGTGATAGTTTGAGTGATTATGTGGTGTGTGATGTAAATGAGAAGTCACTTACACCTACTGCGGTGTATGTGCTCAACACACAATGAGGGAGATAGATAAAAGGGTTTAATAACCCTAGATGTGTATTTTTGGTTGTTGAAGGAGAGTAAAGAAGAGAGAGAAAGAGAGAGAAGTAGGAGAGGAGTTATTGAAACTGATTGGAGGGGGGGATTCAAGAGATAAAAGCCGGATTCAACGGGGATCTGTTAGAACAAAAGCTGGAAACCCTAGCCTTCCAACCATTTGATTTGAGATCTATTCAAGGTAAAAATTTTCGTAAATAAGATGCATAGATTATAGGGGTTAAGTTGTATTTGAATGTGGGTTAAATCATAGGATAATGGCTTAGAAAAATAGAGGAAAAAGTATGGAAAAAGATTGGGAAGAACAGCTCGAAAGGGGCTGAATCTGATAAATTCGATTAATCGAAATTGGGTTTTGATTAATCGAAATTGGCCAGGAAGTTGAAAGGTCAGAGGACCCCGATTTCGATTAATCGAATTTGATTTCGATTAATCGACTTTGAATTTCGATTAATCGATTTGGGGATCGATTAATCGACTGGGAACCTCCAGTGGACCCCAGGGGTTGGAGAAAATGACTTAAGGAAAAATCGACTAATCGAAATGGGATTTCGATTAATCGATTTTAGTTTTCGATTAATCGATTTGGGATCGATTAATCAACTTGTGAAATTCATTGCTCGAACCGAGACTTTGCGAAAAGAAGAATTTCGATTAATCGAAATCGGATTCGATTAATCGAATGAAAACTCGACTGTTCGAACTGTGGGTCGACTTTGCGAAAAGAAGAATTTCGATTAATCAAAATTGGATTCGATTAATCGAATGAAAACTCGACTGTTCGAATTGAGGATTGACTTTGCGAAAAGGAGAATTTCGATTAATCGAAATTACTTCGATTAATCGATATTGACCTTCGATTAATCGATTTTGGAAATCGATTAATCGAACCAGATTCGATTAATCGATTTTGGAATTCGATTAATCGACTGAGATCAATTGTGTTGACTTTTGGGTTTGACTTTAAGATTCTTGGAGGGTCTTACACCTTCTTTATTGCATCCTTTGTGATGTGTTTCACCTGTTATGTGGTACCATAGGTGGTACGTGTGGACTAGTGTACAAGGAGCCACGTGGGACCTTGATGCATTGATCAAATGAAGACTTGAGGTAGGGAACACCTTGAACATGTACTTTATTTTACAAGAGCATGTATGTAGTGATATAGATTTCCATTCAAATGTTTAATTGCTTAAGAATTGTGAAAAGTGTGTGTGCGTATGACATCTGATGTGATATTTTTAATGTAATGTTTTACTCGCAAGTGCACGAATCGGTTTGTATATAGTGGGTGCGGAGTACGAGATCGTTCCCACGAGGACTAATGTTGAAATACCTAAAAGAGACAAGTAATTCTAGAAATCTATTAAGATCTAACAGTATTCTACCAGTTTTATGATTTAAGTGGTTGATGGTGATTAATGACTACAAACTAAAATTCAATTGATAATTCAAAAATAAAAGTGAAGATGATGATAAAGATGAAGATACTAAATCCTCCCATCTTTGGTCCGTTCTTCCTATAATATAAATCTAAGGATTAAATTATGAGATATTTCATTGGTAACAAACATCTTTTATGGAAGATCAATGGTCAACACCCTAATAGGTTCCACGTTGCATCCCTGCAATCAGGACTTAGATGATTTTCATATATCTAGATCTGGGATCAAGGGTACGGCTAGACACACATGATCTCAGGTTCAAATAAAAATCATCCCCAAGGTGGGTGAAAATTCCAACAAGAATACCACTTACAAATCAAATCAAGGGCATGGTTAACTTTATTCAGATTAGGGATATTTAAGATAAAATTATCATTACAGAACCAAGATCCAGGGCATGGCTCGGCACACTCGATCCCAGAACATAATCGTAATTAGATCCACACAACGAAAACACAAAGACCATAACAATGATAGGGTAAAATTACCGTCACAGATTTGAGATCCCGGGCATGACTCGGCACACGCGATCCCGGTTAGTGGCGGGGATTTCATCCATTCATGATAGCACAACAACCATAAAATTAAAAATCTCATATTTTAATCCCTAATTTTATATTATTAAAAGTACATCCCTCGGATGGGAATCATTAGATCCCCATCCCTATAAATTTAGCCACACATATTGTAAGTAAATGACATAAATAAATAAAGACGGGAAAATAACATTAATTAAAATTACCTCAAACTTCAAAATAAATTACGTTGATCCACACGGATGATAGTCTTCAGAAACAAAATAAATGCAGGAAATAAACTTTCAACAAAATTTATAAACTGAAGGAATGAGTACTGAAAAATTAAAGAACAAAGCTCTCAAAAAGAAATAATAAAACTTCCTATTTCTATGTCTAACTATGAAAAATAATGGCTAAAAACTAAGAACACTAAAAACTAAAACTCTCTCCTAAATTTAATTCCTACGTAATTCTAATGCTGAAAAAGATCTCCCCCCCGAAGTGTTTGAGTCGCTTTAAATAAACCCCGCCGCGCGGAGGTTTCCTAAGCCACTTTTTTAGGGTCGATTAATCGACCAATAGGTGTCGATGCATCGAGCCGACAAGAAATCCAAAAAATCACGTTTCCAGTGTCAGATTCGTGTCAGACTGAAACTCTGGCTCGATTAATCGACCTGTAGGGTCGATGCATCGACCCCAGAAATCCGTGAAAATCAGCACTTTCTTGTGGTTCAGATACTGCTTCAGTATTTCGGCCATAACTTTCTGTCTCGAACTCGGATTGAGACGATTATTGCGCCGTGGGAAAGCTGACGAAAAGATCTACAACTTTCATGTTTTGACAATTTCATAATTCGGCCGTCTTGAAGGTCCAAATTTAGCTGCAAGTCGCACCAAGTTCTTGATTACCCGAAGTTGCAGTGTTTTGGCATTATATTCAGAATTCTTGTACTGTTTTCTATACTTGGCTTGTATTTACCTGAAACACTTCAAATCTAATCAATCTCATCAGATAGCCTTCATTGGACAGCTAAATATAGGTATTTAGGGGCGAAATATCCTCATTTTTCAGTACTCATCATACCCCCAAACCTACACTTTGCTAGTCCTCGAGCAAAGCAAACTAAAGAAAATAAATGTCACTTTCGTAGGGAACACGATTGCACTTAGCATGTGGAATAAGCCTTTAAACCCCTAGGTGATCCTAGTGGAGGAGTTGTGTCTCCTGAGGGTTTACAGTGAAGTTACCCACAAACTTCAATATATTTTTGAAATCATCGATAAAATTGAGTTTTCAAAACATGATTTTGATAACATATATACCATTGAAAAACAAAAATCATTAATCAATTCAACATGCGAATTCTCAATTTTAAATAACAATGTTATACTAATCATACTAATATCCATTCAAATTAGTCTAATGCTCAACTCGTTAGATAGCTCATCCATTCATGCCTAAACGTGAAGTGTGTGCATAACCAAACCAAAATTCATTCATCTCAGAACTAGTTTAAACGGAAAACCGTTGGATCTGTTGTTTTGACTCAATCCTCACTTTAGGTATACTCTCAAAATATAAAGACACCGATAGTGGATAAGTTTTCGCACATATGTGAGAGATCAATACAAAGCAAATAAAAAGGTCTCACATGATAAATGAAACACGATGCAATCAATGAACAAAAATAAATCTCATAAGAAGATACTTGTATATCCTAAGCATGTCATATCAACGGTCATAAGTATCACATATTTACTCTCCACAAGGCAGTTACTAATGCAAGATCAGATCATGAAGGTCTTTTTAGGGTTGTAATGGGGCTTAGGAAAGGGTAAGAAAGAATTGGAAGTTGGGATTCAAAGTTTCTGAGAAATTGAAAAAGAAACAACTTTTTTTTTCTATTTCTCTTCTTTTTCTTTTCTAATCTCTCACTATTTTTCTCAATTTTTTTTTTTTCTTTTTCTCAACTTTCTTTTTCTCTTCCTTTTTTTTTTTTCTTAAAGCACCTCAGATTTTTCATTCTTTTTCACACTTTTCTTTTTCTTTTTCTCCCCTTTTTCTTTTTATTTTTGTCATACACTCTCAGTAAACACCACAACTCAATATCTCTCCACTTACTCTCTTTTCGTTCACTCTCATCCCTCGTTCCTAATTTCTCAGAAATAAGAAGGGTAAAGCTGAATTTTCAAAAATGGTGAAGGGTTAAAGGTTAACGTGGCTTATCAAAGAATGTATAAAGGTAAATTTTTCAATAGGCTCAAAGGGGTACTAGAAAGATAAATTTATTTGAGGTGGGGCATTTTAAGCACAAACGAGCCAGAGATGGCCTTCAATCATATCCTTAAAAGATAGTAACTTTGCCTATTTGTCTTGAGTAAATATACAGTACATTCTAACATAATGATATAAATTTTATTTCATGCAAAGTCACAAGTCAAAATGAAGTGTATGAGATTATGCAAAATAAGTCGTATTCAAAGAAAACTCCGAGTTTATATATTCACTCATCAATGACGGGAAATTAGCTCTAAAGCTCACTGGGTTTAGTCTCCACTGAAATCCTAAGATTCAACATTTAAAACAGTTCATCGATTTCTAAGTCTTAGCTTGGTATCAGTGTAAAAAGTCTAAGCATGAATATCAAAATTATCCACAACATATCACATTAAGCTTCATCATCTTAGATACAAGTAATCAAAATATGACACTATTATTCTCAAAATTAAATTCACATGCATCATCCACTAAAGTTTGAAAACAATCATAAAATAATGTGCATGATGACTTCAAAAATAAAAAAAAAATTTTTTTTTTTTTTTTTTTTTCAAATAAAACAAATAAATGACGCAAAATAATTAACCATACCCCCAAACCTAAAGATGACAATGTCCTCATTGACTGAAAAAAGTAGCGCACCCCCAAACCTGTTTGAAAAAAGTACCTCAACACAAAGATCAGGTGCAGAGAATATGTGCATCAAATCGGAACATAAAAAATATATTGAAGGGAATATGGTTACACTATTGAGGGAATTAAAAACAATCTAAACTAAATACAACAAAACAAAAAGGAACGAAAAAACTAATAAAGCCTAAATCCTAAACCAAACGAAAACTACACAATTGGGTTGCCTCCCAATGAGCGCTAGTTTAAAGTCGATAGCTCGACCTTGGGAATTGCTCAGTCAGGGTGAGCCAGTGGCTCACTCAAAGAAATAGTGTCAGAGAATGCAACCGCATTCTCAAGGAACGGTTTCAATCGCTGACCGTTAACCCGAAAAACATTCCCGTGTTTCGGGTTGATAATATCTACTGCCCCATTGGGGAGTATTCGAGAGATTTTGAAAGGACCACTCCAACGGGTTTTTAGTTTCCCCGGAAATAGATGAAGTCGGGAATTGTAGAGTAGAACTTGTTGACCAACAACAAATGATTTCCGCAGAATAGATTGATCATGAACCCGTTTCATACGGTCCTTATACGATTTAGCACAGTCATACGCATCTAATTCATTTATTTGGAGACCCCTTTGGGTACCAGATTTCAGGAAATCGAAATTCAATGACTTAACGGCCCAAAATGCTCGATATTCCAATTCCAGGAGGTGACATCCTTTACCAAAGACCAACCGATCTCGACATGCCAATTGGAGTTTTAAATGCGATTCGACATAGGCGTCGTCTAACTTTAACGACCAGTCTTTACGGTTCGGATTGATTGTCTTTTCTAAAATCCGCTTAAGTTCCCGATTAGAGACTTCAACTTGGCCACTTGTCTGAGGGTGGTATGGTGTAGCAACTCTGTGTGTGACACCATATTTCTTCATTAATTGGGTGAACACTTTATTGCAAAAGTGCTTTCCACCATCACTGATTATCGCCTTTGGAATGCCAAAACGTGAAAACACTTGATCCTTGAGAAATTTGATCACTACTCTGTGATCATTAGATTTACAAGCCACGGCCTCTACCCATTTCGAAACGTAGTCAAAACCGACAAGAATAAACATGTTACCAAATGAATTCGGGAAAGGACCCATAAAATCGATCCCCCAAACATCAAATAATTCAACTTCTAAAATTGGATTGAGCGGCATCATGTTGCGCTTTGAGATTCGGCCCAGCATTTGACAGTTGTGACAGGATTTGCAATGTTGATGACAATCCTTAAATATCGTCGGCCAGTAAAAACCACTTTGAAAGATCTTTGCTGCAGTCTTTTTGGAACTAAAGTGACCTCCACAAGCTAACTCATGACAGAACGAGATGATTCGTGGTTGCTCAGATTCAGGAATACATCTTCGTATGATTTGATCAGGACAGTATTTGAATAAGTACGGATCTTCGAAAAAATAGTGTTTCACCCGAGCTAAGAAAATAGATTTCTCATTCCTCGACCAATGGTGAGGTAATTTCTCGGTGACTAGGAAACTGACAAGATCCGCATACCAAGGTGGGCAATCAATCTGAACAACCTGTTCATCAGGAAGTGCTCCAAGATCGGAACAGGCTCGTCAGGTTTCTCAATAATTATTCGGGACAAGTGATCGGCCACCACATTTTCTGAACCTTTCTTGTCCTTGATCTCCAAATCGAACTCTTGCAACAACAAGATCCACCTAATTAAACATGCCTTAGCCTCTTTCTTAGCGAACAGATATATCGAGCGGCGTGATCTGTGAATACCACAACTTTAGATCCTAATAAATAGGATCGAAATTTATCCAACGCGAAAACTACCGCCAACAGTTCCTTTTCAGTGGTCGAGTAGTTCAACTGGGCATCATTAAGAGTGCGACTCGCATAGTAGATCACATGCGGTAATTTTTCTATTCGTTGCCCCAAAACAGCTCCAATTGCATAATCGGAGGCGTCGCACATAATTTCGAACGGGAAGGCCCAGTTCGGAGATTGAATTATTGGAGCTTTTATTAATTCGGCCTTAATGGTTTCAAAGGCCCGCAAACATTTATCATCAAAGATGAATGGGACATCTTTGGAAAGTAAGCTGCAGAGCGGCCGTGCTATCTTACTGAAATCTTTAATAAAACGCCTGTAAAAACCGGCGTGGCCCAGAAAAGATCTGATTTCCTTCACTGTCCTCGGTGGTGGTAGGTCGGCAATTAAATCAACTTTAGCCTTATCGACCTTGATACCCTGGGACGATATGATGTGTCCCAAAACAATGCCATCTTTAACCATGAAGTGACATTTCTCCCAGTTAAGAACAAGATTCTTCTCCTGGCAACGTGCAAGCACTAGCGACAAATGTTTCAAACAGTCAGCAAAACTGTTTCCATGTATCGAGAAGTCGTCCATGAAGACTTCCAAGAATCGCTCGACCATATCCGAAAAAATACTCAGCATACATCTTTGGAATGTAGCTGGTGCATTACAAAGCCCAAACGGCATTCGTCGGTAGGAGAAAGTACCAAAAGGACATGTGAAAGTGGTCTTTTCCTGATCCTCCGGTGCAATGACTATTTGGTTATACCCGGAATAGCCATCGAGAAAGCAATAGTACTCATGCCCGGCCAATCTTTCTAACATCTGATCGATAAACGGAAGTGGAAAGTGATCTTTCCGCGTCATCAAATTTAACTTCCGATAATCAATGCACACTCTCCACCCTGTTTGAATTTTTGTAGGGACCAGTATGTTTTCTTCATTCTTAACCACTGTGATTCCCGATTTCTTAGGGACCACTTGTGTGGGGCTGACCCATTTACTGTCCGAGATGGGGTATATGATTCCAGCATCTAAAAGTTTGATTACCTCATTTCGGACCACATCTTGCATGATAGGGTTCAGTCTCCTTTGTGGTTCCCTAGAAGGCTTAGCATTGTCTTCCAAATGGATTCGGTGCATACACACCGTTGGACTAATGCCTTTGATATCTTTTATCGACCAACCGAGGGCACTTTTGTGCTCTTTGAGTACATCCATGAGTTGGCCTTGCTGATTCGCATCCAGTGTTGATGATATGATAACAGGTTGAGTTTCATTCTCCCCCAGGTAGGCATACTTGAGATTTTCCGGAAGAGGTTTAAGTTCTAAGGACACTTTCTCCTCCTCTTTCTGCTTTTCCTCGATTAATTCAATTTGAGTTCCACACTCTATTTCCTGTTCTTCACCCAGACGCGGTGTGGAATCCAACATGTGATTTACTTCTTGGATTAGTTGATCCACATCGAAATTTTCTCCAAAATGCGTAAGACAAGCTGCTAGAGGATTGTCAGATTCAGATGCATTAAATATTTCCTCTACAATTTCATCGAGTATGCATGCTTGTGCATGTTCATCATCCTCCATGGGCTGCTTGGCAATATTAAAAATGTTGAGTTCCACTGTCATATTCCCAAATGATAGATTCATGATCCCATTTCGACAATTGATCAACGCATTGGAGGTCGCTAGGAATGGTCTTCCTAGAATCACTGAAATATTATTCTTCAAATTTGATGCCGGTTCAGTGTCTAGAACAACAAAATCTACAGGAAAGTAGAAAGAATCCACCTTGATGAGGACATCTTCTACAATTCCTCGAGGGATCTTTACGGACCGATCAGCTAACTGAAGGGTCATCGCAGTGGTCTTAAGTTCTCCCAATTCGAGCTCCTTATACACAGAATAAGGCAACAAGTTGACACTTGCTCCTAAGTCCAAAAGGGCCTGATCAATACGGTTATCGCCGATAATGATCGAGATTGTAGGACAACCTGGGTCCTTGTATTTGATTGGGAGCTTTGCTTGCAACACTGAACTAACCAGCTCGGCTAAGAAAGCCTTTTTCGGAATATTGGCCTTTCTTTTGATTGTGACCAATTCCTTCAAAAATTTAGCATAAGCAGGTACTTGACGGATGGCATCCAGGAAAGGAATATTAATTTTTAATTGCTTGAAAATCTCATTTATTCCTTCCACATCGCGATTTCTCAGTGGTGCCATCAATCTTTGAGGGTACGGTGCTTTCGGAACAAGACTTTTCTTCTGTTCACTCCTGTCATCTGATATTTCTTTTGCTTGTACTTTGTCATCAATTTCTTCTCTCTTCAGATTTCTTCTCTCCATCAGACTCTTCCTCCTCCTCTGGTAACACTACTTTGTTATCGACACCTTTCCGAGATCTCAACGCCAGTGATCGCCCGAATTTGTTGTTGATTCTCCTCTTGTGTTGAAGTTGATGTTTGTTCAACAACTATTTGGCCCCTTGGGTTAGGAACAGGTTGGCTTGGAAACGAACCTTTTTCTCTTTCACAGAGAAAGGATGCCAATTGCCCAATTTGGGTCTCTATTTTAGAGATTGAGGACGTGTGAGAATGAATGAGTTTCATCAGGTCCTCAGTAGAAGGAGTTTGTGTATGAGGACGTTGGGCAGGATTTCCCTGTGGGTTGTTAAATCCCGGTGGTGGAAATGTCGGCACAACATTTTGTTGTGGTTGGTTTTGATAACCTCCCATTGGTTGTGTAAACTGAAATTTCTGGTTCATTTGCCGTGGCTGCCCAACCTGATTTTGATTGTATTGAAATTGATTCGGGTTATTGAACCCTTGCTGCTGAAATTGCCCTTGACCATAGTTCTGCTGGGGTCCTTGATTGAAATTTTGTTGGGGATAAAAGTTCATCCCCTGTTTCCTGGGCTGCATTCTTTGATTATCTTGTTTCCATGAGAAATTAGGGTGGTATCTCTAGCTATTTGGGTTATTCTCATTGAAAGCGTTTCCTTGATTCCGCCCATAATTATTCACAGCATTTAACTGTTCAGATGTGTCTTCATGATAGTTCTGCATTGAAGGACAATCATCTGCCATATGCATTGGACTTGCACAAATTGAACATGGCTCAGGTTGTGTATTGACCATATGCACATTCTTCTTTACTTTCAATTCCTCCACTTGTTGAGTGAGGAAATCAATTTTAGCAATCAGATCTGGGGAATCCTTTACTACGTCATACCTCCTTTCTTGGTTGAACTCCGCTTGATCCCGGTCAGACCATTGTTCCAGTCTTTGTGAAATCCCAGTGCTGAGAATCCTCAGCTAACTTTTCTAAGAAAGCATAAGATTCGGTTTCTTTAAGGCTCAGGAATCCTCCGCCATTCATTGACTCCACCAGATGCCTATTTGGTTGATTTAATCCATTGTAGAAACACTGGACTAGTCTCCACTTTGAGTATCCATGGTGCGGACATTTGAGTAAGAGATCCATGAATCTATCCCAAGCTTCATATAATCTCTCATCTTCCTCTTGCGTGAAATCCGTGATTTCACGTCTAAGGGCATTCGTCTTCGCCATAGGGAAGAACTTTGATAGAAACTTTTTGACCATCTGATCCCAGGTGGTTATGGATCCCGATGGTAGAGAATTTAACCATGCTTTAGCTTTATCCTTTATAGAGAAAGGAAATAAGCGCAGTCTAACAGATTCTTCGCTGAAATTTTGGTAAACAGATGAGCAGACTTCAACGAAGTCTTTAACATGCTGGTATGGATCTTCTCGCTCCATGCCATGAAAGATTGGAAGGATTTGGATGACATTTGTCCGAATTTCAAACCGGCCACCAGGTGTGGCGGGGTATACAATGCATGATGGGGTATTTGTAGTTATCGGAGAGAACAATTCTCTCAATGTTGGTTCTTCCTCTTGTTTGAGTTGCCCATTCATGTTGTCAGTCATATTGACTTCAGTGGATGATTCACTTAAAAATTTCTGCCTTGATCTAGCGTCCTTACGGTTTGATCGGCAGGCACGTTCGATCTCAGAATTTAAAGGTTCTAAATTTCTCTCTTTAGAAGACCTAGTGTGCATACAAAGGATGCACAGAGCGGAGGTTTCCGGCAGAAAAACCTCAAAACAAATTTTTTTTTTTTTTTTTTAAATCGATTAATCGAGTATAACTCGATCAATCGAGGCAAGCTCGATGCATCGACAGTGTGGGTCGATGCATCGACCTTCAAAAAATTTTATTTTATTTATTATTATTTTTTTTTTAAATCGATTAATCGAGTATAACTCGATCAATCGAGGCAAGCTCGATGCATCGACAGTGTGGGTCGATGCATCGACCTCCAAAATTTTTTTTTTTTTTTTTTTTTTTTTTAAAATTAAAATTTTTAAATTTGAAATTTTCGGAAATTTTTTTTTTTTTTTTTTTTTTTTTTTTTAATTAAGCAGAAATACTATTTTAATCCTCGAAAATTCCTAAAATTTACTGTCTACCAAAAATTCAGATTTTCTAAATTTAATCCCCGGCAACGGCGCCAAAAACTTGATGTGATATTTTTAATGTAATGTTTTACTCGCAAGTGCACGAATCGGTTTGTATATAGTGGGTGCGAGATGCGAGATCGTTATGTTGAAATACCTAAAAGAGACAAGTAATTCTAAAAATCTATTAAGATCTAACAGTATTCTACCAGTTTTATGATTTAAGTGGTTGATGGTGATTAATGACTACAAACTAAAATTCAATTGATAATTCAAAAATAAAAGTGAAGATGATGATAAAGATGAAGATACTAAATCCTCCCATCTTTGGTCCGTTCTTCCTATAATATAAATCTAAGGATTAAATTATGAGATATTTCATTGGTAACAAACATCTTTTATGGAAGATCAATGGTCAACACCCTAATAGGTTCCACGTTGCATCCCTGCAATCAGGACTTAGATGATTTTCATATATCTAGATCTGGGATCAAGGGTACGGCTAGACACACATGATCTCAGGTTCAAATAAAAATCATCCCCAAGGTGGGTGAAAATTCCAACAAGAATACCACTTACAAATCTGAAATCAAGGGCATAGCTCGGCACACTTTATTCAGATTAGGGATATTTAAGATAAAATTACCATTACAGAACCAAGATTCAGGGCATGGCTCGGCACACTCGATCCCAGAACATAATCGTAATTAGATCCACACAACGAAAATACAAAGACCATAACAATGATAGGGTAAAATTACCGTCACAGATTTGAGATCCCGGGCATGACTCGGCACACGCGATCCCGGTTAGTGGCGGGGATTTCATCCATTCATGATAGCACAACAACCATAAAATTAAAAATCTCATATTTTAATCCCTAATTTTATATTATTAAAAGTACATCCCTCGGATGGGAATCATTAGATCCCCATCCTTATAAATTTAGCCACACATATTGTAAGTAAATGACATAAATAAATAAAGACGAGAAAATAACATTAATTAAAATTACCTCAAACTTCAAAATAAATTACGTTGATCCACACGGATGATAGTCTTCAGAAACGAAATAAATGCAGGAAATAAACTTTCAACAAAATTTATAAACTGAAGGAATGAGTACTGAAAAATTAAAGAACAAAGCTCTCAAAAAGAAATAATAAAACTTCCTATTTCTATGTCTAACTATGAAAAATAATGGCTAAAAACTAAGAACACTAAAAACTAAAACTCTCTCCTAAATTTAATTCCTACGTAATTCGAATGCTGAAAAAGATCTCCCCCCCGAAGTGTTTGAGTCGCTTTAAATAAACCCCATCGCGCGGAGGTTTCCTAAGCCACTTTTTTAGGGTCGATTAATCGACCAATAGGTGTCGATGCATTGAGCCGACAAGAAATCCAAAAAATCACGTTTCCAGTGTCAGATTCGTGTCAGACTGAAACTCTGGCTCGATTAATCGACCTGTAGGGTCGATGCATCGACCCCAGAAATCCGTGAAAATCAGCACTTTCTTGTGGTTCAGACACTGCTTCGGTAGTTCGGCCATAACTTTCTGTCCCGAACTCAGATTGAGACGATGCTTGTGCCGTTGGAAAGCTGATGAAAAGATCTACAACTTTCATGTTTTGACAATTTCGTAATTCGGCCGTCTTGAAGGTCCAAATTTAGCCGCAAGTCGCACCAAGTTCTTGATTACCCGAAGTTGCAGTGTTTTGGCATTATATTCAGAATTCTTGTACTGTTTTCTATACTTGGCTTGTATTTACCTGAAACACTTCAAATCTAATCAATCTCATTAGATAGCCTTCATTGGACAGCTAAATATAGGTATTTAGGGGCGAAATATCCTCATTTTTCAGTACTCATCAACATCCATAAGAGAAATTCTAATAAGCCATCCCCAGGGGATGAAGAAGTAAAGAGATGAGAGCATCAGGTGTGATGCAAGTAAATGGATACATCCCAGGGATGTATCCAAGGATTGAATCATGCTTGATAGGGCCTAACTGATATAAGATAGCACATTTACACGGTGAATAACTATATGTAAGGCACCGATATTTTTGTTATTTGAGGTTTGATAGGGTACCCCACCGACGTGGCGGGATATCCACGACTGACACGGCAGGATATCCGTGACCGATACGGCGGTGAAACCGTAGGCCAGTGCGGAGGCTTATCCGTACATAGTAAGCACACCCCAAGGGTGTTGATTGAGACAAGTGAAACCCCGCCACCAATTCCCAGGGGAAAGGGGCTTGGGTACTATTTGTATTCCCAGGGAATACGGTTATACTGTCTATATAGATGACGATGATGGGTATCTCATCGGGGCTCGATGCTATATTGCTCGGGGATTACTTAAGTTGAAAGTTTAAGTTTTGCTTTAGGCCTTTTCAGCATCATTCATGAGTAAATGAAAATACAAGTAATCAACAATAAAACGAAATGCTTTTTAACTGTTTCATTAACAACTGCATAGATACATCATGCATGGCATATCATGAAATATATGTGAGTTATAATTTATATGTTCAACCGTGTTTGTTCCCTATTGAGCTAGGATGTAGCTCACCCTATAGACTATACGTCGCAGGTCCACTACTAGCAGCTTCCGCGGCTTCAGGAGACGCTGATCTCTGCGAGTCGG
Organism: Chloranthus sessilifolius; assembly: GCA_021018995.1. Classification (NCBI taxonomy): domain Eukaryota; kingdom Viridiplantae; phylum Streptophyta; class Magnoliopsida; order Chloranthales; family Chloranthaceae; genus Chloranthus; species Chloranthus sessilifolius. The sequence continues at coordinate 18,054,532 of CM037593.1, read as the reverse complement.
ACCTTGCGGCCGGTGAAGAGTTGGAGCCACCTCCAGAGGACTTCTTCTAGAGGACTCCGTTGTGCCACTTTGAGGGATTTTGGAGAGAGTTTTTGTACAGCTTGGTATGTCAAGCCTTGATTCTGTTTAAACCATGTATATATATATATATAGATGGGATTATTCTTTTTGGGCGAACCATCCGTGATGATTGCTATCATCGATGGTTCGGATCGGTTCTCCATTCATGTAGAGGCATGAGGGTAGAACTGTCTTTTGGAGAGTTAATTAATATAGATTCAAATTTCGTAATTTCATTTATTGTTTTATTGAAATGCTTGATATACTAGTGTTCCGTGCTTAGCTAAGGGGCACAGTCAGGATGATCGTGCTGATGGCACGGGTTTCGGGGTGCTGAAATCCGGGCTGTCACAGTTGGTATCAAAGCTATTTTCTTTTAGCAACTCTGACAAGGGTTCTTTCGTCAGAACATAGGGGCTTCTGCTAACGAAACTTTAGTTTCAAATGCAGCCGCAAATGTCATCTAGAGGAAGAGGCCGACCAAGGGGAGGCCAGTAGAGGAGTCTACGTAGTGGAGATGGTTACATCTCTCCTACAAATAGAGTGCCTTTAGGAGGTACAGAGGCCCCAGGAGGCAGTAGTAGTAGACAACGGGATGAAGAAGATCGAGATCATCAAGATCAAGATCTAAGAGAACAAGAAAGATTGAGAGAAAGGCAAGAGGACAGAGAAGAGCGACAAAGGATGATGCACACTATGGAGACTATGGCTGCTGCCATGGCACAACAAGCCGCATCCTTTGCAGCTCATGCGTCAAGAGAACAGCAGCCACCTACACCACCTGTAGGACCTGCGTTGCCTGTACCCTCATCATTTACAGAGTTTAGGAGAATAAGACCTCCTTCATTTTCTGGGCAGGTAGACACAATGGCCGCTGAGAACTGGTTGATGGAGATGGAGAAAGTCTTTAGCGTGCTAACTTGCACGGAAGATGAGAGTGTAAGATGGGCAGCTTACATGTTGGATGGGGAGGCTGGGCCTTGGTGGAAGTCCGTGATACGGACTCGGGCTCAGGAGACCCCAGAGTTGCCTTGGACTTGGGAGGAGTTTGTTGAGGAGTTCAACAAACAATATTTTCCGGAAGTGGTGAGGAACCAGCTTGAGATACAATTTCTACAGTTAGTGCAAGGGAGGATGACAGTGAGAGAATATGGGGTGGAGTTTCTACGACTTGCCCGTTTTGCTCCGGATTACGTCGCTACTGAAGTGATGAAGTCCAAGAGGTTTCAACAAGGTTTGAAGCTTAAAGTTAGGGGAGGCGTAGCTCCATTTCAACTGAGGACCTATGAAGAGGTCATGAGTAAAGCACTAGTAGTTGAAGAGGAGAATACAAATAGATATAGACAGAGGGAGCAGCAGAGAGGAGGAAATGAACAAGGAAGATCGGGGCACTACGAACCGGTGAACAAAAAGCCGAGGTTCATGGCCCAGAATCAGAGACCACAGTTTCAAGGGGTTTGGAAGACCAGCAACAACACCAACAGAGGTTTCCATTACTTGCGTCGGGGAGACCTATTCGCTATGAGAGCCCTGCCATGTCTACTGGCGCCACTATTACACAGGGTTCTCGTACTGTTTCTTCCGCACCTCGGGAGACTTGCGCAAAGTGTGGCAAGCCTCATAGGACGGTGGACTGTAGATCGGGAACTAGGGGTTGTTTCCGATGTGGCAAGGTGGGCCATTTGATTAAGGATTGCCCCGAGACGGATAAAAGAAAGACGGTTTCAGTTGCAGCACTACGACCAATTCAAGCAAGGAAACCGATCGTCCAGGGGAGAGCCTATGCAGTCAACGTCAGAAGGTGAGATTTTTTTTTATTATTAAAGAAAATTTTCACTTCATTAAAATCCTAGATAGAGAAGGAGCATGCATTAGAAATTATATAGATTCTTTTCTCAATACAAAAAGCTGTATGTGAATTGAGAGTGTAAATTGATGTGTAAATTATTGTATGTATGTATGTATACTATAGGTACTCTAAATATATATGAAAAAGGATGCTTCGGTGGATATGACGCTCGAGTGTTGATAGACCCCGGGTCTACCCACTCATTCGTTACTCCACGTTTCGCTAAGAAGATGAAGATTGTTCCAGAGATGTTGGATTTCGTCCTATCTGTGTCTATTCCGACTGGAGAGTTAGTAGACACGGAGTTAGCTTGCAAATATATCATTGTAGCAGTTCGAGACTTAGAGGTGCATGAACTAGAAGCAATGTTGATACTGTTAGACATGCAAGGGTTTGATGTGATCCTTGGCATGGACTGGTTGGCACAGCATTGTGCAACCGTCGATTGCAAGAACAAGGTAGTTATTTTCAGACCCAACACAAGAAGATCATTTCGGTTTAAAGGAGTGAGGTCGTCATCTGTGCCACTGATCTCAGCAGTAAGGGCCGAGAAAATGATCAGAAAGGGTTGCAGTGGATACTTAGCTTTCTTAAAGGAGGACAAGGAAGAAAAGAATGTCATTTCTGAGATAGCAGTTGTGCGAGACTTCGCTGACGTGTTTCCAGAGGAATTGCCTAGATTACCTCTAGAAAGAGAAGTAGAATTCGCCATTGACTTAGCACCAGGAACGGAGCCTATTTCGAAAGCACCTTATAGAATGGCTCCCGCTGAGTTAAAGGAATTAAAGGAACAACTACAAGAGCTTATGGACAAGGGGTTTGTTAGACCAAGTGTATCTCCATGGGGAGCACCGGTCTTGTTTGTCAAGAAGAAGGATGGGTCAATGCGGCTATACATTGACTATCGACAATTGAACAAACTCACTGTGAAGAACCGCTACCCTTTGCCTAGAATAGACGATCTATTCGACCAACTGCAAGGAGCAAGGTATTTTTCTAAGATCGACCTGAGATCTGGGTATCATCAGTTGCGAGTCAAAGCAGAGGACATTCAGAAGACAGCTTTCCGGACACGGTATGGACACTATGAATTCCTTGTGATGCCGTTTGGATTAACGAATGCTCCGGCGTCGTTTATGGATCTGATGAACCGAGTGTTTAAACCACACTTGGACTCCTGCGTCGTAGTGTTTGTTGATGATATACTGATATACTCCAAATCCAAGACGAAACACGAAGAACATTTGAGGATTGCTCTACGTGACGCCACGTGAACACCAATTGTACGCCAAACTCAAAGAAGTGTGAGTTTTGGTTGAAGAAGTTAGCTTTTTGGGACATGTCGCCTCAAAGCATGGTGTCACCAGAGATCCAAAAAGATAGAAGCAGAGTTAAATGGGAGCAACCAAAGACAAAGGACCGGCGTCCAAGTTTTCTGGGCTTAGCGTGCTATTATCGACGCTTGCTTGAGGGGTTTTCAAAGATATCGGACCTCTCACAAAGTCGACATAAAAGATTCAAGGTTTGAGTGGAGTGAGGCATGCAGAAGAGTTTTCAAGAACTCAAAACGAGACTCACTTCGCCCAAAGATAGCGATTCCTTCAGTAAAGGGAGGATACGCTGCGTACAAATGACGCATACAATGGCCTTGGTTGTGTGCTCAACCAACACAAGAAGGTGATAGCTTACGGATCAAGACAAATTGAAAGAACACGAGAAAATTACCCGACTCATGACTTGAACTAGCAGCCATTTTTATGCTAAAGATTTGGAGACATTACTTGTATGGTGAGACTTTGAAATTTTCACCGATCATAAGAGCCTCCGATACTGCTACACGTAAAGAGCTCAACATGAGACAACAGATGGATGGAATTCTCAAGGATTATGATTGCTCCATACAATACCATCCGCAAGGCGAATGTAGTAGCCGATGCATTGAGTCGGAAAAGGTTCAAATTTCGCTTAGCTTCTTTGATTTTGGGTATGCACCGATGGAAATTATTGGAAGACCTGGCACTCTATGATACGAACATTGAGTCAAAGGACACCGGATCCTTTTTCGCTAACATATCAGTAAAGCCAGTGATATTTGAGCATATCCATGATCTACAGATGAAAGATCCGACATTAACAAAGATTCATCAAGACGTGAGTGAAGGCATCAGATCGGACTTCTCAGTAAAAGAAGATGGTTCCTTGTTGTTTAAAGGCCGTCTCTGCATTCCGGACAATGCCGATCTAAGACGAACGATTCTTGATGAGGCCCATAAGTCAAATTATGCTATCCACCCTGGTAGCACCAAAATGTACCAAGATTTGAAAAAGAACTACTGGTGGAGAGGACTGAAACAAGACGTGGCCGAGTATGTGTCACGATGTTTGACTTGTCAGCAAGTGAAGGTTGATCATAGACATCCTGCTGGACTATTGCAACCTTTACCAATACCAGAATGGAAGTGGAATCGATCCCAATGGATTTCATTGTTGGATTACCCCATACTGCCAAGAGACACAATGCTATTTGGGTCGTCATAGACCGATTGACCAAATCAGCGCACTTTTTACCGTACAATACTACGATATGTAGAAGACGGCATTTATACATGAAGGAGATTGTAAGATTACATGGGATTCCAAGCAGCATAGTTTCAGATCGTGATCCACTATATACGTCCAAGTTTTGGAAGAAATTTCAAGAAGGAATGGGAACTCGACTAGACTTTAGTTCAGCTTTCCATCCTCAAACTGATGGACAGACGGAGCGAGTGAATCAAGTAATAGAAGACATGCTCAGAGCGTGCATGCTTGATATGCAAGGATACTGGGATGAGTATCTACCGATGCTCGAGTTCGCATATAATAACAGTTTTCAAACGAGCATTGACATGGCACCGTATGAAGCTCTGTATGGACGACGATGCAAATCACCTCTCAATTGAGAGGAAACAGGTGAGAAATTTGTGTTAGGACCAAAACTACTTGAAGATAATGCTACCGTCGTTCGAATTATCAGAGAAAGGTTGAAGACAGCACAGAGTAGACAGAAAAGTTACGCCGATATGAAGCGGACTAGTGTTGACTATAAAGTGGGCGAGCATGTGTTTGTGAAAGTGTCACCTATGAAAGGTGTAATGAGATTTGGCAAGAGAGGGAAGTTAAGTCCACGTTATGTTGGACCATTTGAAATTTTGGGACGCGTAGGTGAAGTAGCATATCGCGTTGGTTTACCACTGCTATTTGATCGAGTACATAACGTTTTCCACATATCGATGCTCAGAAAGTACGTGAATGATCCGTCTCATGTGTTAGGAAAGCAACCTATAGAGATGTGTGAGGACATGAGCATGATAGAGGAACCAGTGGAAATCTTGGATCGAAAAGAACAAGTACTGCGCACTAAAGTGATTCCCTTAGTGCTAGTTCGGTGGAACAATCATCCAAAAGAAGAGGCTACTTGGGAACGAGAGGCCGATGTGAAAGAACAATATCCAGCCTTATTTCCAACGACGTGAGAATTCAATGTAAACCACAAACATATTTGTGAAATCTCCACCATACTTATAATCCAATGGAAATTTGATCCAATCTGTCATAAATTGTCAAAAGTAGTAAAAGAACCAAAGAAATTGACAATCTACACAATTTGGGCAAAACCGATTAATCGAATTTCAAATCGATTAATCGATTTTGTTCTATTAGTCGACTGGCATGTGCCAGTGACTGGAAATGAGAATGAGAGTTAGAATATACATAGAAGACAAGTTTCGATTGATCGAATTGGAATCTCGATTAATCGATTGGGGATCGACTAATCGATTTTGAAATTTCGATTAATCGATTTACTAAAGGGACTTACGAGAATTTGAAATCAAATGGACGATTTCGATTAATCGAAGTGAATTTCGATTAATCGATTTCGAAATTTCGATTAATCGAAATGGATTCGATTAATCGAATAATTTAAGAAATTCTGGAAAATTTGAAGTTACAGCACGATTTCGATTAATCGAAATTAAATTCGATTAATCGATTTTGGAATTTCGATTAATCGAAATGGATTTCGATTAATCGACTGGCTCGCACCAGTGAGCTCAAAAATGGAAAATTTTAAACAGATACGATTTCGATTAATCGAAATGGTTTCGATTAATCGAATTTGACTTTCGATTAATCGATTTGGGAAATCGATTAATCGATTTTACGCGGCTTAACTTGGTTTGAAATCTCGATTAATCGATTCTGAATTTCGATTAATCGAGCCGCGGGCTATATATATAAGATTGGGGATTTTATTCCCCATTCGAAATTTTTTCTTGCTTAGGGTTTTTGGCGCTTCACCTTCTTCCTCATCTCCGACAAGTAGGTGCCCTAGGGTTTGGATTTTTCCGGCGATTCACACCCATTTTCACATCGACACCTAAGGTAAACCCTAGATTTGCACTTTTTCCTCCAATTTGAATTAGAAAACCCTAGATTTTCCCAATATGCCGCCTAAAACCCGATTGTCTTCGAAGAAGGCAACCTCTAAGCTACCAGTTAGGCGTAAGAACGCCGCGCCACCACCACCTACCCCATCGCCGGTGAGGACTCCATCACCGTCGGAATCGGAGACCACCTCCGGTTCGACGAGCGCGTCTACGTGCGAGTCTTCTCGCGAGTCCACCCCCATGCCACCACCACCCACCAATGTCGAGCAACCAAATGAATGGTGGGCGGCAAAGACCTTTGAGGTCGAGTACGTCATCAACCCTACCCTTTTCACCGATCCCGATGTGCCGGGCGAGACCCAATGGGCTCGAAACTACCTAAATAACGCCCTCCTAAGCCTTCTCAAACCAATCCGGGGTTCCTACTACCCTAGATTGGTGAGATTATTCTACCAAGGGCTCGTAGACGGCCCTACCGACGATTGCATTATAACCAAGATTGAGGGTCGTCTATACACGATCACTCGTCGCCACATCCACGAGGTACTCGAGTGTTACCTCGAGTTCACCCCGGAGACCACTCTCTTCCCACCCTTTGAGGAGGAACCCCGCTTTGAGGAGGTCATGACCCGCATGACCAACGGCAAGAAGGGGTCGGGCTCCTCCATAAAGAGGTTGACCTTCCACCATATATGGATGCTTGACTTCACCAATGCGCCCACGACATCGAAGCGGCGTGGAAAAAGTGTGAGCACTTTACTCGCCTTCGGGCGGGTGGTTTGATGCTACCATGCTCATCCTTGAGGGATGAGATACATAAAGGGAAGGCGATGAAGGCAACCTAGAGAAAAGATGCCCTATGTCGCCTTTATCGAGCATGTTGGAGTGCTACTCAACGATGCATCTTATACCGTCTCTCATGAAGAGAGGGCTGATCGCGTGAAGACATTCTCTAGGTCTTCATGGGCTGTAGTTATAATTTGCTCAAGCGGACCCTACGCTCCGGTCCCGCTCCGCCATACAAAGAAGCAGTAGCACCGCCACCACCCCCACCACCTCAGCAGGACCCACCCGTGGGTGGGGCACACCCTATTCCCGCAGAGCCATCCATGGAGAGGGTTCCCTCCCACACCACAGCCTCACCGACACCACCTGCCCACTCCGCGCCCGCGACACCCACCTCATCCTACCGCCGGCGCGCCGCTCCATCCGGTCCTACCATCGAGGACGTGTTGGCTCGCATGGAGGCCAACAATAAGAGGATGAACCGGAGGATGGACTTCTTGATGTTCCACACCCTCCGCTACATCTACCCGACGGACTACCACCGCTACCTCGCCCAGGAGGAGGAGTGGACGGCCGGACGCACCGCCTTCCACAGAGGACCCGTCTTTCATCCCACCACAGACGCGACTCCTTCCACATCCACATCTACTCCGCCGACCGAGACGCCAAGAGGCCACTGGCACCGACCACCAGCCCTCAAGTCGCCACTCATGACCAGAGCCAAGACACCCCGCCCAGGCACCCAAACCACTGGCGAGGGGACTGTTTGAGTCTTATATGTACTTTGCATTTTCATTTTATACCTGTAAATCTTATTGTACGCCAACTTATTGGCATTGTAAAAATATTCAATCCTTAATACAAATCAAACTTTTGTGTAAATTGTTCAATTTTGTTAAATTTTACTTCCATGCTGGTATGTGTGAATGTGGGGATACTTAAATACGTCTGAGTCAATTGGACCACCTCACCTGAAAGTGGGGGGGGGAGAGAGAGAGACAAACCTTGGGTTATTTTCGAGGACGAAAATTCCCAAGGTGGGGAGGATGTAATAGCCCGAAAAATCACGCTAAACTATGACCTCGGGATCCGTGCCTGATTGGTCACAAGTTTGACCAATCAGGAGATCATGAGTTAGCATAGAATGTGATGAACGGACGAGATGTGATAGTTTGAGTGATTATGTGGTGTGTGATGTAAATGAGAAGTCACTTACATCTACGGCGGTGTATGTGCTCAACACACAATGAGGGAGATAGATAAAAGGGTTTAATAACCCTAGATGTGTATTTTTGGTTGTTGAAGGAGAGTAAAGAAGAGAGAGAAAGAGAGAGAAGTAGGAGAGGAGTTATTGCAACTGATTGGAGGGGGGGATTCAAGAGATAAAAGCCAGATTCAACGGGGATCTGTTAGAACAAAAGCTGGAAACCCTAGCCTTCCAACCATTTGATTTGAGATCTATTCAAGGTAAAAATTTTCGTAAATAAGATGCATAGATTATAGGGGTTAAGTTGTGTTTGAATGTGGGTTAAATCATAGGATAATGGCTTAGAAAAATAGAGGAAAAAGTATGGAAAAAGATTGGGAAGAACAGCTCGAAAGGGGCTGAATCTGACAAATTCGATTAATCGAAATTGGGTTTCGATTAATCGAAATTGGGTTTCGATTAATCGAAATTGGCCAGGAAGTTGAAAGGTCAGAGGACTCCGATTTCGATTAATCGAATTTGATTTCGATTAATCGACTTTGAATTTCGATTAATCGATTTGGGGATCGATTAATCGACTGGGAACCTCCAGTGGACCCCAGGGGTTGGAGAAAATGACTTAAGGAAAAATCGACTAATTGAAATGGGATTTCGATTAATCGATTTTAGTTTTCGATTAATCGATTTGGGATCGATTAATCAACTGCGAGAGTCGACTTTGCGAAAAGAAGAATTTCGATTAATCGAAATCGGATTCGATTAATCGAATGAAAACTCGACTGTTCGAACTGTGGATCGACTTTGCGAAAAGAAGAATTTCGATTAATCGAAATTGGATTCGATTAATCGAATGAAAACTCGACTGTTCGAATTGAGGATCGACTTTGCGAAAAGGAGAATTTCGATTAATCGAAATTACTTCGATTAATCGATATTGACCTTCGATTAATCGATTTTGGAATTCGATTAATCGACTGAGATCAATTGTGTTGACTTTTGGGTTTGACTTTAAGATTCTTGGAGGGTCTTACACCTTCTTTATTGCATCCTTTGTGATGTGTTTCACCTGTTATGTGGTACCATAGGTGGTACGTGTGGACTAGTGCACAAGGAGCCACGTGGGACCTTGATGCATTGATTAAATGAAGACTTGAGGTAGGGAACACCTTGAACATGTACTTTATTTTACAAGAGCATGTATGTAGTGATATAGATTTCCATTCAAATGTTTAATTGCTTAAGAATTGTGAAAAGTGTGTGTGCGTATGACATCCATAAGAGAAATTCTAATAAGCCATCCCCAGGGGATGAAGAAGTAAAGAGATGAGAGCATCAGGTGTGATGCAAGGAAATGGATACATCGAGGATGTATCCAAGGATTGAATCATGTTTGATAGGGCCTAGCGATATAAGATAGCACATTTACGGTGAATAACTATATGTAAGACACGATATTTTTGTTATTTGAGGTTTGATAGGTACCACGGCGGATATCCGTGGCCAATATCTGTGGCGAAACCGTAGGCGGTCGGAGGCTTATCCGTACATAGTAAGCACACCCCAGGGGTGTTGATTGAGATAAGTGAAACCCCGCCACCAATCCCAGGAAAGGGCTTGGTACTATTTGTATTCAGGGAATACGGTTAAAAGCTGTCTATATAGATAGCGATGATGGGTATCTCATCGGCTCGATGCTATATTGCTCGGGGATTACTTAAGTTGAAAGTTTAAGTTTTGCTTTAGGCCTTTTCAAACATCATTCATGAGTAAATGAAAATACAAGTAATCAACAATAAAAGCGAAATGCTTTTAACTGTTTCATTAACAAGCATAGATACATCATGCATGGCATATCATGGAATATATGTGAGTTATAATTTATATGTTCAATAGTGTTTGTTCCTATTGAGCTAGGATGTAGCTCACCTATAGACTATACGTCGCAGTCCACTACTAGCACTTGCCGCGGCTTCAGGAGATCCCGAAGTCGGACCTTGCGACGGGTGAAGAGTTGGAGCCACCTCCAGAGGACTTCTTCTAGAGGACTCCGTTGTGCCACTTTGAGGGATTTTGGAGAGAGTTTTTGTACGGCTTGGTATGTCAAGCCTTGATTCTGTTTAAACCATGTATATATATATATATATAGATGGGATTATTCTTTTTGGGCGAACCATCCGTGATGATTGCTATCATCGATGGTTCGGATCGGTTCTCCATTCATGTAGAGGCATGAGGGTAGAACTGTCTTTTGGAGAGTTAATTAATATAGATTCAAATTTCGCAATTTCATTTATTATTTTATTGAAATGCTTGATATACTAGTGTTCCGTGCTTAGCTAAGGGGCACGGTCAGGATGATCGTGCTGATGGCACGGGTTTCGGGGTGCTGAAATCCGGGCTGTCACACTTGAAAGAGAGAGAAAGAGAATTTTAGGCATGAGATTTGGGAAGAGAGAGAAAGAGAATTTTAGGCGTGAGATTTGGGAAGAGAGGGAGAGAGAATTTTGGAAGTAATATTTGGGAACAAAGAGAGAGAGAGAGAGAGAGAGAGAGAGAGAGAGAGAGTTTTGGGAGTCTATTTATGTTAAAAAAATTTGTAGATAAAAAAGTAAGTTTTTAAAATATCTTAAGAAGTTTTGGGATTTGAGGGATCCTTATTAAAAGATTTTGCCTCTAAAACAATGGAACTTAAAAGACTTTAAAGAAAAAAAAACTTGTGATGGGGGATCACGGGACCCCCGATTGAACAACGTGGCTCCACCACTGGTGACACCTGATTCCAAGATAGTGCCTTTTTGGGGATCATGTGTAATGTCGTATGTCATCTATTAAAAAAAATTAAATTTTTTTTTTTTGTGGTCTAAACTTCAACCAAAGTTTGAATACTGTCTCACACATCATAGCACATTAAATTTTTTATCGTTTGACCACATTTTGGGCTGTGGATGTCCACTCCCTTTCAACAGTTTTTATTCATTGAATGCGGTGGTTGTAACAAAAAGTGGTGTGCCGGTAACACCAACCAAAATATTATCAGACTGATTTGATTTCATCGGTTGACTCAATTTTTTAATCAGGTCAAGCATATGAACTTGACCCCTCGAATCAAGTTCGAGCATGAATCATTTGAAGGTTAGGTTGACAAATTTTTTGTATGCAAAATATAAAGAGATAAGGGGACTAATGGAAGTTGAACTGAGGTAGGTTTGGTAAAGGCATATACTGAAAAATTGGAGTCAAATGTGTAAACCTAAGGAGCATGGTGGGATGGGTTTTAAATGATATTGATGTAATTTCACAAGTTTAAACCTGTGACGTTGGAGATTAATTTTCACCCCACTAATGACATTATATGGACTTCTTGAATGATTATCCTGTGGGAGCCATTACTTGTACTCGGAAACTTGGCCCTTGCACCGAGTTTAAAATAAAGACCTACAAGTTTTGCGACCTTTGCTATATGGAAACTCCATCTAAACCGTTTGATTTGGCGCCCATCATTTAACGATATTAAGTGCAAAAGATTAGCACGAAATATAATCTTAGGTTTTAAATGATATTGATGCTGGTGCAATTTCACAAGTTTAAACCGTTGATGATAGAGACTATTTTTTACCCTTCTAATGACATTATATGGACCTCTTCAATGATTATCCTGTGGGAGCCATTACTTACACTCGGAAACTTGGCCCTTGAACTGAGTTTAAAACAAAGACCTACAAGTTTGGCGACCTCTGCTATATGAAAACTCCATCTAAACCGTTTGATTTGGAGCCCATAATTTAAAGATATTCAGTGCAAAAGATTAGCACGAAATATACTCTTCATCATGTGATTAAATAGAGTCAAAATCTATTATTAGATTCAACGGTTGACAACAATAGAGCATATGATAAATATCATGTTTTGCTCCAATCTTATCCACTAAGGATCTATAGATCATAAACTTTAAATCAGACGGCCCAAATTGCATTTTCACATGTCACATATTACTAAAATACAAAGTCTTTCTTTAACTTCAGTTCAAGGGCCACACTTCCGAGTGCAAGTAATGGCTCCCTTATCCTATATGTCATGTGTAGCTTAGAGGTGAAATGTCATGTGTAGCTTAAAAGTACACAAGTCAAACACTTGATCAGGTACATTATTGGGGCACATGAGTGCACCCATGCACACTGGCATACAGACTCTAGGTTGCAAGCGTATGGTTGAAATTTCAGTTTACCAAATAGATATCGAAATCAACTTTTTGGCTTCGGTTTCGATGTCGTTTTGGCCAAAACCGAACCTGAACCCGAACCCAAATTTCTCGTCTTGATTGGTAAATAGAAATATGCAATGGGTGAAACCGAAATGGAACTCGAACTGATCCAGTTTCGATTTCGGTCGGGTCGGTTCGATTTTCGATTTTTTATATATTTTATTATTTTTAAAGAGGTTTTTTATGATTTTTCATCAATTTTCTCTCCATACTCAACCAGTTTTTGGTTTTCGGCACCCAAATTGGTTTAGCTTTTTCAGTTTTGGATCGATTTTGGTTTTGATTCGGGTCGACTTTTTTCGATTTGGTTTTGTCGGTTTTCGAATTTTTGATTTTTTTTTTCCACCCATATGCAAGTGCAACTAAATGTGGGTGATCGGATGCATCTGTCCTCTTAATCTCAGTGCATTGACATGTATCAAACACCTTATTACGGGTAAGATTTTTATCTGACAATCTGACATGGTAGATAGCGACGTGGGGCCCTTCCCTTCTACTATAGGCATTTACCAAAACCGTTCTTTGTTTTCTTATGTATCTGGCAATCTGACGTGGTAGATAGTGACGTGGGGTCCTTCCCTTCTACTAAAAACATTTACCAAAATCATTCTTTGTTTTCTCATGTGAAGGAGGGGGACAGAGGTAATCCCCGATAATGTTCAAATAAAAAATCGATATTTTTGGTATTAAAAAGTGTAAAAACAAAACTTGGCAGAAATAAATATGTAGAAGTTTTAGGGAGGAGAAAATATAGATGCTCAAAAGTTTTAATTTTTAAGGCTAGTTACGGGGAATTTGGTCCTAATATATGTGAAAATAAAATTTGACACAAACTATTTTTACTTTTATATAGTAGTGTCCATCAATTGACTCAAAGCAGTCATAGTGGAGAATCCATGATTACAGGGATTAATAAGTAAAGGAAACATAAAAGCAGGGCCGCTGTCTAAATAGGTAAAAAAGGAAAAGGAGTGCAAATAAGACATTTCTCTAGGGTAAATCCAAAAACCCCTATTCAATATTAGCCAAGGATTATAAGTAACCCAAAAAGAAATCAATAGTTGCTCGCTTAAACAAGACAAGATCTTGTAACCATAGTGACAAATTTCTCCGAAATTCTCTGAAATTTCTTCCAAATTTACCAAAACAGGGGTCGGGCAAAACTTTCGGCGAAATTTCAATGATTTCTCTAAAATCACTGAAATTTCATTAAACTGAAATTTCATTAATTTAGGAAAAATTAACGAAATTTCGTCAAAATTTCACCGAAATTAATAAATCTTTTCGAATTTAGAGTTGAAATGAGTACTATTTAAAAGTATGCGAGCCAAACACTTTATAGAAACACTTGATCAGGTACATTATTGGGGCACATGAGTGCACCCATGCACATTGGCATACAGACTCTAGGTTGCAAGAGTATGGTTGAAATTTTAGTTTACCGAATAGATATCGAAATCGACTTTTTGGCTTCGATTTCGATGCCATTTTGGCCAAAACCGAACCCAAACCCAAATTTCTCGTCTTGATCGGTTAACAGAAATCTGCAATGGGTGAAACCGAAATGGAACTCGAATCGATCCAATTTCGATTTCGGACGGTTCAGTTCGATTTTCGGTATTTTATATGTTTTATTATTTTTTAAGAGATATTTTATGGTTTTTCATCGATTTTCTCTCCATACTCAACCAATTTTTGGTTTTCGGCACCCAAAATTAGTTTAGGTTTTTCAGTTTTGGATCGATTTTGGTTTGGACTCAGGTTGACTTTTTTCGGTTTGGTTTTGTTGGTTTTCGAATTTTTGATTTTTTTTTGCCACCCATATGCAAGAGCAACTAAATGTGGGTGCTTGTTTGCATCTGTCCTCTTAATCTTAGTGCATTGACATGTACCAAACACCTTAGTACGGGTAGAATTATTATCTGGCAATCTGACATGGTAGATAGCGACATGGGGCCCTTCCCTTCTACTAAAGGCATTTACCAAATCCGTTCTTTGTTTTCTCATATATCTGGTAATCTAACGTGGTAGATAGCGATGGGGGGACCCCCCCCTTCCCTTCTACTAAAAACATTTACCAAAATCATTCTTTGTTTTCTCATGTGAAGGAGGGGGATAGAGGTAATCCCCGATAATTTTCAAATAAAAAATGGATATTTTTGGTATTAAAAAGTGTGAAAAAAAAGCTTGGCAAAAATAAATATGTAGAAGTTTTAGGGAGGAGAAAACATAGGCGCTCAAAAGTTTTAATTTTTTAGGCTAGTTAGGGGGAATTTGGTCCTAATACATGTAAAGATAAAATTTGACACAAGCTATTTTTACTTTTATATGGTAGTATCCATCAATTAACTCAAAGCAGTCATAGCGGAGAATCCATGACTATAGGGATTAATAAGTAAAAGAAACATAAAAGCAAGGGCAGCAGTCTAAATAGGTAAAACAAGGGGGAGGAGTGCAAATAAGACATTTCTCTAGGGTAAATCCAAAAACCCCTATTCAATATTAGCCAAGGCTTATAAGTAACACAAAAAGAAATCAATAGCTGCTTGCTCAGGCAGCACAAGATCTCGTAACCATAGTGACAAATTTCTCATAAATTCTTCGAAATTTCTTTCAAATTTATCGAAACAGGGGTCGGTCAAAACTTTCGACAAAATTTCACCGAAATTAATAAATCTTTTCTAATTTTTACTATTTTTTAAGTAGGAAAAATTAGAAAAACAACCTTCAAAAATAAACATTTTAGCAAAAAAATTCAGAACTTAAATGTTTTAAAAATACAATGCTTTCACGGTTTTTTAAGTTCCGATATCCGTGAGATCACAAATCCTTGTTAAAAAAATAATGCTTTCACCGATCTCAGAACTTCAAAAAATTGTGAAAGCTTTGTTTTTTTAAAACGTTTAAGTTTTGGAATTTTTTGGTAAAATGTTTGTTTTTTAAGGTTGTTTTTCTAAAGTGCCCTTTTAAATAATAAATAATTTTTTTTTGAAGTTTAAATATAATTTATATTTAATATTTTTGGTACTCCCCGAAATATTTCCACAACTTTTCGAACTTTTCTCAAAATTTATCCGAAATTTACTGAACTGTTGCCGAAAATGAAATTTGTTACTATGCAATTCCAAATTTCAGAGCTTTCTCCTACAACATGCTTACTTACTGCGCATCGTCTCATCGCCATCTATTTCATTATCCATAGGTTCAGAGCTTTCTTCCTCCAAAGCATTGTCTGCAAACATTTGAACCAAGAAAATCAGGAAGAGTCCATCCCCAATGGGTTGTTGGGTAGCTTGTAAGCTGCCTGAAAAATTATCTGTAAAATATTGTACACTGTATACCACTGTCCTATAATAATAGTAATAGTAATACCACTACCACCATCACTCACATATTTCTCTGTTGTATGAGAAAGGATGATTAGCATGTGGGCCTCAACCTTAGCATTCTCTGCACAATAATCTAAACCATGGTAGGAATATACCTAGAGAGAGAGAGAGAGAGAGAGAGAGAGAGAGAGAGAGAGAGAGAGAGAGAATTTTTGGCATTCCCTGCACAAAAATTGTCCATATTGAGCCTGATAATTCAGGACGTTTTCTTCATCTTCTTCTCAACCATAACAACGTCACCTTTGATGGTAACAGAGTTTGAGTGTAAAGACTTCAAAATCACCTCTTTAATAGAGCTCAGCTAAGGGTAACTTTATGATTAGCTGATTACGGATGTATCATCACATACTTGCGGCTATATGAGTTAGAACTCTGTTTTCGGGACTTGCGGCTATATTTGAGATATGAGTTAGAGGTATTTTAGGTATAGAAAATTGACAGAAACTATTTTTACTTTTAAATAGTAGTAAGGATTATAAAAGTAGCATTCATCTCACATTTTTCGTGAACTTTCATAAATACTTTGAGAAGATTATATTTGATGATTTCCCAGACCTTGGGATTTATTGCGGCAAAGATCAAAGACCACAACTTTGATTTCCTCAATCAAAAAGACCCTATTAAAAGCAGTTCTGTCAACCTCTGAATTTTAGGCAAATCAACCCCATCCATCTTAAGTCCCTCCCACCCGCTCCTCTTAAATCTGATATGAAAATGGTTCACCATCACCTTTGCAATATCCTCATGGGATATTTATTCCCCCATTAATCCTACCTGCTGAGTTTTGCAATCTCATTTTAACCTTAGACTTCCATCTCCTTCAAAAACATCTTTAACAGCAGCGGTGGAGATTCAAAGGATTTTTCTTCTTTTGGCTTTTCATCGAGCAGGTAATATGCATCCTTGATTAAGGCTACATATTCAAGCACAGCTTTAGCTTTTTAAAAAAAAACAGGTACTTATAAGGTTGCATATTCAAGCACACCTGCAGCTAAAAAAATAAATTCCGGACATGTTCCATATCTAAATTATGAATGGATCACTTTTATTATACATGTGGCACTGCTTTGTATCAAGTCGTGCAACTTTGGACATTCTTCAAGCATTTTGACTACTTTGAATCACATTATAAAAGTTTTTTCGATCTAACTTAGAATACTTTATGAAAAGTAGTGTCATGAGCTTAAAGAAAGTTTGTTTACAATGAAGCGAGGGCTCATTCCTATCTTCTGCTCAGCAATATAGTGAGTGGACTTTGAGACAAGCTTCAAGAACATAAGAATCGTTACACATCTTAAGGTTCATTTAAATGCACACCGGACGAGACTTTGACTAATTGTCTGAGGGCGAGTCTGACGAACCCTTAGGCCTTTACCTCATTGTACAAGGAATGGTGACTGCTTCATAGTTTAGATTGAGAGTGGGTCCACTGATATTGGACATCTTTGTGTGATGGGACATGCGAAATGGTTGAGTCAATCTGGCGGGTCAAGCGATATGACCTGTTACAGGTCAGGTTTGGGTTCAGATCATTTCTAACCTGTCGGTCTGGTTGGGTTGAAAATCCCGACCCATTTATTAAATGGGTCCGATTCGGGTTAAGGTTTTTTTACCAGATCGCAATCCAACTTGACCCGATATTTTAACCTAGTTTGCTTGACACGAATATTTGTTAAATGGGTTGGCCGGGTTGGATTTGAGTTCAGAGTTTCAATAAACAGGTTGGGTTGAGTTTGAGTTCAGAGTTTCAATAACCGGATTAGGTTTAGTTTGGCGGTTGGCCCAAACCTGACCCGCCCTTACCCCTAAGTAGGGCTGTCAATGAGTCGGCTCAACCAGATACCTGACCTGACCCAATATTTTACAAGGCTTGGTACACAAACTTGACCTGTCGGGTCGGATCGGCGGGTCGACCGGACCCTACCGCTTTATTTTATATGTAAAAGTATTAAAAAATAGGGTTTATTAGTAGGTCGGGTCGGGACAAATTTTCAGGTCGGGTCCGACATTTGCAATTTTTTTATTTGGCAGCCAAACTTTCATTCACACAAAATGGCATAATATATCGAGTTCATATATATATATATATATATATATATATATATATATATATATATATATATATGGGAAATTAGAAGAAAGTGCCTCGTTTTGAAATGTTTCGGGCTAATATACTGAAACCAAACTTTTTAGATTAAAGGGTTTTCACGGGTATTTGAACTTCAGAGATTCGTGAGATCTAATTTACCAACACATGTGGGTATTAGTTGCAGTTGTGAAATTATGAATTTGCCCGGGGTACTTTAAGGGGAAATTAGAAGGAAACACATCTGTTGGAGCCGATCGTCTTCTCCAAGAGAAACACCCCTCATTTCAGTGTTGGTCGTCTTCTCCACTCAAATCCACGGTCGTCTCTGCCCACTCAAGCCCACCCATCGCCCATCCTTATGAGCTTTTATTCTTACAAATCCTTAACAAAAAAAAGGGGGGAAAATCGAGCTAAAAGTTATATTGGAGATTTTAATCTCCCTAAAAAAAGCAGATATTAGGGTTTTTTTTTTCTTCTTTTCATAGAACAAAAGCTAATGCAGTAACGATCTTGTATGCGAGATACAAGTGATCTTTTAACTTCCAGTTGAAATAAAAATAATAAATAAAGCTGCCCATCCCTAAATTCTTTGTTCTGAGCTATTTCCTCCTTCACAAGCAATATAAAATAGCTCTTCTAGGTTCATATCTTGTCTTCAAGAAATACCCATTTTTATTTTTATTCTTTTTCTTGTATCTTTAATTAGATGAATAAAATAGGCTCAAAATCTTGTCTTTAATCTGGAAAAACCCATTTTTATATTTATTCTTTTTCTTGTATATTTAATTAGCTCTTCAATCTTTATGCAAAGATGAATAAAATCTGCTCAAAATTTGGATATTGTTCAATATTAATTCTTGTATTTTGGTGGTTTTGCCTTGGGAAATTAGAAATCCTTTTTCGTTAACCTCTGTTTAGTTGCTTTAGAAACAACGGCCACAATCTTTTGGAGCCGATCCGATCGGAGAAGACGAAACACTATATAGAAGGGCAATTTTGTAATCTCACTATTACAACCAATCCCCACATGTGTGGGGTAATTTAGAACTCACGGATTTCTGAAGTTCAAATAATTATAAAAACCCTTTTACCTAAAACATTTCATTTCGGTATAATACGCACAAAGGTTTGAAACCGAGGCATGCTTTTCTAAAGTACCCGATATATATATATATATATATATATATATATATATATATATATATATATATATATATATGTTTGTCCTTTTTTTCTTGGAATTGTTTGTTTCCTAGATGAGTACCACGTGGCACCAAAAGCAGCAGTCTACTTTGGGACGCTGGACTCGAGTCCAGCGTGACAAAACTTAATCCTTGAAATTCAATCCACCAACAATCCACGCAAGTCATCCAAGGGCGGCAGCTCCACCAACCATCTCTCAATCTCCTCCAACCCAATTAGATCTACCACCGTCGGATAGCCACATCGCCATTCTTCTTCTTGAGCACAAGTTTTCTCTGACATAGAAATCTGGGGGCTCGTACACAAATTCTCGGTGACCACCGGCCGAGTTGGATCGTTTCCGGTGAGCCTCTGAACCACCGATTTGAAGTGAGCCGGCTCCGTTTTTACGAATTCAGTGGTGATGACTCGCACTTTCACCTGATCACGCACCTTATTCTCCATGAAAACTTCTTCGTAATCAATTATTGTTGGTGGTGAACTCTACAGTCACCAACAATAATTAGCGTCAGATTGATGATGATGATGATCATTAGCCGCAGTAGGCAGTTTGAGCTTGTAGCACTGTGGAAGAAGTAAGCTTTTAAAAAATAAACAAAGGATCTTTTGTTGCGGTTGCATTTATTTGTGGAGCGGCTTTAGTTATATATGGAGAGTAAATGAAAGAGTAAGGAGGAACTTTAGAGGATTGACTTTTTGACTTATACAAGGTTGACGGTTCCACGCTGACTAAGCGGACTGGGATTTCGTCAAAGTGCAAATAGGAAAGAGTGCGACCAAATCATACACCACTGATTGGTTGAGAATGGGTATTAAGGAATTGACTGCTAACATGCGACTCACAACTCACGAGATGACATGACTGGTTGGTGACCTCTCACGAAATTCTCCAAATTAATCAAAATCTTTAAATATTCTCACATTTTTCTGCTCTTCAAATTTTTATGGGATTAATGGCTCTGACCAAAATTTAAACACTAGATGTTGTTTAAATAATTTTATACCATTAAAATGTCACTTTTTATTCCTACCATTCAATAATAGTTAGTGACATGTGACAATTAACAATCGTGGCATCCCTTAGAATAAGGACAAAATGATAAATTTTTGTTTTTAAGATAAAATTAAAATAAATAAAATTCAGAAGACCGGTAACCTTTATTTTCAATCCAGGTTCTTTCTTTTTCAACTTGGATTTCATATGATTAAAAATTTTGAATACTTTGAATCGGACATGGAGATCATTTTTCGTAGCAATTTTCGACACAATAAATTTTAAGATTTTTGTCCTTGCATTAATTGGTCAGATTTTGATTCCACCTGCCACACATCCCTACCGCTCTTCAAATATGGTTCTAGGATCACTTTTAGAGACGGATGTGTGCTACATAAATGAAAAACTAACCGTCCGTTGGAAGGACAATGATCTCAAGATCTGGTCCTTGATAAAGTTTAACATTACAACTGGAATCAAAATTGAGCGAGAGCTTGGAGAAACGTCGAGGGAAACATAGAGAAGCAAAGAAGAAATCAAAGGAAGGTCCCCTATTTCGGCTCAGTGACCTGCAAGATTAAAGCATATAAAATAAAATACCAGAAATCGAATCGATCATGAAACGCATTGAATTATGCTTGCCTTCAAAATGTAGTTCTCCTTCATCCATGGAAAATTATAACGATCAGATGGATAGGAAATAGCAGACCATTCAATGGATACTTATATGGCGCAATATAAGTGGCTGCTCTAGCTGATGTACATTACTGGCCCCACTGCACTTGCATCGCACCACATTAGCAGTCCGTTGAATGGTCTACGACTTCCCATCCTCATATAACATTGTCCCTCCTTCAATATAACCCACCCTTCAACATAGTTTGCATGTACTTTAACTGATTTTCAGGTTTATAAGTAGTTGTGTTTTGGCCATTTTAGCATAACGAGATTGACCCGTTCAACTTTGAGATTGAACCAACTCTTTTCTAAAAGGGATGGGAGAAGGGTTATGAAGCTTATGATTGGTTTTTTATCCATTGAATCCATCTATGTCTGTTTTGCATAGATATTCAGGGATCCTGATATTTGTAAAAGTCAAAATTTAAACCAAATTAAAACTTTTGGATATCTTCCAATAAGCTAAAAACTTTTTTGAAAACGACAAACCACTGGCTGCTTCATTTGATGGCCATATTCTCTGCACATTAACGAAGAATACAAGTAAGGGAAATTTACCTGACCGGCCCTGTCAGATACGCCTTTTACGTCAGAAGCCTTGTAGTTTAGCCTTTACCCGAACCAACCAGCTCCAAGCCGAGCCGACCCTAAGGAGAGTAAAAGGTCCAAATTATCCCCTTCTATGACCTTCTTTAACCAACAAAGCATCATCTTCTTCCTCATTTTATTCTGCAAAAAAGTTAGAGGTGCAAAACCCTAGACGACATCTCCTTCCTTAGTCTGATCTGCTCCGATCTGCTATTTCGAAGAAGAAAACAGAGGCTTGGGAGAAGAAGCTCTTGCATTTCTTCATTGTAGTAAGAAGACCCTGCAGTTTGTCCTTGCGACGCGAGGTATCCTACTTAAACCCCATTTTTAGTTTATTAGTGCCTTTTAGTGATACAGTATCTCCTATTCGTGTAGTATAAGAAAGGTCTTTATATCCTTCGATCCCTTTTTTTTTAAATATATATCAATTGCAAATACAATCGTCATCGACTCCATATAGAGTCAATATCGATTGTATATAGAGTCGATAACGACTACATATACAATCGATATCGATTGTATATACAATCGATAGCGATTGTATATGTAGTCGTTATCGACTCTATATACAATCGCTATCGACTCTATATGGAGTCGATGACGATTGTATTTGCAATTGATATCGACTCTATATACAATCGACTAAGATTTATAGTCGTCTTTTCTCTTTTGTTTCATCAATCTTATGACCCCTTCCTTCTCATTCTTAAACAGACGATGACGGACGTGAGGATTCCTCTTCTTTGTCACTATGATGACCTTCTTGTAAATGATGATGACTTGTATGAAGGTGGCCGGCAGAGGCTTATTAACATTTCAACTGATATTTCTTATTAACAATTCATAAGGCGAATGTCTGCTGTCAGTTTTGCGAAGGCGAATGAAACAGTTTCCACAAAGTTTCATAGGAAGATAGTGAATACGCCTGTGGTTGCCGACATTTTGGACTCTGATGATTTGGCCACCTTATTTACGTTTTATAAATCCACGGTGGACGTTATAAAAGTATTCATCATTAAGGAACCGTCATCCTTCTCAGTTGAAGCTGAATAAGTAGATCTCGGCGGGACTGATTTTGTGACTCATTCATTTCAGTCATGTAAGTTTGAGGATGAAACTGTATACGATACCGTCCCGTTAGGCGATGACGGTTATATTGCGGCGAACGATGGCAGAGGGAAAGCAACATTTAATTTAAACGATGCTCCGATTGAATCGTATGATGACCCAATAAAATACATGCATGGGTCACAACAATGTAGTCAATGGTTAGACTACACTTCAGAAAGGGTGGTGGATACCGGCGATTTCAGTCATATCTTCCCCGGTGGATGGATAAATTGGTTTACTCAAGACTTATGTTCTACCATGCCATCGATGGGAATTACCGGAGAAACTCAACCCCATGTCCATACACATGAGCACCCCTTCGGTGAAGGGCCTAGCCAACTACGCCATTATCCATTCGGTGAAGGATCCGGTCAATCACATCAGAACCCCTTCGGTGAAGGATCTAGTCAACCACCCGAGAACACCGCTAGTGAATGGCGTAGTCATTCTCAAGTCACTAATGAAGATACCTTAGAAGAAGAATATGAAAGCGAACCGGATGGGTTTATCAAAGAGGATCCGAAAATTTTTGTGAGAGACATTGACAATCCCCTAGTAGACGGAGATTACGAAATGTCAGAGACATCGGGCGACTTCTCCGATGAAGAGGTGAAAACTGAATATCGGAATTGGACGTTTAAAATTGGAGAGATCTTTCGAGACAAACAAATATTTCAAAGAGCATTGAAAGATCACGCGGTGGAGAAAAACTTTCAAATTCAGCCTTTGAGGACCTCTAGTTATCGAGTGACAGCCGGATGCTACGAACCCGATTGTTCGTGGTGAATACATGCTTCTAAATTGACTGGGCTTGATTCTTTCCAAATCAAGACATTCAATAGTACTCACACATGCGGAGCCGCTAAGATCGGACCACACGATCACCGTAATGCAATAATCTCCTTCGTAGCGAACTATGTACGGGATAAACTTATGGAAGAATTCAACTACACACCGGCATCAATAATGTTTGATATTGTAAAAGCTTATAATGTGTAAATCTCATATGCAAAGGCTTGGAGGGGAAAAGAACTTGCCCCTAATGATATTAGAGGCAGTTGGGAAAGACAATTTGTTGATCTACCGGCCTACGTGAAGGAGATGGAGATGGTAGTTCCTAATATACAAGCATCCTTTCAACTTACTTTTGACGGTAAGTTTCGAAGATTTTTTTAGAGTTTTAGCCCATGCATCGGAAGCTACCGCAATACACTTCGTCGCATATTGCTTGTAGACGGTACACACCTACGAGGACGTTTCAAAGGGATCCTACTTATCGCCTCTGCGCAAGACGGTTATGGTCATATATTACTGTTAGCATTTGCCGTGGTCGAGTTAGAAGAAGATGATACGTGGATGTGATTTCTTGAACGGGTATGTGCGTTTGTGATCGGTGGGTTTAACGAAGATTTCGTATTTATCACGGACAGGTCGATGGGTTTAATAAATGCGGTGAAATGTATCTTTCCTAACGCATATTACAACTACTACATGCAGCATATGATACAAAATTTACAGCACAAGTATCCCAGAAATAATGTGAAGGGTCTATGGTGGTGCGCCGCGCGTGCATATTAGAAAGAGAAATTGGATTATTTTATTAACGAAATGAAGAAAGATCCTGCTGATTCTCAGGCCGTAGAATATATTTTGAAAATAGATCCGAAGCATTGGGCACGCGCACATATGGAAGGAAGGCAGTACGATTCCCTGACTATGAATATTGCCGAAAGTTTAAACAGCGTACTAAAGATAGCTCGAGAGAGACCAATTATCGACTTAATCAGAACTACTAGAGAGAAAGTCGCCGATCATTTTCAAAAACGCAGAGAGATATATGAGAAATGGATCACCCTTCTCTGCCCGAAAGCAGACGCGCACATGAAGAAGGTGTTGCAATGGGCCGGTAGAAAGAGAGCTCAACCATACAGGTGCGATCAATTCCAAGTCAATTCCAAAAATTTCATTCATCACGTCGACTTGGAACACAAGACCTGCAGTTGCCGCCGTTGGCACATTCATGGCTTGCCTTGCTCCCATGCCGTGGCGGCCATCAATCGGAGAAGTTACAACTACCATAACTTTTGTGAGAAATGGTTTTTCACCGCTTGCTTAGATAAACATACGACGAGCAATAGGTTCCCACCCTCGATAAAAGTCAATGGGAGTTCTAAGCAGAGCAACTCCCTGAAAATATGAAAGTGAGACCACCCTATTATTGCCAAAAGCAAGCTGACCGTCCGAGGAAGAGAAGGATAAGGTCTAAGGGTGAGGTTAGGGCACTACAGTGTAGCAGGTGTAGTGAATATGGTCACAATCGCAGGAGCTACACGGTAGTGGGACCGATGGGTTGACAGTGTATATTTTTAATAATGATAGATTGAATGTAAACGAGAAATTCAGAATCTATCTTTTTTTATTGTAATATAGTCTTTACCGATTAATCATAGCGTCGTCATCGACTGTATACATAATCGATATCGACTCTATATAGAGTCGTCATCGACTATTTATAAAGTCGATATCGATTCATTTAAGAATCGATATCGATCACTTATGCAGTCGATGACGACTCTATATAAAGTTGATAGCGACTCTATACAGAGTCGTTATCGATTATGTATATAGTCGATGATGACTCTATATATAGTCGATAGCGATTACATACAGAGTCGTTACCGATTATTTATATAGTCGATGACGACTCTATATGTAGTCGATAATGGCTGCGATTTCTACTTTTTAACCACAGCTACATAAAAATGGTGCAATTATATTTAAAATTTTTTATTAACAAAAAATATTTTATTTACATTTACAAAAATATTAAAATACAACCACACTACTGCTGCGCCCCCTCCTTTTTGTCGTCCTTCGCCAGTACTCTGCCATCGCCTGTGTATGTAGCCAGTATATGGCCAATTTCTGTCCTGATCCTATCTATATGTGATTGCACGAAGTCAAATTTCTTCTCCATCATGAAATACTTGACATACTTCACAACAAACACTCCACAATCACACGAGTTGGTCTGTTGGGGGAGGGCTTTGATCCGGCAGTCACTAGATGACCAAGGATAGTTCTTCGCGATCAGTGCAGTGGAATCACCGTACGAATATAAAATTACGGGAAGGTATTGAGTCTGTTTCAAAATAATAGAGAGGAGTGTCAGATATGCTAAGCTAATAATGATAAAAGATATGCTAAGTAAAATATTTTACCAGCGCTTGTAATTGGGACACATATCTTTCCTTGGAGGGCCTATTAAATATAGGGTTGATGATCATTATCGATCGTTCGACTACCTTCACAATCGCAAGCGCCCAATGTAGTGGTTGTTCTGAATGTATTAGCATAAATATCTACAAAAAAGTAATATAATCTCAAAGGGTATGATAGAAAAATTAAAAAGAATAATTATAAAGAGGATAAAAGCATACTACGCTACATTCGTGAGCCCACAGATTTCAAAGCTCATTGAAGAAGAAAGTTTCCATCAGCTTCTTCCCTCCGGTCTCTTTTTCTCTATAGGCAGCCCACCGTTGAACTTGAACCTCGATCGATTGTTCGTAAAATTTTTCAGCAAGCAGGAACTTGTTGAAATCTCTCAGTTCATAGCCCATGTACGTCAGTGCGTTACCATAAGGAAGTTTTTGAGCTTTTTATCAGGATGAATTTTATCATCAATTACTTCCAAATGTCTCAGATAGGCGCCCATAACTTGAAACCAATGCAGTTAGATTAAAATATGCAGTTAGAGTTAAATACATAATCGTTATCGACTCTATAAGTAATCGATGACGGTGACTTAAGTCATCATTATCGACTCTCCAATGAATCGATATCGATGAGTTACAGAGTCGATAACGATTACATAAGCCATCGTTATCGACTTTAAAAGCCATCGATATCGATTAATTTGAGAGTCGATAACGATGATGTAAGTCATCGTCATCGACTCTATAATGAATTGATATCGACTCTATTTCGAGTCATCGACAGCTTTAACTATTTTTGATTTTGCCTACAGTATATTAAACTTACAAAGTTATCTAGGTATTGCGTGGCCACCAGACATCTGAAGGATTGCACTACTAGCTTATACTTGCCGACAGTGCTTACATATTCGCTGCATAAATAATGGCCAACTTAACTAATCTTCACGATAAATATATAATAATAAAGTTAAGGAATCAGGGAAGAATAACTTACTCGTCCTCCTTCAGAGGCTTGTTCAATATGTCTAGCATATATTTTTG
Organism: Chloranthus sessilifolius; assembly: GCA_021018995.1. NCBI lineage: Eukaryota > Viridiplantae > Streptophyta > Magnoliopsida > Chloranthales > Chloranthaceae > Chloranthus > Chloranthus sessilifolius. The sequence goes on along the minus strand of CM037593.1, from coordinate 18,027,629 downwards.
CTCCGCTGTCAGCTCAGGTGGAAACTCAGTAGGAGCATCTTCAGCCGTAGACCCAGGACCAGCGGTAATGAGTGCCACTGGTCTAGGCTCAGCAATTGGTCCTTCACTGGCCTTGTCGATAGGCTTCTTTACAGCCGCTACCCTTCGCTGTGCCTTAGGTCTGATGGTAGTTACTTTGCTGAGTTTCCCTTGCCTAGGTCTTAAGCGAGGCTCAGCTTGTTGGCGAGGAAATTGGGACGAGGTTTCCTCTTCACCAGGAGGACCCTTATCAGTTTGACTCTCAGGCTGCTCGTCAGTAGCTGCCGTCACCTTATCAATGGGAGGAGGAAGAGGAACCTGATGCACAGGAGCTGATGGTTCCTTATTGATGATTATGTGGCACACCTTCGATATCAGCTCCTCAATAGCCACATCCTGTACATCAAAATAATGGTGCAAAATAAGAATTAATTTTTGGTCCCCATTTTAAAAAGTCCAAATCGATTTTAAATATAATCGTTATCGACTGTATATATAGTCGATATCGATTTTATATATGATCGTTATCGACTCTATTAGCAATCGTTATCGATTGTATATAGAGTCGATATCGATTGTAAATATAATCGATATCGACTCTATATATTATCGGTATCGACTCTATATACAGTCGATAACGATTGTGTATATAATCGTTATCGTCTCTATATACAGTCGATATCGATTTATGTTAACAAAACTGAACATATAAAACCAGATTTCAACACATACCCTAGGTCTCGCCTCCAATAAATTTTTAAGGAGTTCTTTTATATTCGACTGGCCCTTTCTAACCAAAGAGTTGTAGTGATTTAACTTCTGCAACTCCGCATCCCTTGAATTCAGCCGCTCTTTGAAGGAGTTGCATAGTTTCTCTACAGAGGCGCAACGTTTAGCCAGGGCCTTATTCTCTCCCTCCAAATCGCTCGCTCTTTGGGTGAGCTTCAAGTTCTCCAGCGTTAAATGGTCGACCCTCCTCAACAAAGAATCATTGGAGGTGGACGGTTCAGCTGAGCTATCTTTTGCTGCCAGGCTCTCCTTGGTGGCCCCCCTAGTTCTTGGCCGACCCTCTCCCACATGGATGGGGCCCTTTTTCGAGGGGGGTTCTTCTTCTGACGTCAATGCGTCATCCCATTCTTCCTCTTCAATATTCTCGATCGGAATGTAATTTCTTTTCTTCTTCGGCCGCATCTCTTCTACAACTTTCTTGACCGGTTCTTTCCTCTTCCCCCCAACCTCCTTTTGAACCCGTAGATATTCTCTTAACACGGGTATCTCTAATTCAAAGCCCTGAGGCACGAGGGGAGCGCGAACCTTTTGAAAGAAAAGAAAATATGGTAAATAATAGAATAAAATGATTGTATATATAATAAATCATTCTCGATTATGTAAATAATCGGTACTGACTATTTAATAAATCGTTATCGATTCGGTACTGAATCGTTATCGATTATTTAATGAATCGTTATCGACTACTTAGTAAGTCATTATCGATTCCGAAATGAATCGTTATCGACTTAATAAGTAGTCGATAACGATTCTATACTGAGTCACTATCGACTTCTTAAAAAGTCGTTATCGATTCTTTAATGAATCGTTATCGACTTAATAAGTAGTCGATAACGATTCTATACTGAGTCACTATCGACTTCTTAAAAAGTCGTTATCGATTCTTTAATGAATCGTTATCGATTCTAGAATGAATCGGTAAGTTGCTTTTTGAATTGACAATAGACCTCATACCTTACTGTCTAACATCTGTCCGCGAGTGTAACCTTTGATCCTTGACTGCACCCTGTCCGACCATTTCAGCAGTCATGGGAAAGGGTCCTCGAGGCCTAGCTGGGATGGCGATATATCGGACAGGATCTCATAAGCCCACCATTGAAGTACACATATGCATCCATATGTGTTGTACGTCTTCAGGGCTTTATCCATCTCGGCAGTTTTTCTATTCGCCGCGCCCTTCATTATATACTCGATCAAGTCTTGGTAGACGTGCAGACCCTACGGAGTTCGGTTAAAGTTCTCCACATCATCGATGAGATCGATGTGGTCTTCCGAAAGTTGATGGTGGGACCCGGGGAAGAGAAATATTCACAACACAAATAGAAGGGACAACTTTACGAAGTCCTCATCACTTTTCGCTCTCCAAATTGCAGCATCTATATGAGACTGAAGAATTTTTTCAGGATGCATTCCACGAAAGTATTTGTATCGAATGATTTGTTTTTCCGAAGGTTTAACGGATGGGTATACTTTTCTAGGCCAACTACGGCAAGGCCCAATATCAATGCAATGTCTATCTTCCGAAGATAGACATCAGTCTTCCCAATTCGAAAGTGATTTTTTTCAACCCAAAATGGTAACATCGCATCCACCACATTGGAAATAAATCTCACACCCTTCGGCATTTGAAATATTCCATCAAAAACTAAATCTCTCAGCAACTTCTTCCGAGCTGGGGTAGCATTTTCATAGAGATTCGAAATGGCACTATGCTAACACTTAGCAACAGCTCGGTGTACAACCATCTTGATAGCCTTTTGAAATGAACTGTAATAAAAAAGAAATGACTGAGCCCCATACTAACAAGGATAGTTTAAATGTTGAATGAAATGTAATATATAAAACCGATATCAATTTATATAGAGTCAATATCGATTACATATGTAATCGATATCGACCCTATATGTAATCGATACCGACTCTAGATGTAATCGATATCAAGTCTATATATAATCGATATCGACTCTATATGTAATCGATATCGAGTCTAGATGTAATCGATATCGATTACATATGAAATCGCCATCGACTATTTATACAGTCGGTATCGTCTCAATATAAAGTCGCAAAAATCTCACAATGTTTATTTACATTGAAAATATTTAATTTACTGACTCAAAAGATTTCATGAAGTTGCCATTGAATCAAAATGTTTCATTTACTTTCAAAATTTTTTAATTACATTCATAATATTTCATTTACAATTAAAAATGAAAATAAAATCTTGCAGGTGGATGGATGAAGAGCAGTCTTCCGCTTCTAACCAAAATTTAGGAAGATGGATAAAGAGCAAGTGGTGGATGGGGTAGAGAGGCGGGTGGTTCCGTCTTAAGTTTCTTTTTCTTTTCTTCCTTCTTCTTTTTCTTTTCTTCCTTCGCCATAATTTCCATTACTTCATCGTACTCGTCCCACAGGAACTGCAGAGGATCTGGTTCTGGTGGTGGGTCCCCCCATACAAGCTCGAACTTGATTGGGTTATAGTAAGTTTTTTCTTCGTCGTCTGACATTAGGAAAAGTATGGACTGGTAGGGATGACAGGTTTGCTAAGGACGAACTAAACCTGTATTTAAAGCTCCTAGATGGTGGAATACGAATCATTGTATTAAATTTTCTCATTCTTCCAAGCTAACTTGACATAATGATTTTACAAAAGGGTAGTTGGCAATAAATTGAACGTCGGCTGAGATAAATATAAAACCTCGTATGGTTTATTATGGGTTATGGCATCGAGGGTAATAATTATAGGAAAATTAATTCATATGATGGGTATTAATTATATTCATAGAGAGTCGATATCGATTTTTTATAGAGTCGTCATCGACTATTTATATAGTCGATTACGACTACATATATAATCGTTATCGACTCTACATGTAATCGATAGCGACTCAATATGTAATCGGTACATATGGGAAAACCATAAAAGATTATGTACAAATGTGCACCAAAGAGAGGAGAAAAAAAAAATCTAAAGCAATAGAAGGTAATTTTAATTCTAACTTACAAATTTGGTAGCTTGAAGATTGTAGATTTGAACGCTAGCATCCACGAAGCGACAATGACTCTCCACCGACTTCGAACAAAAAAGTAAAAAGTAAAAAAGGTAAACAGTAAATTATTTGAAAAGAGGACGGCTATTTATTACATTGGGGGTAGTTTGGACATTTCCTAAAGGCGTGCGTCGGCTCGGCGCGCAGCAAGCTTGTTTGGGTAAAAGTGAAACTACAGGGCTTCTGACGTAAAAGGCGTATCTAACAGGGCCGGTCAGGTAAATTTCCCTACAAGTAAAGAAGTTGGGTTAGTCCAACAAGGAGATTACAAATTTCCGACTTTATCTTGTTCATGTAAATGCTTGAAAGAGTAAGATGGGAGATTCAAATTGCACAAGGGCATAACTTTTGCATGGTCTCTTATCTTGAATTAAGTGTTGGGAATCTTAAAAGTACGGGTGCTTTGGGGTCAGTTCGGGTCGGTTTTGGGGTAAAATCGAAACCGAACTGATAACTATCGGTTTCTATTTTATGAAACCGAAATTGAACCGATAAGGTTTAAAACCAAAACCTAACCAATAGTTATCAGTTCGGTCGGTTTTCGGTTTCTAAACCTCAATTTTTTAATTTCTATTTATTAGGAAGTCATTGCCAATTCATAAGAGTCAGATTACTGAAGACTCTGTAGGTTGTTGCCTATATCTCTAATTCGCTATTAACCATCCAAAAGTAGGTGATTGATCAGATGGCTAAGAACATTTCCAAGAAATTAATGCACCTATTGAACAGTCCAGATCGATGGGCAGATGTACTGATTATTAGTACACACTGGTAGATCTCGACGGCACGAATCCATACAATATTACAATCCAATCATTCACAGGTAAGCCGCCATTCGATAGAAGACGACCCAAAAGTAAAATGTCAAATAACCCTAACCATTTAATTGCATGTCAAATTTTAGGCAATTGATCATAAAATTTTCAACCATCCATTTAGCAATCCTCTGATCTGTGAAATGTCGAGCATTTTTCAAATGCATGATATGGGTTGCCAACATGTATTGTCCAAATCGACCAGATTCATGACACATAACCCTTCATAGCTATTTCATATTTTCATTACATTATAACTTGTATATATATTCAGATTTTTTGCATAAAAAGCGAAAACAAAAATTAAAACAGAGAGCATAAATGATTGAAGCATATTTTTCACAAACCAATTCAGAAAGCAATGCATGAACAAGATCCATCTAAATACATGCATGCAGATAATAGAAAAATCATATCGAGATCCCAATAACTTCACAGAACCCCAATCTCAGGCATGCACCACTATCGATTTCTTATCGGTTCGGTTTCGATTTTCTAACGTTAAAATCGAAATCGAACCGATAACTGTTGGTTTCTATTTTTCGAATCCGAAACCGAACCGATATGTCCCAAAATCGAAATCGAACCGAAATTCGAGTCGATTTTAGTTGGTTTGGTCGGTTTGGGTCGGTTTCTGCATAGCCCTACTTAAAAGGGTACCGTTATTCACACCCCATGAGACTCTGCTCTTTCACCCCAGTGTAAAAAAACCTCACTAAAAAGGATTATTTTAAAACTCACACCCCAACTTTATTTTTGTTTTATTTTCATTACTGGGTGAGAAAGCACTCTCATGTGGTGTGAATAATGGTACCCATCTTTAAAATAGTGCTTTATATTTACGGCTGTTAATGGGCCGAGTCGACCCGATACCCGACCCTACCCAATAATTTTACTGGGTCGGGTACCTAAAATTAGCTTGTCGAGTCGGGTCGGGCATGAGACTTCCAACCCGACCTTCGGGTTGGGTCGGGTTGACCAATAAATTTTGTTGGGTCAACTCGGCTCATCCTCATATTTTATACTTACAAAATTATCAAACATGGGTTTTTTATGAGGTTGGGTTGGGTTGGATTTTCGGGTCGGGCGCCGGATCTGGTCGGGTCAGTTGCACCATTGTGTCAAGTCGATCCAAGTCTGGCATAGGCAGATTTCTTGTCGGGCAGCCAAAATTTTGACTCGGCACGGGCCCGACCCGTTGACAGCCCTATTTATATTCACTATTAGGGTTAGTTTTTAGGTTTTGGGGAAATTTTATATTTTAGGAGTGATTATATTATTTTCCAATTCTCCAGGGGATTGTTTTTTATAATTTTTCTTGATAAGGATTTTATATTAATCTTATGTAATTTAAACGTTCTGATTCATTTCAATGCATCAAGGGAACTACGGTGACAAAAATTTTTGATTTATTGAAAAAAGTCTCTGAAAATCTCTAATTCTTTCCGAGCTGATTAAAGGCTTATTAATCCTTCGAGTTCCCAATTACTCTTCAATATTTGCTCAAATAATCTTTGAAATTCTCAAGGAGTTAGGTCATGACTAAAAATATTATCCCATCTCGAGGGCCTAGAATTTCGAGTTATAACCTGCTCGCATCCCAGATACACTAAGCAGACATACTCATAATCAGAGTTCTCAAGCTAATACAATTCCAAAAAATTCGTGAAATTAAAAATTAAAGGTGAAATATCAGGACAATCATAAATAATGAATAAAAGCAATAAAATTTGATAAAATAACTACTAATCAAAGGAAGAGTAATGTCAAACATAAATCAAAAGTATGAGGTCATGAATAGACAATAACTGTATGAATAAAACAAAAAAATAACTGGCTACACTAAAGATCCTAATCTTTATACCAAACTAGCGCTATCAGTAATCGGTGTTCGGATCAAAGGCAGTACCAAGATCCTCCTAGTGCCTTGTAGTGTTGTTCTCCAAAGGCTCCTGGTACTTTGCGTCCACGAGGTGAACGAAGTCAGCGTCGGCAGGATCAGAATAGTCAGCATTCACTTTGTCGACATAATCACTTGAAATGATTAATGTCACGAGGGAAAAGTTGCTAAACAACATGCAACTAAATAAATACACCACCAATCCACCCCTACTATATTCAGGTGTATAGTGGGTGCATCTCGTGAGTGATAAAATAGTATAGCAATATAATATGAAAGAAGGAAATAATAAATTATTTTGTATCATTGAATTCATATCATATCATAATGCAAAAACATAATCTAGACACACTTCAGTCCTAAAGTACATCACCATACCTCATAAATATAACACAACTTATTATTTCGTCACATGTATCTATACATCGCATGGGCATACTTACATACTTGTAATCCTAATACGTCCTATGCCAGAGTCAATGCTCGAACCTACCATGTGAAGGTCACCAAAGTACCTTACCACCATAAGATAACGCCTTTCATATCATAATATACTCATACACCCCATTCAGCCTATAGGGAGACTTGGCCATTGTGTACGGTCTCTAAAGGCGAGAACATGCACTTCGTAACATAACTCATATTGTCTTCTCTGAAACTTGTCTTGATGGTAGACGTTGCGGTCCTTACGGTGGCTACGTAAGGTATGACACGTACAAACTTAAATTCTTAATCTTATATTGACCTACACAGCGGTGTCTTATTATCATAATCATATTTAATACTTAACATGAATTTAACCTTAAGCAAGTCAACTTTAAAGCTCAAGGGTAATAGGATCACCATATATGACACCATATACGAGGTTACACTAAATTCACACTCACCACACTTGTCATAATGTCTCATACCATCATGAGTTGTGAGGCATGCGAATATGGTATGATCCCCGCTTCAATATCATCTCAGAGAAACACCACGCCTAAGAGTAGGCATGTGATGCAATTTTAATTGTGATGTTTTACTCGTAAGCGCACGAATCAGATTGTAGATGGTGGGTGCGGAGTACGAGATCGTTCCCACGAGGACTAATTTAGAAGATTCAAAAAGATGAAACAGTAACTCAAGAAATCTATAAAGATTTAACAGTACCCTCCTAATATTATGATTTAGGCGATTTTGTGAGATAAGATAATTACTGACTACAAAATAAAGTTTAATTAATAATTCAAAAATGAAGGTAAAGATGAAGATACTAAATCCTCATATCTTTAGTTTGTTCTTCGTGTAATACAAATCTAAGGATTAAACTATGAGATATACCATTGAAAAGCATCTTTTATGAAAGATAAATTATCAAAACCCGAATAGGTTCTACATTGCATCCCTGCAATCAGAACTTAATTTCAGAGATGATTTCCATATATAGATCTAGGATCAAGGGCATGACTCAGCACACTTGATCTCAGATACAAATAAAAATCATCTCCACAGTGGGTAATTAAGATAAAATTAGCGTCACATATCTGAAATTCAGGGCATGACTCGGCACACTCGATCCCAGTTAGTGGTGGCGGGGATTTCATCAGTTCGAGATAGCATAACAACCATAAAATAAAATCTCAAATTTTAATCCTAGATTTATACTACTAAAAGTACATCCCTCGGATGGGAATCATTAGATCCCCATCTCTAAGAAATTAGCCACACATGTTGTAATTAAACGACATAAGAAAGTAATAAATGAAAAATAACATAGATCTAATTAATTAAAAATACCTCAACCTTCAATAGCAATTCCTTGATTCAAGCTTAATCTACGAGTATAATGATCTTTAGAAACGAAATTAAAAATACTCTCTACTAATCTCTAAATTTAAGCTAGGAATTAATTGAGCAAGAATAAAATTCTCGAAAGAAATGAATGCTAAAACAAGAAGGTAAAAGAACAACAAAACTCTCTAAAAAATAAAATCTTTATATCTGCGTATGTATGTCCCGAGTTGTTGTTTGTGGCTTTAAATACTCTCCAAGTCTCGCAGGTCTCCAAGCCCGAGATGCCAGAGTCGATTAATCGACTCTCTATAATTCTGCAACCAAAAAGGTGCTTTTTGTGTCAAACTCAATCACGTCCCTCGATTAATCGAGTGTAAGGTCGATGCATCGACCTTGTCATATTTTCGTGAACTTCAGCCCAACTCTTCATCAGATGCTGCCTCGGTATTTCAGCCATAATTTTCTACTCTGAACTCAGATTGACATGATTCTTGTGGCATTAGAAAGATGACAGAAAGCTTTACAACTTTTGTGTTTTAGCAATTTCATGAATCTAACATCTTGAAGGTCTAAATTGAGCTGCAAGTTGTGATAAGTTCTCGATGACCCAAGGTTACAGTGTTTGACATTATTTTCAGAACTCTTGGGTTATTTTATGTACTTTGATTGTATTTACCTTAAACTCTTTAAATCTAGTAATTCTCATCTGATAGCCTTCATCGAAAGACTAAATGTAGGTATTTAGGGGTGAAATATTATCATATTTCACTACTCATCAGTATGATCTCACACACTCTCATACATGATCTAGTTTATCCTTAACTCGTACAACATAATCAAGATGGAAACATAGAACCATCTTACTTGATAGATAGATTTATATTCAAAATTACATTATGTTTATATGTATATTTATATAACACACCAATACAAATATAGAATAAGGTAGTTATTGATATACTTGAAATCGAAAATGTGAAGGTTAGAGTTCGATTTTATGAGGGCATCGAATTTCTAAATCTTCTTGCTATCGCGGAGATCGCGTTGAAGCAATAAAATTGATGTATATATATATATATATATATATATATATATAATGTACTATAATTGGATAATTAAATTAAATGATAGTTATAATTCTTAAGTTGAGATTTGTCATAATCATCGATCGAAAGACTTTAAGTAAGATATAATATACACATGAATTATGATCATAAAATTCAGAAAAATAATATTAAATTCGTGCAACCTTGGGTCATTAAGAATTGATCCCGATTTACCGCTTTATTTTGATCTCTAAAATATCGGATTCATGAAATTACTATTTCACACAAAGTTATAAAGCTCGTTATCTTTTTTACAATGTCGTAAGAATTGCGTCAATCCGAGGTCAGAATAAAATGTTATAGTCAAAATACCGAGTCTGATACATCGATAGTCGTGAGTTCGAGTTCGTGGACGCGAGTTCGGACCCGAAAGTACATGGTGGTGCAATCCAATACATTTTAGCATAAATTTTTATCTACTAAACCTTTCAAAAGTTGACATCGAATCCTATTTCAAGCAGTGTCTTCCATACTAAGTCTTATGGGTTCATTATCGCATCAATATCATGGACTCGAAATAAGACCCAAAAATAATAAGAAAATAAATAAAATAAAATTATAATTAGGATTAGTCATATTCTTATTTTTATAGCAATATTTATATAAATAGAAATATGCAGGTTCGTTTTATTTAGCACGTCGATGCGCAAGGGGATCTTAGAAGAACATAGTCGATTGATGGGTACCCACCTGTTGAAGCGTGAACGGTAGATCTACGATGGTTAGGGTTGAAAATGCCCAAATCATCGATTCATCCAAGCTTTCTTCTTCTTCCTTCTTGATTTTGTCAGTGAAAATGGATCACGGTGGTTCTTGCGGAAGAACACACAAAAATTTTGAGGAAAGAGATTAGAGAGTTTTGGGAGAGGTGAGTTAAGGAAGAGAAGTTGCGACAGCTAGGGTTTCTTAGAAGAAAAAGAGTTAAGAGACGGCTAGGTTTTCTTATAAGATTATAATAAGAAAAGTGAAGAGAGAGTTACGTAAATTAAATAAGGTTTTTTAAGAATACGGTTGGTTCCGGTGTGAAGCGCTCATGCATTGTGCAAAACATCATCTAATACCATTAAATAAAATTAAGAAAATTCAGGTTGTTACAAGTTATCTGAATAATCCTAATCAATATAGCAAGAACAGTCAAGCAATCACAAAAAAATGTACACAATAATTTTTTACATTGTAAAACACAATCACTAGGAAACATCTAGTGGACCGTAGTCTAAGGCTCCAAGCAACCAAATCCACTATAGAATAAACAATTACAAATAGTATGAATGATATAACAATATGCATGCGATGTTCTATCTAATCCCTTCGTAATCCAACAAATCCTTGCGACTCATCTTCAGAGCTTCCAAACTTGAATGCTTTAACCAACTGTTGATATCAAAAATTCACAATGATCCACCCAAAATCCTTTTGGGCAAAACACCAATCGTTGATATTCGCGCAACAATCCACCACCACAATCAATGCTACCAACATCACCATCGTCGCCACTACCACGACTACATTCTCCCCACCACTACCACTACCACCACCACCACCTCCCAAACCACCACCACCACCACCTACCAACCAACACCACCAAATATATTTGTGCCGTCAGCATGAATTAAAAGCACGGTGTTGGTGTTGGTGTTGGAGAATGACGATTTAAACTAGGGATCTCAATTGGATGAACTGGGCTAGGCATTAAACAAGCTAATTAAATTTTTTTATTTGAAAATTGTATCTTTATTAATAAAAAAATAGGACAAGAGACACGAAGAAAACCCCAAAATCGCAGGCCAATGCCTAGACAATGCTATCTAAAAAATCAGATTTTCCAGAGAAGACCAAGATAGGTACGTACGAAAACCAAAAAGGGAAAAAAACCTACAAAAGGAGGAAACCAAAATGGCCGGGAAAAAACCTCCTACAAACCAAAAAATACAGCAATGACCTAACCCCAATTACAAACATTAATAAGAGAAAGAAGATGCTCGACATCGAATCGTCTGATGGTGAAGATAGATGGGTCTTCAACCCCAACAGCAACGGCCCAAGAGCATAAAGTGAGAATGTTATCCCGAACTAAAGATCCTTCACTGAAATGATCTCCACTACATCTAATACAGTTTCTCAAAAGACAAACATTCCATATGAGAGAATAATGGATATGCGACCATAACCATTTCTTGAAACCACTGAATAGATGAGTGTCCTAGCCGTCCATAAGTTCTATCACTCCTTTGTGCAAGCAAGCAGTAACACCAAAGACTTTGAAAATGCTCATCCAAATTGGTCATATCTTCTGACATAGGAGAAATAAATGATCTATATCTTCATCAGCATCAAGGCACAAGAAACACTTTTGATCGATGCACATGCCTCTTTTGGTTAAGTGGGTAATGATGGAGATTCTTTTCCATCGGACCATCCATAAAAAGAAGGTGATTTTCGGCGGGATCTTGAGATTCCAGATATATAACCAATCTATTTTGTCGAAGTTCTCCACCAATGATTTGTAGGCCGATTTGACGGAAAAGGTCTTGTTGCAATTAGTGGCCCAGATGCGGCGATCCGAAAGGGTCAAGCTGCGGCAGGTATTATCCAAAATGATAGAGAGAGCGCAAAATTCAATGATTTATGTATCATTAAGTCTCCTCTTGAATTCGATGGTCCAAAGTCTAGAAATATTCTAATCGAATATATCACTAATATAAGCTTATGGATTATCAGCGATTCTGAAGAGGTTAGGGAATTGAAAATGTAAAGGATTTGGCAAAATATTCCACTTGTCAAGTCAGAGACGAATTTGGTCTCCTTTACCTAAGGAGTAGGATATGTTATTGATGAACATGTTCCTAACGGAGATGATACTTTTCCACCACTATGAAGAATTTTGATATTTTCCATTTCTACACTCCCAGCCATTGTTACTCATACGATAATTATTAATGATAATTTATTTGAACCAATCTTCATTGGAATCTCTGAGACGCCACCACCAATTCATAAGAAGAGCTTGGTTCATCTTGTCAATGGGTCGGATGCTAAGACCCCCGGCCCATTTGGGCTTCACCACCTTGTCCCACCCAATCAAATAAATTTTTTTGGAGCTTCCGATATTGTCCCATAGGAAGTTACGCTCAAGCCTTTCAATCTCCTTGCACACAGTGGCAGGACATCTGTAAATGGAGAGGAAATAGGTGGGAACATCGCTGAGGACCGATTGTATAAGTGTCAACCTTCCTCCTTTAGAGAGGATTTTGCTTTTCCAATCACTTAGTCTGTCATTTATTTTTGAAATAACAGGATCCCAAGCAGATAATTTTAATTTGCCAATGCCTAAGGGAACACTGAGGTATTTGAGTGAGAACTTGGCAAGGACGAGCTTGACTTCATTGGACCAACTATTCAAGAGAGTATTTGATATGTTAATACTGAATATATTGGAATTTTCAAAGTTCACCTGTTGACCGAAGGCTTTTTCATATACTTTGAGGATTTTGCACACCTGCCGAATTTGGTTGATCTCTCCACCACACATTATAAGAGAGTCATCAGCATACTGTAAGAGGTTGATATTAAAATTGCATCTAGGATTAGAAAAGCCAATAACTTTACCTTTTGAGTTCGCATGTTGAAATAAGAGTGCTAGACCTTCGTTGGCAATATTAAAAAGGTACAGAGATAAAGGGCATCTTTGTCTTAGTCCCCTAGAGGCCTGGAAGAAATCGCAAGCTTTCCCATTAATAATGACAGAAAAGTGAGCGCTAACAAAACAACCGTGGATCCAGGATCTCCATCTTTGACTGAAGCCCATTTTTTTCATCATCCAGAGAAGATAATCCCAACTTACCCTATTGTAAACCTTCTCCATATCTATTTTGATAAGAACCCCTTCCTTTTTAGTTGAGTGTTCAGAGTGAGTGCATTCTTGAGCCAAAACTGCAAGATCAAGATTCGAGTTCCCTTCAATGAAAGCACCTTGAGATTTAGAAACAATCGAGCCGATGACCTTTTTCAACCTGCTGATGAGGATTTTGGCAATAATTTTGTAAAGGCCGGAGACCAGGGAAATAGGTCTGAATTTCTTCATTTTTGCAGCTCCTCTCTCCTTAGGAATGAGAACGACAAAAGTAGAGTTTATGGACTTGTGTATATGGATATCTTCCCATAATTTTTCAAGCATCTGGATCACATCATCTTTGACGGTCGACCAATATTTATGAAGAAAACCAATCGTGAATCCGTCAGGTTCGGGGGCTCTTTGAGCTTTACAACTCTTTATAGCAACCCAAATTTTATCAATGTGAAACTTATCTTCAATATGATCGGCTGCAGATTGGGATAAAACTTTGGGATTGTTCAAATGTGGCCTTTTGTGATTTGTTTCTTTGAACAGATTTTCAAGGAATTGAATGGCTATACCGGCAATATCTTCGGGTTTAGAGTAGGAGATTCCATCTTTGTCTAAGGTGGAGATGGTGTTAATTTTCCTACAGATGTTGGCAGAAGAGTGAAAAAAGGTCGTGTTTTTGTCTCCCTCTTTAAGCCATTAGATACATGATTTTTTATGCCATTCTTTTTCAATGTTCAACGCAAGATTAGCATAGCTACTTTTAGCCCTTTCTCTCTCCAAAGTTTCTTCATCAGTGAGATGATGAGGTTTCTCTAATAGATCGATATTATTAATGGTATCAGCAATGATATTAGCAGCAGCTTTGATGGTTGCTTTGTGATCTTTATTCCACTCGGATATGTATGTTTTGAGGGTGTGGAATTAAGATGATATAGAGTGGAGACCACCCGTAGCCGCCCACCACATGGGCATATTTTCAGCAAATTCGCTATTGTCAAGCCAATGGTTGTAAAGTCTAAAAGGAGAAGGGCCCCATTTGATTCCGTTCAAGTTTAGAATTAGGGGAGTGTGATCAGATGTAACTCTAGTAATGGCTTTGCAATCAACGATGGGATATAAGGTATCAAAACTTTCATTGATGAGAAAACGGTCTAAGCGCAGAGAGTGATCGGGCTTCTATCATTAGTCCAAGTGAATTGGGCCCCAGACATAGGAATGTCCATTAGTTCAGCTTCGTTGATGAATTAGTAAAAGTTTCTCATGGAATCTGAAAAGTGGAAATTGTTGGATCTTTCGTGAGGATAAGAGATGGAGTTAAAATCCCCACATATCACCCATGGCCCCTGATGGAGGATTTTCCATCTATAAAGGTCATCCCATAATTCAACATCCGCACCCCTAATACAAGGTTCGTAAACTGATGTAAAAAGGAAAGAGATATTCTTTCGTTTATCAAGAAGCAATATCAAAATATTAAAATTACCTGTCCAGTGACCTTGGTTTTCGTAGATGGCGCTATCCCACATGACTAGAATTCCACCTTTGGTTCCGTTCACATCTTTATGTGCCTAGTTCGAATCCGCATTTGGAGTAATGGATTGGAGTTTGGCTCCATCAATTTGGTGCCATTTAGTCTCTTGAAGGGAGACTAAATTAGCTTTATTATTGGTGATGACACTCTTGACTGCAGCACACTTGCAACTTTTGTCGAAACCACAAACATTCCAAGTAAGAATGGGCATTATATTCCGACTCCGAAATCGAGAAGCTTAATGGGTGTAGCTCAAGGACCACTGTAACCGTTTGAGTTCGACTTTCGTCTTATTATGATTGGAGGATTTGATAGCAAAGATCATTTCCATCTCATTACCCTGATTTTCAGATAGAAGATTGTCTTCGAATTCTGCTCTGACGTCATTGCTGCAAAAGGAATTGAATGGTACTTCCAAGTTCGCGGTTTCATTGACCTTGTTTGCGTTGTGGCTGGGTTTTTGTGACATCGTTTTTGTTGGGGTCATTTGATTCAGGAATTGGTTGAGAGAAACGATCAACTCTCGAAACAAAGTCCACTTCGGAATCATCATTCAAATCATTTTTCTAGCTACTTTTTCTTTCGCTAATGTTATATTCTTCACAATTGGTTTCTAGATGAATGGCTTCATCGGTGATATCATCAGAAAATTTAGTGACACGAAGAGGGAGGAGACCGCTGAAAAAATTGGTTAGATGGGGGTGTTGCCACTAAGGGGGATAATGGATCTTGGTGAGAGTTGGGAGCTTGACCGAGGTGTGCAGAAGCTAGAGTGGAAAGAGGAAGTGGGTAATCTATGCTTGAAGCTATTAGTTTGTGTGAAGGGCCCGCAAAAATGGGTCCAATCTGAGGCTCAGGACATGGCCCCGATGTTGGAGCTGTTGGGTTAGGAGCTGGGTCAGCAGTGTAGAGCTTTGGGTTGAAGACAGGCCCAGTAGAAATAGGTCCAATCATAGTAGAATTTGCAGCAGTCTTTCTATTCGGAGAAGTTTCTAAAATCATGGCTTGAGCTATGGGATCTTCCACAATATTAGGGGGTGCGGTCCTGGCGCTGAAAGTTCTCGAGATTGCAAGCATATTGGGATTCTCGACCAGATTCTCATCCTAAGAAAAAGGGGAAAGGCAGCCAATGAAATCAAGCGAAAGCGGCTTTTCACAATTTTGAAAATCAAAATTCAAATTTCCAAAACGAAATGAATGGTCAAACACTTGATTTGATCTAGCGACGATTGTTTCCTGGGTATCGGAGTAGTGAACGGTGGCTATATTGTTGGTCGGAGCAACAGTATTAGCAACATTTGCTGATGGAGCCACCAAGGTAGAATTTACTGTGATAATCAGAGTGACAAATGTTTACGATGGAGTCGGCTTAGAATCAAGTTCAATATCCAGAGCCAATAGAATGGTTTCATCTTGAACTTGCACTTCGAGAGCCTGTGGAATCTCCCACCAAAGAGGAGAGGAGACTCTAAGTTTGACATATTCAATACGCTTAAAATTTAAAGAGTTAGGATCAACTTCCAATAATCTCCCACAATTAGCAGCAATCTCTTTAAATTTTGCAATGTTCCAGAAGTGTAGCGGGAGTCCCCATACATGGATCCAAAGTAATCCAAAGTAATCGAGCTTCTTGGAGCTAGCCTATACCTGACCTAATTATAAATTGGGCTTACTAACCTTAAAACATACTAGACCCACTGTGGGCTGGGCCAGGTCAGATTTCAATAGGCTGATTTTTAGTCGGGCATTTGGAACTAGCCCATTAATTGGGACTACTTATATGTGTATCTAATTAAGTCTTAACCTATTGCAAGTGTACAATAGAAATCATAGTACTAGCAAAGGATTGTTCCTACAGAGATCGAATTAATAAATATTATTTCAATTTTTCTGAAAACTTATACTTATATTTTAAGATCCTAAACTACTGGAGAAATATGAATAAAGAATTTATTATTAATCTAAATTGGCAGAAAATAAATCCTAGTCTTCAAACTTCAGATTATGGTCATCAATCACAATCTTTTACTATCAGATATTTATAAAATTAAATAGTACCGTTGCACTATATATCAAGTTTTCTAATATTGATCGTCAATCAATACTAAAATCCTATTAATACAGATTTAATATAATCAACAATTTCCTAAAACTTGGGCGTCAATCAAATTTTAGAAAATTGAAGATGAAAAAATGACAACCGTTATACTAATCTGCAAACTTCAACCTGAGTCGTCAATTCAAATTAAAATCTGAAAATATTTACAAAGTAGGAAGTAAAAGAAAATAAAATCTAAACTAGAAAGCAAAGTAAAGTTATATTCTTTACCCCTCAGCCGCAATCGTCAATTGCTTCTGAGAAACTACAGATATCTATACTAATCTTCAGCACCCAATAGCAGTCGTCAATTTCTCTGGAGAAACCTTGAATATCTAATCTATAAAACAATAAAAATTTACTCTAATTTTGATCAGAAGAAAACTTAACCTCAGTCGTCAATTGATGTTGAGAATTTCTTCAATGGCTTATTCCTACACTAGGCTCTCTTATTTATAGATCATAAGGAGTCGGTTTACAAGACTTATAATTCTAGTAAAAGAAATTAAACTATCCTACTATAATTCTACTTCTAATTTTATTCTTCCTTGCTTCCTTTAGTTGATGCACTTCTGGATTGTTCCTTTATTTCAACAGCAGAGTCCTCTTAAGATTCTTCTTCATCAATCTCTCAGATCCGTGATCAGCTAAACTTCTAATTTAAAAGTTTTTCTAATTCTATATATGACGGTAGAAATTCTTACGTGATTAGCAATAGGAAAGCTTCAATTATCATAATCGTAAATTACGATTATCTCTTTCTTTATAAAATCGTAAATCACGATTTCCTATCTTTCATAACTTTCTCATTAGACGATTCTAGAATTACAATTCATCATTTTTCTTCTGCATCATTCTCTTTCTCTGAAAAATTATAAATTACGATTTTCTATAGCTTTTAGTAGTAATGCTTGATCGTCTGCAAAATCATTAAACATGATTTTTCATTCTTCAGTAAGCGGTGAATTATCTTTTATACTTAATCGTCTTCTTATTGCTCTTTTGGGTTCACTTTGACAAAGATTAACATTATGGCTCTCTTTTACTGATTATCTTTAATATTTGTACACCATCAACTTATTAGTAGCAAACTAAGTCCTAGCATCACTAAGTTAAGGGTTGTAAAATGGTATATTCTATGCATGATCACACCCCCAAACTTACGTTTTGCTAGTCCCTAGCAAACAAGAAAATATAAACTAATAACTTAAATTAAATGCTACTTTCGTAGGGATCACGATTGCATTTAGAGAATGCAACAAGCCTTTAAAACCTTTAGGTGATCCCTAGTGGAGGAGTTGTAGTCTCCTGAAGGTTTTTAGTGAAGTTACCTATAAACTTCAAATATTTTTTATTTTTTAAAATATATTTCAAAGATTAAAAGAAAAAAAAAATTAAAAAGCTAAACTAATTTTACTCACTAATTAAATTAACTAAGTTACTAAATTACCAAATTGTCAAATTATCAAATTGATTAATACATAGTTTGTTATGATTTTCTAAAATTACCAATCATTTATCCTTACTTTTTATTACAATAATTATCTTTGATTAGAACTCCAACAATTTCAATTCATAGTAAGCATAGAGTGTATATGTATTAGTGAACAGTTTATTCTTCAAAAACTCACTATTGACATACTCTCAAAAAAATATCAAAACTTTGTGAGTTCTCTCAGTATATTTTTCAGAAGAATTCAGTCAAAGATAATTGCAAAAACTTATAAATCTCATAGAAAAAGATAATCTTTCTTATTCCTATGATTCCCTGTACAATCCATAGTATCTATTATTCATATCTCTACTTGGCTTATGCTTTTGTAAATCGTAAATCAAAAAGATTTTTTCTTCGGCTTGTAATGGGGCTTTGGGTTTCAGAAGGTATCAAAGAAAGGTAGAAAAAGATTTAAAGTTTTTCTGAGAATTCCGCTCTTCTGTTTCCTATCTTTTTATGGCTTCTTTATTCTACTGCAGTAAGTATCCAAGACTTAGATAACTTCTTCCCATTTTTCTTTATTATTCTTTTAAATACATCCCAATTCTTCAATTGCAAAGTTGCACTTTACGATTTTTCTTCTTTTGAAAACTTTTGGCTAAATCATGATTTTTCCTTTATGAAAATTATTTTTTTACGATTTTTCCCTTCTTTTACCCGTACTTTTTTTTTTTTTTTCAGTTGTACCTCTCTTCTAATTTCCTCTTCTTTGTTTTTGTTTTTACTCCTTTCACTCCCTCTTCTCCTCCTGCTTTTACATTCTAAATTTTCAGAAATTATAAGGGTTAAAAATAGAGAGCTTTGGGTAGTACATATGGTTAAAGGTTTATCAAGTTTTTTGTACAAAGAAATTCAGTTTAGACTTCTAATATGGGTTCAAAGGATAAAATATTCTGAGATTTTGACCTTTTGGCCCTGGTTTAAACAAAAGATGGCCTTAAATCATCTGTACGATTTACTAGTATAGATGCCTTATTGCTTTGATATTTCTAATAGATAGTTCTAGATAAAAAATCAGTTTATCATATTCATAGAATAATTTGATTCTAAATTCAACAATATGAGATTACAGTATAGAAGTTTAAAGAAATTTTGATTTGATAGAAATAGTCTCTCTCTGAATAAAAGAGGAAATATAGCTCAAAATCTCACTCGTTTATAATTTTGAAACTATAGTCTAAATTTTTGCAATTTAGATCAATCTATTGTTTCAAGCATCTATTCTAATACAGTGTTCAATGAGCTAAGCATAAATTGTATTGTTCTAAATTCTAATTGTTAAACTTCTATTATAATAAATCGTAAGTTTTTCAAGATTTGTAATATTTTTTTTATCATAATTTCTAGTACTGAACAATTTAAAAAAAAAATTACACAAAAGAAAACTAAAACTAACTGCTATATTAATAAAACTACTATTATATACAGAAATTGTGTATCCCCCCCCCCCCCAAAACTTAAATCGGACAATGCCCTTATTGGCACAAAAATAAGGGATATTAAAAATTATTTTCTAAAATTATTGATATACTAATTATTTATTGAAAAAATAAGTTAACAGATATATACTCTCCCCCAAACTTGAGAGAAAATATCTGCGGGTTATTCTTGGAGTATCAATAATAATAATGTTAGTAACAATCACACTGTTAGTAAAAAAATTGAAAGTTAGTCAATTAGTCAAAAAAAAAATTTCATATATTACTGAATATTTACAAGAAGCAGTAAAGTAAAAAATATATAAAAGAGTGTAAACTTAGGAAAAATCTAATGGGTTCATACCTGTAAGGTTTGTAATGTTCTGTAATATTTTTACTCACTTGATGATGTAGGATATGGTACAAGGATAGAAGTGGTGGGGTCATCTTCCCAATCTGACACTTCATCTGTTGAATAACCTTCTTTATCTTTTTTTATCGGTGAGCTCCCATGTGCTGCTAATTCAGCTTCATCTATATTTGCCTTTTCCATAAACATTGGACAAGAAGTTTCTTCCGAGCGTTGTTTCTCTTTATTAGCCTTTTCTTTAGCTTTGAGATCCGTAGTTAGCTTCTTAATTACGGCAGATTTTAGTTGAATATCTGTTCTCAGTTTTTCTGACTTGGCTTGTTCCTTTGCTAATGTGGCAATTACTTCTTTGTTTGTGAATCAATTATTTTCTTCTGTCTATCATTGACTGAGCTTAAGGACTCTCTATCTTCTTATAGTTGCGTTATTTTCCCTTCAGCTATAGTCAGTAAATGATTCTTCTCACTTAGTTGTTGATGGAGTATTTTCTGGTAGTCCTTAAGGGCTTTTTCTCTAACAGTTTCTGCATCGTCGAGGAGTACTATTAAACTTCCAGACTGTTCAAGTATAGCTCCCATGTTTTCTTCATACGCCTTTTTTTCTTCTTCCTAAGCTTGTTGTTTTTCGCTCATGATTCTATTCTCTACTTGTAGCTAGCTAATCTGTGTTTGAAGGGTTGAAGTGGCATCTTAGACTCTCTTCTTTGTTTCTGCTGCCCATCTCATACCTTGATCTTGTACAGCTTTTCATCGCAAGTTGTCCATTATTTATGCTCGCTCTTGAGCTGTCAAGGTGGTATCAGAGACTCTTTGCTTTAGACTTTGAAAGTCCCCCATCCACTTTCTTACTATACTTGGCAGTTGCATCACAGGTGGGGCATTTAAAGAGATCCATTATTCTAGTTTTCTCACCCTTCTTAGTACGTCTGGTAGTGGCAATAAATTTGGTTCATGTCTGAGTTGTCATTGCTCTACTGCCCTCAATCTCCTTTCTAACTCGTGGATTGATGTGGTAGTGACTGGAGGATCCTCAGGGGGTGCTTCTTCTTCATTTAATAATTTTGTAAAACTCCCTCTTGGTAACTCAGAGTTTGGTTCTTCTTCAACAGCTTGAATTATGAGGGTTTGCTCTGTATTGGCTGGAATTATAGGCTGAGCAACAAGTTCTGCTGGTACAGGGGTATGGCTAGAAGTAGTGATTCCCGTAGTCTGTTGATCAATTGTGGAAGGAATTTCTTTTGGTCTCTTAAAATTTGGGCCCACAGGGTCTGCTTCTATGATGGTTGGCAGTGTGTCTGCCTCTGTTGAAGGGGGCATAGCAGGCCCTACTGGTGAGTCCAAAGCAGGGTCATACAGACTGGCTTGGTCTACAACTGGGACTCTTAACTTGATTATTCTTTCTGATACTGGAGAGCTGATCTCTGCTCTCTCATGAGGTGGAGAAGTACTCACACCTTATTCCATTACTACTTCTTCTCGGGCTACGATTTCTGCTTGCTGCTCTATGGCAGTCTCTTCTCTTTCCTCATGAATTTGTGAGACTTGTGGAACAGAGGGGGTACTTTTGGTGCGAGGAGTAAGTGGGATTTTCTTTTTTTTTTTGGCACCTAAAGTTCTCCTATAGGTTGGGATTGTTAAGCCTTCCTCTGGTCTCGGTAAAGCTTTTTCCTTAGGGTCTATACTATACCTTACATTCATCAGTAGATTCGTAATAAGGCCTCCAAATGACAGGTTTAACTTCTTCGTTTGGTATTTTTCTTGACTCAATTTCTCCCTCACGGTTATGATTACTTTAAAAAGGTAAGAGGGCACATTGAACCAATAGTGATTCACCATCAAGTACAATGCCTTGGTAAAAAGTGCCCTTCTCTGTGTTCCATGCCCCGTGGGGTGAATAGTCTTATGAATGAGTACACCAAAGAAGTGAAGTGATAAAGTCCTTGCTTTCAGGTCCTTTCGAAGGAAAAAGGACCTATCCCGTGGAGGTTTTCCTAATAGTTATGTTGCCATTTGGAAAAAATTAGAGAGGGTCTCTAATGGCATCCTTAAAAGGTTGGCCTCTGGGTTATCATGTGACAATTGTGGTAATTCTAGGGGTGCATGCATCACCCTGGTGACCATTTCCTTTGTAATCTTGATCGAAAGTCAATCAATACTCGTGGAGAGAATTGGGGATGGCCCTTGGCTGCTTTTGGTCATATTTTTATAAAACAGCCTCACCAATCTAGGAGAGACTGGTGTGACTCCTAGCTCTAAGAAATTGTTCAGCCCGACATCCTTAAAATATTTAATAGCTTCTCCTCCCATTTCCAATTTTTCTAAAGACTCAATGTCTACTGCAATTTCAGCTCCCACGATATGATGTTTCAGTGAAGAAGGGAGTTTATCTGCTGGTGTAGCAGAGGACGCTGTGTCACGGGGTCGCTCTTCAGCAACCTCAACCCGTGCGGAACCTAGCGCCCGATGCGCTAGGTCACCATCTCTGATACCAACAGTCACGGGATCGTCCTGCAACGCGCCATCAACCTGCGCGGTGCCTCACTACCGCATCAACAAAGCCAACCAATCTACTCATCAACTCTAATACCACCCGCCTAGAGGACGAGAACTCTCCCTCGTGGTTACCTCTGTTTCGTGGCCAACCACCTATGTATCATGTTCCTTGCGACACGCTTGATTGCACCATTGTTCCATACTTGGCCTGCTCAAGCTTCACCCTGTGCACTACACTAGCACCTCGCTTCGCAACAGTATTGGCATGCAGCTTCCCATACCGTCATGTCTAGCTCATATACCGAACCAAGCCCATAGTCTTGTGCCTACTCATGCTGTCATGCTCAACGAAGTCCCACGCAGCCCTTGTGTTGGTGTGCTCTACTGAGTCCCATACAGCGCTCAAGTGTTCTCGCGAG
Organism: Chloranthus sessilifolius; assembly: GCA_021018995.1. NCBI lineage: Eukaryota > Viridiplantae > Streptophyta > Magnoliopsida > Chloranthales > Chloranthaceae > Chloranthus > Chloranthus sessilifolius. The sequence continues at coordinate 18,004,505 of CM037593.1, read as the reverse complement.
GTTGCCTAGCCGTATGCACCACGATGCGTAGTCCGAGGCCATACTTCAACCTCACCTTGGGTGCCACACGGCATCATTACGTCGATGTCCTAGGCCCACCCTTTCAGGCCTAGGAGACACTTGCGCCCCCTCTAACAACGCAAGGTCCCGTGTGGGTGGAAGGTAACTCTCCAGCTCCTCTCTCACATAGAAGGGTAAAACAGTCATTCGGCGAGAATGGCAGGAGAACGTCAAACCCCTTGGTTTGACATTCGCAATGCCTTCGCATCGCTAGCCCAACTTGCCCCTGTCGCGTCTGTGTCGCGACCGTGTCACTCCCGCATCTTACCCCCCCATGTAGTCGTGTTGCGTCCTCGCAGTGCGACCACATCGCAAGGCCCTCTTGGCCCCATGTCACGTGCTCTCCTGGCATCACATGTCGTGCCGTCTAAGCGCCAAAGACGTCATGTACCCTTCTTGGCACCACATCGCGTGCCCCAGGCACCATGCTACAAGCTCGAGTGTTGGCCCCGTCATAGCTAGCCTTTTACCTTTATCTAATTTGGGCCCCTTTTTAGGGACAGACACAAGTTCTTTCTCAGTTGTATCTTTAGAATTTTCTCTGATATAGAATGCTCGTAAGGTTCCCTGAACGGAACAGAAGAAGCAAGGGATTTTTAGAAAAATAAACGGTTGGGTTGGGTGGAAGAACGGTTAAGATTACAGGTGATTTGAAAAAGAGAGGGAAGGTGGGAGGGGAAATTTTGAAAGGTTTTGAAAATGAAACCGACATATCCTTTTTACGAATATGTAGGTTATATTTTCAGTGACGACTTGCTAAGCCAGTCATCACATGAGTTTTCACCTATAATCGTAGGTTGATTCTATCCTTTAGTGAATAAGAATCGCAATCGCTGCGCTTCTAAAAAAAATACAATGACGATCAATCATAAATCCATACGATTGTTATAATATACAGTAGGTATGAATTACAATTTATCATTTTCCAACGATTTAGGTCATATTATAATACCTAAACTTAAAAAGGAAAAAAAATAATTTACATAATTTACAATTGGTGCTACGGATAAGTTGGTAGCTCAACAATCCATGAGGTTTTTTATATTTAATTTTGGGGAGGCGATGTCTCCCCTAGGAATACTTGTCCTCTAGGATTATTTACTAGTTGCGTAGGCAATTGATCACTTTCCCTTTTGGCCACTTGAGAAGCTTGCTGGCCTATTTGGCTTTCCAGCTTCGAAATGGACTGCGTGTGTGAATTTAGTACTTAGGAGAATTGAGCAAGCTGGTGTAAGTCTTTCAAATGTTGATGCAACTGTTGCTGCAAACTTCGGAGGATTTAAAAAATTGTGGCATTAGGTGCATTGCTCTGTGGTCCAAATTGGGGTTGTGTGATCGATAATTGAGATCTTTGATGAAAAATTTGAGTCTGGGGAAATATGGGCTGCACAGCTGTTGGTGCTAGTTGAGCTCCTCTCGTGGAACCGAAATTGAATCTAGGATGGTTCCTCTATGACGGGTTCCAATACTTTTTCATTTTCCACTACCTCCTGGTATGGCGGCGCAACTGGGTTTTCAGTAAAATTGTGAGTTTGGCTATTAGAGTAGCTTGTCAAAGAGCTGCCCGGAGTGCTAGATTTGACTGTCATTAATGTCATAATTTGATATTCAAGAGTCAAAATTTTCTCACTCATGTCCTTCTCCTTCTTTACTTTATCCTCACTGATATCATAAAGTCCACCCCTCGCGAGAGGAGTGTGGCAAGTGACATCTGGATCAGATCTAAGTATAGTATGTTTCTGCTTTGGATTATTGGCTAGTTTCTCGAATAAATTCTAAGACTGCTGGCCATTCTGAGCTATAAAGGCTCCTCCACTTACGACATCGACTGTAGACTAGTTGGTCTCAGTCAACCCTTAGTAGAAGCTTTGCGCTATCGACCAATTTGGTACCTCATGATCAGGATACTTTCGTAACAGATCCTTCATCCATTCTCAGCTCTCATGAAATAATTCTCTTGGCTTTTGCCTGAAGTCTTAAATTGTCTGATGAATTTGGTTAGTTTTACCAATTGGAAGGTCTCGCCCAAGAACTTGGACTGTAATTCCTCCCATGTGGTAATACTTCTGGCAGGTAATGAAATTAACCATGCCTTCACCCTATCCTTAAGAGAGAATGGGAACAAACATAGCTTTACGACCTCTTTATTGGTAGTCAATAATTGTAATACTATGCAAAGTTCTATGAAGTCCCTTAGATGCTGGTAGGGATCTTCTCGATCAAGCCCATAAAAGGTTAGTACAAATTGAAGTATATGGAGCTTGATTTCGTAATTTTAACTCGCAAGCACCTCTGGTATAACTATACAAGAGGGCTCGATCAAAGCTATGGGACTAAAATGTGCCTGCATTAACAAATCGTCAGCCATTGGTAAGGATTCTCTTGTGAGAATTCGGTTTGATGCCAAATTTCGTCAGAGAGTCCTTTCAATTTCTGGATCACACTCGAAGAAATCTAGAGTTCAAGATCAGGTGTGTTGCAAAAAAGAAAACTCTATTTTTGGCATATTTAATTTTATTTAATTTTTATTTTAGCAAGCAGGAAGAGAAAATAAATCTGAGCTTCGAGCTTCTATGATCAGGGGAAGTTGAAACTCTAATTCGACGTTCTGAATAAACCTGCGAAAGATTAAGAAGTGATCAAAGAAAATAAAAAATTTTAAGAAATATAAAAAGAGAAAGATAAATACTTATTTTCTTAAATTAATATACTAAAGCGCTGATCTTCGGCAGCAGCGCCAAAAACTTGATTGGGACTACTTATATGTGTATGTAATTAAGTGCACAATAGAAATCATAGTATTAGCAGAGGATCATTCCCACAGAGATCGATTTAATAAATATTAATTCAATTTTTCTAAAAACTTATACTTATCTTTTAAGATCCTAAACTACTGGAGAAATATGAAAAAAGAATTTGTTATTAATCTAAATTTGCAGAAAATAAATCCTAATCTTCAAATTTCAGATTATGGTCGTCAATCACAATCTTTTGCTATCAGATATTTATAAAATTGAATAGTATCGTTACACTATATATCAAGTTTCCTAGAATTTGTCGTCAATCAATACTAAAATCCTATCAATATAGATTCAATCTAATCAACAACTTAAAACTTGGGCGTAAAAAAAAATTTAGAAAATTGAAGATGGAAAAATAAAAACCATTACACTAATCTTCAAACTTCAACCTGAGTCGTCAATTCAAATTAAAATCTGAAGATGTTTACAAAGCAGGAAATAAAAGAAAATAAAATCTAAACTAGAAAGCAAAGTAAAATTATATCTTTCACCCCTCAACCGCAGTCGTCAATTGCTTCTGAGAAGCTACAGATATCTAAACTAATCTTTTGCACCCAATAGCAATTGTCAATTGCTCTTGAGAAACCTTGGATATCTAATCTATAAAGCAATAAAAATCTACTCTAATTTTGATCGGAAGAAAACTCAACCTCAGTCGTCAATTGAAGTTGAAAATTTCTTCGATGATTTATTCCTACACCGGGTTCTCTTATTTATAGATCATAAGAAGTTGGTTTACAAGACTTTTAATTCTAATAAAATAAATTAAACTATCCTACTATAATTCTACTTCTAATTTTATTCCTCTTTCCTTCCTTTAGTTGATGCACTTCTGAATTGCTCCTTTATTTTAGTAGCAGAGTCCTCTTAAGATTCTTCTTCATCAATCTCTTAGATCTGTGATCAACAAAACTTCTAATTTAAGAGTTCTTCTAATTCTGTATATGGCGGTAAATATTCTCACGTGATCAGTAATAGCAACAGCAGCAAGAAAGCTTCTATTATCATAATCGTAGATTATGATTATCTCTGTTCTTCTCTTTCTTTAGAAAATCGTAAATCACGATTTCCTATCTTTCATAGCTTTCTCATTAGACGATTCTTTGAATTACGATTCATCATTTTTCTTCTACATCATTCTCTTTCTCTAGAAAATCGCAAATTATAATTTTCTACAGCTTTTAGTAGTAACATTCGATCGTCTGCAAAATCGTAAAACACGATTTTCCATTTTTCAGTAGGTGGTGAATTATCTTTTACGCTCAATCGTCTTCTTATTACTCTTTTGGGTTCACTTTGACAAAGATTAACATTATGGCTCTCTTTTATTGGTTATCTTTAATATCTGCATATCATCAAATTATTAGTAGCAAACTAAGTCTTAGCATCGCTAAGTTAAGGGTTGTAAAATGGTTAATTCTGCGAATGATCACCCATACATTGTCCAGTTTACTAATTGGTCTGGGCAGGCCAGCCCATGTATATATCGGGCCTACCTACCTTAACTATACCCTGCCCATTTTGAGCTGAGTTGGGTCGGGCTGGGCTCAAGCCTGGCCAATTTAGACCCCTAATTTAAACTCATTTCTATTTGAATCGAATGATATAAGTTTCAAAATGACATGGATTCTTTTTCTTACCCATCTTTATGGTCTGAAAAATAAAATAAAGGGACAATATAAGTTGGTATTATAACAGATGATATGGGATCTAGTCATGAAATCTTGTCATTAACAACAAGAATTTGGAAAATGGAAAAGAAGAGGTTGAACATGAAGTATATGAAGATAAACTGGTGAGAAATGCCATTCCACAGAGCACGGAAAAGGGATTTGAAAGAGAATCCATTTTTTGAATTATCCTCCAATTATCAAAAGATCGAAAACCCATTTTTGTCTCTTTTTAATCGGTCATCGAAATCCCAATTTCAAAACAAAATTAGATGATCAACTAAAAAAGTAGGGACCTGTGCCTTACTTGCACACCATAAGTTGGCCCTTGCACATAGTCTAAAAGGAAGACCTAATATTTTGGGGACTTGTGTCATGTGAAAATACCATCTGAGCTGTCTGACTTAAAGGCTATGATCTAAAGATCTTAGTAGCAAAAGATTGGCTGGAAACACCATTTTTATTATATGATTCACTGTAGTCAACTGTTTAATCAGATAATGGCCTTTGACTGCATTAAATCACAGGCAAGGTACAAAATCTTTGTTTTCCTATACATTTTAGCTAGCTCCAAAACTAATACATATCCGACGCTACATATTGGTTTTGGACAATACATTGGTATGCATCAACAGATTCATACCAATATGTATGGGTTGATACAAATAGTTTTTAGGATATTCCTTGTCTTTCGAAACTTGACAAATTTTGGTGTCACATAATTGGGATAGTGTTTTGTCTGATTTCATAGTAGAAGTCCTTGCTCGGCCAACTTCAGATCATTACCCCCTTGTTCTTTCTTCACGCTCTACTATCTCGAAGCCAAAGCCATTCAGGTTTCAACTCATGTGGTTTGAAGAGGCTACTGTTCATAACGTGATCAAGAAGCCTTGGACTTCGGTGTATGGGCAAGGAAGGGTTGGTAAAAATTTTATGGAGAAAGTAAGGGCCACCAGGCGAGCCCTTGTGAAATGGAACGACAAGGTCTTTAGAAACATATTTACTCTGAAAGGGGACCTGCTTTCTAAAATTAAAGAGTTAGACGTTAAGGAGGAATCTATGCCTCTTTCAGTTGACGAGAAAGAGATTTGGATCATACTTACGCATGAATTGAACGGGGTCCTTAGAAAGGAGGAGGTATATTGGCATCAAAATTCTAGGGACAAATGGGTGACGGGTTGGGGACTGAAATTCTAAATATTTTCAATCGTTGGCTTCGAATAAAAGGCGGAGAAATCTCATTCCCCATTAACGCAAGGATGGGGAATACCTTGAATCCCATGAAGATATTGCTTTGGTTTTGGTCGATCATTTCTGAAATCCATTAAAAAATGAGGGGTGGTCGAGACCTAAGCTTACTAACATTATTCTTCCGACTATTTCCTCCGCAAATAGATTGGAGTTAGAGAAAGGTTTCTCGAAGGAAGAAGTTAAAGTTGTTGTCTTTGATCTTTGTGGGGATAAAGCCCCAGTCCCATATGGCTTTCTGATTGTGTTTTTTAAAAGAGTTGGGATACTATTAAAGATGACATTATGAAGGTTTTTTTGAAATTCTTTTCTCAGGGAGTCATCAGTCGCGAGATAAAATTAGTCATCAAGTCGGAAATCAGCGATGTGCAGGATTTTCGGCCTATTAGTCTTCTCAATGGGCTTTACAAGATTTTGGCTAACACTTCGGCCAATCATCTCAAGATAGTGCTCCTTGAAATTATATCTAATTCTCAGTCTACCTTTTTAAAGGACCGTCAAATTATAGACGGGACTCTCATCGTACACGAGCTTATCGATACTTATCACAAGAAGAAGCGTCGAGGCCTTATCCTTAAAGTGGATCTTGAGAAGGCTTATGATAAAGTTGATTGGGGCTTTTTAGATAATATTATGGAAAGGATGAATTTCAGAGACACTTGAAGAAGATGGATCAAAGGTTGTCTCTCCTCTATTTGGTTATCAATTCTAGTTAATGGTGTAGTGGAAGGGTTTTTTCATATTGAACAAGGTCTCAGATAAGGCGACCCTCTTTCGCCATTTCTATTCTTGATCGTGGCAAAAGAATTGTCTACGATAATCTCTAAAGCAGCTGCAATAGGTACTTTTCATGGTTTTAAAATAAACAGGGGCAGCAATGAAATAACCAATCTTCAATATGCGGATGACACTATTATATTTATCGACGACAGACAAGAAGAATCTCTATGTAGTTTGAGATCCACTCTTATATGTTTCGATACGGCATCTGAGCTTAAAATTAATATCAATAAATCTAGCTTGATTGGGGTGGGTATTCCCAATTTTGAGGTTTGTCGTTTCGCCTCTATATTTGGTTGCAAGACATACACTCTTCCTTTCTCCTATCTTGGTTGGCCTATAGGGCGTGGTTGCCAGCGGAAAAACCTGTGGCTCCTTATTATCGAGTGCACAGAGAAGAGATTGGATGGGTGGAAAGGCAAATATCTCTCTTTTGTCGACAGAATTACTCTCATCAAGTCCACTCTATCGGCTCTACCGATTTATTATATGTCACACTTCAGATGCCTTGCTTGGGTGATCCAAAGACTTCAGAAGCTTCAGAGGGACTTCCTATGGGAGTGCGATATTGACAACTCATAATTCATCTGGTGGATTGGCGGCTATTATGTAGAAATAAAGATGATGGTGGAATGAGTATCATTTCTCTAAAATCTTTTAACGATATTTTATTTGTTAAGCGACTTTGGCGCATTGAAACAGATAGATCCGATTTAAACACTCTACGTGACAAGTGATCCCAAGACAAACCCAATTTTTGCCATTCAAATAAGTGATCAAAGTTTGGCCTCCACCTATTAATTTAGTCCACTGAAATTTTTTCCAACTTTGATCACAATTTGGACAGCAGGTATAATGCATCTTTTATTTTCTCTTTTTGGAGATGGGGCCGATTAACTTTGTACATGTTACCTCGGCATCCAATCTTTGGATTAGGAGCTGCGTGTCACCCAAATTACAGTAAGGTAGCATTTAACGCTACATTAGTTATAGCTTTTAACGCTACATCACTAATGTAGGGTTCCGATGTCTATATATATATATGGTTTCTAAAATACTATCATTGGATATATCAAAATTAGATTGATAATTAACTTTTCTCAAAAAAAAATTATTTCAAAAAAGAAAGAGTATTTCTCTAAATAAAATAAATATGTATAAAAATATTTCAAAAGAGAAAAATAGCCCGCAACCAGCCTGCCTTAGGACCGGGCTTGGGCTGAATACTTATTGGCCTGCCCTTGGCGGCCGGCCTAGGGCCGGGGTAGGGCCAAGCATGGCCCAGCCCGTTGGCATCCCTATTTGTGATTATATGCTTAGGGTTGTCAATGGGGCAGGTCGACCCGATACCCGGCACAATAATTTATTGGGTCAAGCACAGAAACTTGACCTAGCAGGTCAGATTGGCCAAGAGACATTCAGCCGTCCTTCGGTTTGGGTCAGCCAGGAAATCAAGTCGGCTCAGGTATTTGTGTCAAGCTGATCCGATATTTTTTTATGTAAAAGGAATTAAAATAGCGGATTTTATTGAGTTTGGTCGGGTTTTCAAGTCAAGCGTTGGGTCGTCTTGTTTGCACCTTCTATAGTGACAAATTTCTCCAAAATTCATCATAAGATGGGTTGGACGAAACTTTCAGCGAAATTTTGGTAATTTCTCATAAATCACCAAAATTTCATTAAATTCGGCGGAATTAATAAAATTTTGTCAAAAATAAATTATTTTTTTATGTTCATCCATTTTAAATAATAAATATAATTTTTATGAATATTAAATATAATTTATATAATTTTTTTTGTCCTCCCCCAAAATATTCATTAAATGACCCCCAAAACTTTTTCAGAAATGACCCCATAGTAAAAGTATATGCGAAGCTCAGTTTGTACTCAGCCTTGCTAAATTCCTGGTCTATCGTATATTCTGTTGAAATCTTAACAAAAATAAAATAAATAGTACCTTGAGAAAGAAGTTTGGAAACCGAATATCAAAATTAAGTAACACTACGTAGAAGCTTCCACGTAGAATTTTAAAATCTGAGATATAACATTTCAACAAGGAAGATTTGTTCTTCCATCGATCCAGATCATATACATTTTTAGTACCAATTTTCTGAAGTAATCTGGGGCAACAAGAAATAGCGAAGTAGCCTAGCAAGAGGAGACAAAGCAAAAACATGGTACCATTTTTGTTCACTCTATGTTAGCTCATAATATCAATTCCTACTACGGCATGAGTCAAAGTTGCTGTTCGAGTCTATCATGTGAGGGCCACTATAGTAGCATACTATCAAAACATATTGCCATCGTTAACGTACCGCCCTTAATAACATAATACAATATAATCATATCATACATTTCATTCAGTCTCTAGGGTGATCAGGCATAAGCATATGTGTCTCTAAAGGTGAGAACGGCGTACTTCGTAATATATCTCATACTGTCTTATAAGAGACCCGTCTCAACTTTAGATGTTATAATCTTTACGATGACTACGTAATGAACGATATATATGTACTTAATTTCTTAATCTTATACTGGCCACTAGTCTAATTAACGAAGGAGATTGTAGCGGCCCTAGATCTCACAACCTCTTGATTGTAAGATCTTAGACCGTATTTTCGTATCGTGAATTATAGAAATATAACAAGGCGATACAAGCATCTTAAACAACGAAAGATAAAATTTTTTTAAAATATTAATCAATCAAAATAAAACTCATAATAATATTCTTATTCCAATAACAAGTCCAACATGATTAAAGCTTAAACAGTTTTGATAAAATACTAACTTATCAATATCTCATTTATTTAAAATCACTAATAATAACTAGAAAGAAAAATAGCTAATTAGGCCACGAAGCCATCATCGTCATTCAGTCCAGTTTCCTGAGCACCATGTGTCGTCTCATCACCATAGACTCATACATTGTCATCGGCGACACTTGTCTCATCTAGTCACTCACATCAATAAGGGGTGTAAGTTTACACTTGTATGGACCAGACATGCAATCCATTGAAGCATAATATATCAGTCATAGTCATATAAACATTTCGGTATATGTCATGTGTATGTGCATGTGGCATATATAATCTCAATAGGCTGAAATGTACTGAACATAAATATATATATATATATATATATATATATATATATATATATCAATATTATATGAATGCATCATTTCTTTTAATTTGATCTTTTTTTGTCATTTAATGCACGTTAGACTCTGCCCCGCTCAAGACGTTGGGTCTTAATCATGCTTATCACTTGTTTAGTTAGACTCTGTCATGCTCAAGATGTTGGGTCTAATGAATCATATCATTTATTACATGTCAAACTCCGCCCCGCTCAAGACGTTGGGCTTAATCATGCTCATCATACTCTTGTTCAGTTAGACCCCATCTTACACAAGATGTTGAGTCTAATACCTTCTTAGACTCCATCATGTATAAGATGTTAGGTCTAATGCTCCTTAATCGTGTTTAGTTAGACTCCATCAAATATAAGATGTTGGGTCTAATACCTTCTTAGACTCCATCATATACAAGATGTTGGGTCTAATGCTTGTAGGTCATGGCTTGACATTTTTCTTGTTTTGATTATGCATTGTATACATCATCATGAAATATGTAAAGTGCATAAGAATATGTTCATAATACATGGGCATTTAAGTGCACATTGACGAGCATATGAATATAAATATGGCATATAAACATTAACATTTAACCACACCTTTTTGTGAAACTAACTGAATGTAAAATCTGACCGTTCAGAATCGATCGATTGAATTCCCATAATCGATTGATTGATTTCGTTCGATGAGTTTTTTTTTTTTTAAAACATTTATCTGCTTAAATTCAATCGGTCAATTTTTTCAGAATCAATCTATTGATTTTCCCCAAAATTAATCTATTGATTTTCCTAAATCAATCGATTGACATAAATAATCAATCTATTATTTTCCCATGATCAATCTATTGATTTCTATCAGGGAGTAATTAATGCATTCTACCTCAAACTCAATCTATTGATTTCTATCAGTGGGTAACTAAAGCATTCTTGTACAAACTCAATCGATTGATTTTACATAATCAATCGATTGACTTCAATCTGTGCATTCTCAAACCATTTTATTTATCTCAGACTCAATCAATTGATTTCCCAGAATCAATCAATTGATTTCAATCCGTGAGCACGCCTCAAAATACATCAAATCACATGGTGAAATTTAATCGGACTTCTTTTTAACTCAACATCATTAATATTAAAAAATCTATTAATCATAGCATGCATTCATTTAATCATTTCATCATTATCTATGAAATAAAATCACTAATTTATATAAAAATTTATTAAAAAAAATAATATTTTAAGTTTAATGGAAAGCATGATTTCTCCATACTTAGATCGGTCTTATCACCACGATTAGATTAAGATCCCTATAATGATGATGATTCTAGAAGGAGGCGAAGGCCGCTTGAGAATATACATCAACATATCGCCGCTCTTTCAAAAGAAAGGTTCTAGGAAGATAGATCTAGAATTTCTCCTCTAAAGTCTCTAAAGTTTTTGACGACTCTATCTCTAGACCTCTTATCTATAACTTAAAGCCTTTAACCGATAGGCTACCACATAACTTGTGCCCATTAATGACGAAATTAAATATAAGAGCTTGAAAAATCATAACATATATTTTTAGATAAAACATTTTGAAAAGTCAAGGTATGTGGCGAATATGATATTAAGCACATATACATATTTTAAGTATATCAGAGTCATAAAATTCAAATCATAACAGAGATCATCTTCTTACCCAAAATTAAAAAGCCTTCGCTGCTACATTCAAGAGTTCAGAGTTCAGTGCTACTTCTTAGATGACACCATTTTGTGAAGTCTAGATTCTAGAAGTCACCGACCCCTTTATCTGATGACCATAACTCCTGTAAATTAAACAAAGAGAATAGGGAAACAAGTTAATAAAATGCTTTTGGTAAATGTTTTAATGAAATACTTCTTTCGTTATTAAACAAAAACAAAAAAAAAACCTAGTGGGTTGCGAGCGAAAGAGGATGCCGACTTTTTTTATCATTTTTTTTTTATATATTTCAATAACACAAGTCGCCCGACAGTTGCAAAAAACCATCGGTGGGTGTTATGACCTGAGCTTTTGTAACCCATCTAACGGCAATAGATGGGGTGGAGCACGGAGTCCAATACGGGTACTACACAACCTTAACTTACTCAAAAGAAAAAAGAAAGAGTTTTAATTTAGAATTTTGATGTTGCTGGCACCGATTTTCCTTCCTTTCTCTTTCTCTCTCTCTACTTAGCAAGTATACTCCATTTAAGATTCTAATTTGTGGTAAGATTTTATTGTCATTTCAAACTCTCTTTCTCTCTCTAGGCATTTTCTCACTCTAAATGAAAAGACCCAACTATCTGGGATTTATTAGAATATGTCATGTGGCATACTCAATCTTCAAATATATTATATATTTGTATGTGGTGTTAGATATGGGTGTCATGATGGATTAGTATTGGCACCCTTCCCAAGCTACTCAAGTCCCAACCATATCCTTCTCCATCTAATAGAGCATGGTGTTTATGTCTAACACACACACCCTAGACCACCCTTTTTAGTAAAATATAAATAAATAAATAAAATAATAAGTTAATTTGAATTTGGGTGTACGCACATCGGCACACTGAATCTAAACTTGAACACCTGTGTACATGTACTTGTTGCACACGACCATATACACGAGCCCGACTGAAAAACCAGAATCTCAAAATTACAAAACCGAACTCGAGCCCGAACCAAAACCTAAACCCAAGACTTTATTTGGACCATTTTAAATATATATAATATATAAAATTATAGGTGTACATATAATTATGCGTGGTGCTAGATACACTCATACACACTTTATATGTCAAGTGAGGGAACACATGAGTTATATTTATCATTTATATAAACAAGCTAAAGTTAAAAAGCGTGCATATTTGAGTAGTCATAAATGAGTGTAGGGTCATAGATAATGGCACCATAGAGGCTCGGTTGAGCGCCCAATACCCAAACCAGTCCTCCCTACTTATAAAACCAGTCCTCCAAACGTCACATAGCACCTCTGCTTAGTTTAGAAGGAAGTCGCCCCCAATACGACTCTTGCCTTTCTTTTTCTTTTTTTTTTTTTTTTATTATTATTGGCAGAATAGCCCAACCGGACTCACTCTCTCACTCTCTCTCTATATATCCCCTTCCTTCTCTATGTCTCTCTTGGACCCTTTCTCATACCCTCACCGTATACCCAAGCAACAGCCAATTGCTACTATTAAACCGGCTCTCATGTCCTCTATCTCTCTCTCGCTCTCTCTGTCTCACCTCTAACCCAACATCAGCCATCCCCATCCTCTAAGAAGACCCATCGTAAGAGCCACTCCCTCAGACACCATTAACATCATAAAAACGCTCTGCCAATACTGCTATTACACACTAAACAATGTCACCACCAAACACACGATCGAATTGACACATGCAAGCAACAATACTTATGTAGCGAATCTAAAGCAACGAGCGGAAGAGTCTTGCTTCAACTCAATCCGACAAGTTGGAGTCAATTTACACTAGTCGGAGCCCATCGATCCAAATCAACCAAATCTTTGCGAAATCGACACGATCACGCTACAACAGGTGAGTTTTCTTCTGATTCCACTCCGATCTATTTTGTTGCCTCTATAAACGTTAATCGATCTCGTTCGATTGACAAAAACCTTAAAAATCAGGTTTTTATGAGTTTCGACACGCTTCAAGAGGCCATAAAAGTCAGAGGGCTAACCCGATGGTAAAACCCTCTGACCCCAATGTAGGGTACCCAGTACCCTTCATTTTACATTTGAAAGTGATTCGGCGAATAAGCCTTATGGGCCTCGAAACTGGGGTCAAAGACCCCCAGCCACAGCAATGCACAATATTGCACAGATGCAACAACACACATGTTTTGGACCAGGGTAAAGGTCATGGTTTGACCTTCCCGATCTCAGACCCATGAACCTGGTTGGTAAAATATCAGTAGGGAGACTTTCCATACTCTCTGATGTACTACCTATCTAACGGTTCAAATCACCTTTTATCACGTTTAATATACTATTTTCGGTGCCCCAAAACCAGTGAAAATTTACACTCGCAGAAATTTGATTCCTCTTATTTGTTAAAATACATACATGTGATCAAGGAGGGCACTTTGATCACATAAATCTAGAGATTTTAACCTTATCAACTGTTAGTCAAAGAGTAGACCCCACGTACATTCTGACCAACTTCCAATCCGACGGTTTAGATTCCAATAAATAGTTTATTAAATTATTCTTTACATGTTATAAAAATAGGAAATATATATAATTTATATACTGCTCCCAACACTTAGAATAATTTATGTTCCAGATTTTTATATAAATCTATATATACCTAGATTAAATGGTCAACTTGACCCTGTGTATTAAATAAACCTTGGACCCACGGGCTGACACCCATAATCAAATTAACGATCATCTGAACATCTATCAAACCAGTGGTCAGATTTTCATCACAGTGAACATATTGCGATTTTTGTGTCACCTAAAGAGGTGTGCTTGCACACTTAAAAATACTGCACTTCCATGTGGCACTTAAGTCAGGGGTGTAAATTGACCCTATTAGATCTCGGATTTTGAGTCAAATTTAACCAACGTCCATCAAGATGAACACCCTTTAATTTCGGCCATCTTCTCATCCAACGGAGGAAATTGTATGAAAGGATTTCCATCTAGATATAAGGATTGTTCAATAAAATCAATGCCCTTAAGAATCTAGAAAAAGGGTCACTTTGACCCTCTGTTAGACCTCAAAATGAGTCAAACCAATGAGGGATCCGAATAAAAACCCTTCTCATTTTCTTGGACACTATACGGTTACCAAATCCGATGTTCTATAATCAGTTTATTTAAACTTTTAAAGTGCGCCTCAAATTTAGTTTAAGCATTGATGGAATCTGAACCTTGGGCCCGTCTAGTCTATGGACCCTTAATGAGCTCATACATCCAACGTAGTCAAACACACATTTTGAGAAATCGAGGACCAATCCTCAAGGATGGGCCCAACCCACGTTCTAAGTCTCAATGGACTCATCAAATGTATTATCCATCCATGCTATGAAGCATGTGGTACGTCGATGATCATCAATGGGATGATTTCAATCAGGAATGAGTGATCGTTCAGTTAATGGTATAAATGATCAAATCATTAGTGTAAATCATGGGAAACCGAATACCTATTACACTGATGATATCGATAGGATTTGATCGTTCTAAACTCGATCACGCTTACCATAGAATACGTGTATCGAATATTCGATGGTCTATAAGTGATTCAGTCATACCGAAACTAAATCTCATCGGAATCACGTGAACGACTAGTCTGTTTTCATCATATTGACAAGATCTATCTGATAAGGTCAGTGTAACATCACTTTGAGTTACATATTTTAGAATTCAGGTACCTTCATCATAAGTCACCTTCTTTTCTCGCTTAATGATGAGCGAGGTGTCCGAATTACAAGTAATGTTAGTTCTCTTGTGGTTGGATGCTTTCTAATAATATGCTTTATTTACATTGTGTAATATCTATCACTTAAATGATACGTTAGGGCATGTATATGATAGGTTAAAAAGGAATCAGGTATGACACATGACTTATAAGCCTTCGTCACAATGGAGTTTCTTTCATGGTCACGTAGAACTTAGAATATTAGCGTCCATATACGGATGTAACCCTTTATGGTAGTATGGGATGCCACACGAAGTACATCCAAGTTACTACGGAACCCATCCTTTGGAAAGCGTGGTTTGTGAAGCCTATTGCACTGTGGCCCATTCCAATTAAGTTTAAGAAAAAGAAAATGAAATATGAATATGCTAAACTACGAGATGTTAAGAAAGTGGGGACTTAAGCTCACGCAAATATGAAATTGGGGCGGGAACCTAAGCCCAGAATCAAATAATGATAAGATATGTTAAGGCACGCTGTGAAGGCCAGCTAAACATAAATTAAGTTTCTACACGTGTCATACCTTACGAGCCACCGTAAGGATACAACGTCTGCAGCCAAGACGGATCTTAAGGACAATATGATATGACAGTGCTTCGCTGTAAGGGGACACTGATTTTCATGTGCGCAACCTTATCGGGTTGGATGTTGGTTTACGATATGATATGGAGGTTAGGTGATTATCTATACGTGGACCTCGCGTGATAGGTTTGAGCAACAGCCCTAGCACAGGTCGTATACGTAAGATAAGTAAGATATGAAGTACGTTATGTAGGCGTATGAATTAATAATAAAACTTTCGATATATCACGTAAGTTAAGTTGACAAGACAAATAAAAAAAGTAATAAACATTAGAAGCATCATATGCATTGAAACTTGTTACATTCTTTCAGCTTAATTGATAGGGAATGTGTATAAGATATTTCTTTATGTTAGTTATATGTATATTTGTAAGGGTTTCACTTCTACTCACAAGATTACACCCACGATCACCCGGGTAGATTGTGGTGGATCGGTTGTATAACCCACTGAGTTTACGTGACTGAGTAAACTCACCCCCTGTGACAGCCCGAATTTCGACTCCCCGAAACTCATGCCATCAGCACGATCTTCCAGACCATGCCCCAAGGCTATGTACGAAGCACTAGTATAACAAGTAATACTAAAAAGGTAAAGCAATTAACTGCATAAAGCAAAACAATCAATATGCTCACCTAGCACATACAAAAGACAGTTCTACTTTCATGCCACTGCATAAACAGAGAACCGATCCGGACCATCGGTGATAAACAAATCACCCCAGATGGTTCGCCCAAAAGAATTATATCTATCTAATTATATGGTTTATCAAAATAAAGGTTTGACATACCAAGCCGTACAATCTGCTCTCAAAACTAACTCTCTATCAAAGTACACAGCAGAGTCTCCTAGAATAAGTCCTCGGGAGGAGTGTCACGGGGTCGCACTTCCGGCGACACTCTAACGACGCTCATTAGGTCAAATTTACTCGATAATAATCGCCGCGAGGGCGCCCTTCGACGCTATTAACTCACAGCTGGCAGCTTTTCGCCATCACAGGCAACGAAGCCAACCCATCTCGCACATCACCGATACTAATTACTAGAGGACGGGAACTCCTCCCAACATGGTTACCTCTGTTTCACCCTGTGCACTGCACTAGTACCTCGCTCGCCTGCCGAACCAAGCCCATAGCCTTGTGCCTAGCACTCGCGTGCCCCACTGAGTCCCACGCAGCTTGCCTTCATGTGCGTTCCAAATTACTAGCACACATACGTCCTTAGCCCACATGTTGTCGTGCTCAACTGAGTCCCACACAGCGCCTTGGTGTTGTCTCGCGAGGTTGCCCAACCGTATGCACCGCGACGCGTAGTCCGGGGCCATACATCAACCTCCCTCGGGTTCCACACGGCATCGCTAAGGCCGACGCCCCGGCCCACCTTTTCAGTTTAGGAGACACTTGCGCCCGCAACGCAAGGCCCTCTGCAAAAGGGGAATAGCTCTCAAGCTCCCTTCCCCTATATAAGGGTAAAACAGTCATTCAGCCAGAATGGCAGGAGAACCTCAAACCTATAGGTTTGACATACCGCAACGCCTCATGCATCGCTAGCCCACCTTGGCTATGTCGCGTCCGTGTCGCGACCATGACGCTCCGCGTCGTACCCTCATGCGACCATGTCGCGTCCTCGCAGCGCGACCACGTCGCCGGGCCTACTTGGCCCCATGTCGCGTGCCCTCCTGGCACCACATGTCGTGCCACGTGCACCATGCTACAAGCTCAAGTCTTGGCCCCGTCACAGGAGGCTCCACCTCGTCCCCAAGCACTTAATCCGAATCACCCAGATCTACGTCTCCCGAAGCCCCAGCCGCTGCTAATAATGGACCTGCGACTTATAGTCTAAAGGGTGAGCTACATCCTAGCTCAATAGAGAACAACCCAATGAACATATAAGTCAAAATCTCACATATATTCCATGATATTCTAAGCATGACGTATCTATGCACTTGTTAAAAAAATAGTTTAAAAGATGAGAATTTGCATTTAAATTTACTGGTAGTTTGCATGTTTCACTTTACTGTTAATTTATCTGAACAGGCCTAAAGCAAAACTTAAATCTTCAACTTAAGTAATCCTTGAATAATATAGCATCGAGCCCCGATGGAATACCCACCATCGTCGCCTAAATAGACAGTTGTTATATGTATTCCCTAGGAATACTACCCAAGCTCCTTTCTCAATAGGCGGCGAGATTAAATCTTATCTCAATATCCCTGGGATGTGCTTACTGTGTACGGATAGACCTCCGTACTGGTGTATGGATTGGCAGCCGTACCGGTCACGGATATCCTGCCGTGTCAGTCGTGGGTATCCCGCCACGTCGGTGGGGTATTCTAATCAAATCTCAAATAATAAAAATAGCATGTGTTTTACATATAATTGTTCATAATCAGTGCTGAAATGTGACTATATTTCGCACTCTATTTTCTATATTTAGCTGTCTGATGAAAGCATCTGATGGTTGTTATGAGGTTTTAATGATTATAGGTGTTTCTGACCGTTGAATCATTAAAGAGCATAAAAGAAAGTAATTAAAGACTACACAAGGGTTATGGACAAAAAGGTCAAAAGAAGCATTGATATCTGTGAAGCAACTCAACATCCACCAAGAGAGTGGAGAATCTACCCTTGGATGTCAATCGATTGAGGAATAAGTGTCAATCGATTGACAGGAGAAGACAAGTTTGCCCTCTCTTATTTCAAATTCAAAGTCAATCGATTAAGATTTTATTCTCAATCGATTAAGGCTATTAGGGATAGGGTTTGCTCGACCCTATAAAAAGGAAGCTATGAATTAGTGTAGCTATTTTGAGAGGGTTCTTCTTGGTTCTTCTTCTTCTCAGTAGATTGTATTAGGTTCTTCTTAATTCTCTTTTATAATTGTGAGAGCATAGATTATACCTAGGAATAAAAGCATTGTAAGGAGATTTTGTGATAAATAAAAGAGCATTGTTAAAATGATGTCTTCGGATCTATAACGGGTTTGTATACCGAGGATGAGCGGCTAAAGTTATTTGCTCAAAGAGGAAGCGAACCGGAGATAAGTAACTATTCTATTATTGTTTCTACAATTTCATGGTTTTGTCATTGAATTATTCGGTTATAAGTGTGTGCTTGGTTGAATATTATCGAGTCTTCGTTTACAGTCATTGATCGTGGTTATCAACGATCGTAAAAGAAGCACTCCATCTAGATCTGTTCTTGCAGGCCGATCTAGGTTGCGGAATGATTGATTTATCATTGTCGTGACTTAGGATCTTGAGATATGCTATCCTTTTTACATGACTCATACCGTAATGATAGGCTGAGTCATAGTTTTTCGATAGGGTATGCCGGATCCATAGTTGCGTTTTTCGCGATTCATTTGTTTTCCTAATAAATGATGGTGTTTTGACTTAAAATAAATTTGTGAGATTGAATGGTAGGAAAGTTACGAATCAATGGTTAGCTAACTCCTTGATCAATTCATAAACTGTCATTTTTCTTCTTTATCACAATTTGTTCCGGCCTAGATTGATTAGTTTTCTTTTATTGCATTGAGAATCGTGTGGTACTTGTGTGGTAAATTGAATTTCTCCCTTGGTACTTCTTTTGGGTGTTTTAAAGTCTCTGAAAGGATTAGACAAATTTCACATTTCCCTGTGGGTTCGACACCCCTGTTCTTATCGTGTTACAATAGATCTTGTGCACTTGCAAGGGTTAAACTTAAAATCGACCAAGTTTTTGACGCCGTTGCCGGAGAATCAGCAAAATTTTGATTAATTCGGAAAGAGATTTGTGCATTTATTTGACAGTCAATCGATTGAGATTTGTTCCTCAATCGATCGATTATGCTCTGGACTATTGAGTGTTGAATTGTCAATCGATTGAGCCGAAAGCATCAATCGATCGACTGTTTTGTGTGAAATCCGAATAGTTAATTTCGAATATTGAATTTTAAGGTTTAAATTTTGACTTTTAAAATTTGGAATTAACAATTTTGATCTATAAATTGTAAAATCTGATTTATTTTTTTTATTTTGTTATCATTGGATAAGATTTTGTGGAGTTTTTTTTTTAGGAAGTTGAGATTTTTAGGATTTCTTATTTTAGATCTTGTAGGAGACCCGTTTTCTTATCTTCCTCTTTTAGAAAGATTTTATAGAATTTTCTAAATTCTAGTTATTGACTTTTGTGGACTCTTGTGTTAGAATTTATAGGAATCTTTTATTCTTTTCCTTCTTTTTCTCTTTTAGGTAAGATTTTGTAGGATTGTGTGGGATTACTTTAGGTTTTAAATTTTGAAATTTAAATCTTGCTTTTAATTTTCAACTTTTGGATTTTAAATTTCTACTATCAAATTTTGAAATTTAAATTTTAAAATCTCAATTTTCGAATTTAATTTTCATTTTTGAAACTAAAAAAAAAAAAAACTCTATTCTTCTGATACTGGCGAATATTCATCATAGAAATCAATCGATTGAAAATTTCTGTCAATAGATTGAAGCTTAAATATTAGTCACTATGAAAATAAGTGGAAGTGTTTCAATCGATTGACATTTATCTGTCAATCGATTGACCTAACCGCTACTACTTGCCTTCTAAGCTGAAAAATTTGTGCTGACTCAGTTTGACTTTTGATTATCAATCGATTGAGACCACTGCTTCAATCGATTGATTGATAAAGTCCTTGTTGGGTAATTTTGTGGTGTGCATTACTTCAATCGATTGAAGTTGATACTTGTGGTTTGTTGTGAAATCATCAACCCTTTTTGTGAGTGTTGGTGCATGAGCTTTACTCATTCTCATCACCCACATCTGCAACCGTTTAATCTTGAGATCGAACGATCTTGTAGAGAGAATCGCAGAATCCAAAGGAATTAGTATCATCATACTGAGACTATGGCAGATCAAAGGAATGGGAATAATCAGAACAATAATAATGGAAATAATAGAAACAATAATCATGATGAGGGCCCAAGAACATTGAAATATTATAATGATCCTGATTTTTACAAGGATCAAGATAGTATCATGCATGCCCCCATCCCAGGGAACCATTATGAATTCATATCCGCAATGATTCAAATGTTACCGATTTATCATGGATTGTCAAACGAGAATCCACATGTTCATTTGAATGAGTTCATTGCAGTGTCTAAAATGTTTCGAGTGCATAATGTCACTGACGAGATAGCTAAGCTACGACTCTTTCCTTTCTCTTTAAGAGATAAGGCACTCTAAAAAAATATTTTCTCATGACCAAAACCATTGAGTTGCGTCAGAAGATCCAGTTCTTTTCCCAACAACCTACAGAAACATTTCATGAATGTTGAGAACGCTTTAAGGAATTGATTAAGAGTTATCCAAATCATCAACTGCCAAGGTGGCAACAGGTCCAAAATTTTTACAATGGACTAATTCCAGAAGAGAGATGCATGGTTGATGCATCTTGTGGAGGATCGTGTGCCACGAAGGAGGCAAATGAATTGTGGGCATTGTCTGAAAAGCTGTATCAAATCTCAATACAAAATGCGACTCTGGGGCAAACTAATTTGGATGTGGCAACTAAATCATATGTGTTAACCAGAGATGGACTATTTGATTCAATAACAACACCTCAGATCTTTCAACAAAGGTTGACATGTTGTCCAAGCAAATGAACATGCTGTTAGCTGCAACTAAACAAGCTAAAAGTCCCAGCAACCCCACCGCTTGTTCAATCTGTGACCACCCAGGTCACATAGCTAACGATTGTCCAACTACCTTGTCATTCTTTCCTGATGAACCTACTCCTCAAGAGCAGGTGAATCTGACTCAATCGTATCAGCGGTAGGGTAGGAACATGTACTCAAACACCTACAATCCGGAATGAAAAAATCACCCCAACTTAGGATGGGGAGGATAAAACCAAACTGAACAGGTGAACCAGCAGTACAGATCCAACGTAATGAGTGGACAACAGAACTTTCGTCCACAACAGAATTCTAATTTCCAACATAACTCTCCTTATTATCATCCAAATTCTGAATATCGAAAAAATCAGAATTTTAATCAATCTCAGACCACCGCATCGAAAGATTCTGATTTGGAGGAAAAGATTATGCGAAATATACAAGCTTTTCAGCAGATGATGATGGACCAATTTAGCCAATTGACGAATCAGTTGAGTCAACAAGAGGAAGGTAGGCTTCCTAGCCAACCTATCAACAATCCTCGAGGCCAAGCATCATCTGATGAAGGGCCATCAAACAGTCAATAGTTGAAAGTTGTTACAGTGCTGAGAAGTGGGAGAGCGATTGATAATCAGGTGGAAATGCCAGTAGAACCGCACAAGGAAGAAGAAAAAGAAGTAATAAAAAGCAAAGGACTAGATAAAGAAAAAGAAAAAGAAGATCCTCAAATTGTCCAACCAGTACCGGAAGAAGAATCAGAGAATGAACCTCGTTGCTACACCCCAAAGGCACCATTCTCTGAGTGCCTAACACCTCCATCTAGAATGGGGAAGAGAGCGTCAAAAATGGAAGAAATCTTCGAAACATTCAAATAAGTGAAGATAAATCTCTCATTACTTGAAACAATCAAGCAAGTCCCTGAGTACGCAAAATTTTTCAAAGATCTATGCACTCGAAAAAGAAAAATACGTACTCATGTTTCAAAGAAAGTGTTCCTGACAAATCAAGTTAGTTCGATACTGCAATCGAATGCCTCACGAAAACTTAAGGACCCTAGAGTCCCAACTGTTCCATGTGTCATTGGTGGGCAACCAATTGGAAAGGCGTTACTGGATTTGGGGGCAAGTGTCAATCTGATCTCCTACTCAGTGTACGAGAAATTAGGACTGAGCAAATTGAAACCCACGACAGTTACACTGCAACTTGCTGATAGGTCAGAAAGAAGACCTAGGGGTATTATCGAGGATGCTTTGGTTGGAATAGACAAATTTATTTTCCCAGTGGACTTTGTTGTGTTGGACATGGAACCTCTAGTTAAATCTATCAATCAAGTCTCAATCATTCTTGGGCGTCCATTTCACGCGACCGCAAATGCCTGCATCAATTGTCGAACATGAGTCATGGATGTCTCTTTTGGAAACATGAAAGTTAAACTCAATATCTTTCATGCAATAAACCATTTTTCTAATGAGGGTGAGGTTGATTGTTTCAACATTGATCAGGTGGACGAAGTAGTGGATGAAGCTTTAACATCAATGCTTACCAACGAAGAATTCGAAACTGCTTTGTTAGCCATCTATGAGGAGCCAGGATCTGCACAAAAACAGTCAGAAGAGAAGAGGACGATTTCATCAACTGATGGTGATACGTCATGTAAAATTGAGATTACAGTGGAACCATTGCCTGTCGAGGTGAAGGATGAGCTGACGCCATCAATCGAGCAGCCACCAACCGTCGAGTTAAAGCAGCTGCCTGAATCACTCAAGTATGCTTTTCTGGGACGTGAGGAAACGCTTCCGATAATTATCTCATCGACATTATCTAAAAAATAAGAGAATGAATTGTTAAAAGTGCTCAAAAATCATAAAAATGCCATCGGATGGGCCTTAGCTGATCTGAAAGGGATTGATCCATTAGTTTGTATGCACAAGATACATCTGGAAGATGATAGTATACCATCGAGAGAACCACAGAGGCGACTTAACCCGAATATGAAAGAAGTCATTTTAAAGAAAATTATTAAACTACTCGATGCTGGAATCATCTATCCCATCTCTGATAGTGAATGGGTAAGTCCAGTTCAAATTGTTTCGAAAAAGTCTGGGATCACTGTGAAAGAGACTACCGAGGGAGAATTGGTACCCAACCATGAAACTACGGGGTGGCTCGTGTGCATCGATTATCAAAAATTGAACACGGCTATCAGAAAAGATCATTTTCGTCTTCCATTCATTGATCAAATTCTTGAGAAGTTAGCTAGGCAGGAGTTTTACTGTTTCTCGATGGACATTCGGACTACAATCAAGTGCCTGTATTTCCTGCAGATCAAGAGAAAACAACATTCACGTGCCCTTATGGTACTTTTGCATATCGCAGGATGCCATTCGGCCTATGTAATGCTCCGGTTACTTTTCAACGATGTATATTAGCCATATTTTCGGATATGATTGACAAGTTCATCGAAGTATTCATGGATGATTTCTCAGTTTTCTGGAAGACGTTTGAATCATGTCTAAATCATCTTGCACAAGTGTTGCAACGTTGTGTAGAATCCAAACTTGTTCTTAGCTGGGAGAAGAGCCATATCATTGTCCGACAAGGAATTGTGTTGGGGCATATCATTTCGAAAAAAGGAATTGAAGTTGACAAGGCAAAAGTCGACTTAATCGCTAATCTGCCTCCACCAAGAAATATTCGTCAAATCCGATCATTTTTAGGTCATGCTGGATTTTACCGACGATTCATCAAAGATTTTAGCAAGGTAGCTAAACCATTGTGCACCTTGCTTGGAAAAGATGTTTTTTTTTTACTTTGATGAGGATTACATGAAAGCAATCCTGAAATTGCGTGAGCTACTATCAAATGCACCAATAATCCAACCACCGGATTATTCTCTACCTTTTGAACTTATGTGCGATGCGTCTAACTATACTATTGGAGCAGTCTTAGGACAAAGGGTAAACAAAATGCCTCATGTGATCTATTATGCTAGTAAGACGCTGATTGATGCCCAACTGAATTACACCACCACCGAAAAGGAATTGCTAGCTATGGTGTATGCATTGGATAAATTCCGCTCCTATCTGCTTGGATAAAAAATAGTGGTCTTTTCAGACCACTCTGCATTGAAATACCTGCTAGCGAAAAAGGACACCAAATCAAGGTTGATCCGATGGATCTTACTCCTCCAAGAGTTCAATTTTGAGATCAAAGATAAAAAGGGGGTCAAAAATGTTGTGACTAATCATTTGTCAAGAATTTTGCCTAAAGAATCATTGGTATCTGAGACTATCCGTAATACTTTCCCAGATGAACAATTGATGGCAATAGGTGCACCCGCTACAAAAGTTCCTTGGTTCTCTAATATTGTGAATTATCTGGTAACTGGAAGAATCCCTACGCAATGGGGTAAAAATGATAAAAATCTATTTTTCTCTTAAATAAAATACTATTTTTGGTATGAACCATAATTATTTAAATTCTGTTCTGACCAAGTCATTAGAAGATGTGTGCCTGAAGAAGAACAATTGAGTGTCATTAACTTCTGCCATGCTGGGGCCTATGGAGGCCATTTCGGAGGATAAAAGACTGCACACAAGATTCTTCAAAGCGGATTCTATTGGCCCTCCATCTTTCGGGATGCTGCCAAATTCTGTAAAGAATGCCAATGATGTCAACAGCTTGAAAATATTTCACGACGAAATATGATGCCACTGAACCCGATTCTGATTGTGGAAATTTTCGATGTATGGGGGATCGACTTCATGGGTCCTTTTCCCCATCGTTCGGGTATTCATATATTCTAGTAGCTGTTGAATATGTTTCCAAATGGATAGAAGCTGTGGCAACCCGCTCGAATGACCACAAGGTCGTGATCAAATTTTTGAAAGAAAATGTCTTTAACAGATTCGGGATTCCACGAGCAATCATTAGTGATGGCGATTCGCACTTCTGCCACAGTCATTTTTCCACTTTAATGAAGAAATACGATGTTACCCATAAGGTGGCAACGTTGTATCACCCACAGACTAGTGGTCAAGTGGAAGTGTCCAATCGGGAAATCAAAAAACTTTTGGAGAAGACGGTACGACCGGATAGAAGAGATTGGTCGAATCGCCTATCTGTTGCTCTTTGGGCATATCGCATAGCATTCAAGACCCTGATTGGAATGTCGCCGTTTCGAATTGTCTATGGGAAGACATGTCACCTCCCAGTGGAATTGGAGCATAAGGCATTCTGGGCTATAAAACGATTTAATTTCGATATGAAAGAGGCAGGATCCAATCGACGCCTTTAGCTGAATGAATTAGAAGAGCTTCGCTACGATGCGTATGAGAATTCGAAGATGTATAAGGAAAGATACAAAAAGTTGCACGATCAGTCAATTTTGCGGAAAGAATTTTACATTAGGCAAAAAGTTTGGCTGTTCAACTCCATACTTAAGCTTCATCCGGAGAAATTGAAATCGCGGTGGGAAGGGCCATTTCATGTCGTCTCCACTATCGTGCATGGTGTGATTGAAATTAGAAGCCTTACAGACAATCGAATTCTTAAAGACAATGGGCAACGACTCAAATCAATGTTTGAACCAATGACCCAGATGAGGATTGAGGCAATCGACCTCAGTGACCCGAAATATTGAACAATGAAGTGGTCGAGCTGTCGACATTTAAACTCAGCGCTTCCTGGGAGGCAACCCAGTATGTTTCCTTATTTGAATGTGTTTGTATTGGAGAAGAATCTTTTTCAATCGATTGACTGACAATCAGTCAATCGATTGACATTCTTTTCTCAATCGATTGACACTTACCCTGTCAATCGATTGATGTTCAATCATCATCATCTTCCCCCTTCTTCTATCAATCGATTGAGATAATAATGTCAATCGATTGACATCACCTCGAATTTATGACAGATTTTCAGAATTTGGAGCACCAATCGACACATCTTGTCGATTGCAGCTAGCTTTCAGGGCATGTTTATGTCAATCGATTGAGACCAACCTCTCAATCGATTGACATGATTGCCTATTTACTCCATCTATTCCCAAGGCACCTAAGCGGCGCGACTTTTCGCGAAAAGGTCATTCTCAATCAATTGACATCACAGTGTCAATTGATTGACATTAAGCGTGGATGAGTGGATTGTACCACGTCGCATCAGCATGCCTGGTGTCTTTTCAAATTCTCGCAACGTGTGGAGGCCAACCGTTTTCAATCGATTGAGGATCCATCCTTAATCGATTGACATTCAAATTATATAATGGGGACACCCGTGGTCCCCTTCACTTCGAATCCCCTCCAATCCGAGCTTTAATCTTTATCTTTATTCTCATCGTACGCGATCAAATGGCAGCGCCTGGCCCACCGATGTTCCGACCACCTCATCCCGCGAACAATCCTATGCGCATTCCCAATGATGAGTATGTCGATCGCCAATTTCAAATGGAGAATTTCTTCGATCTCGCTAAATATCGTCGCATCGCGAAATGCGTCCGTTCGATCAAATTCATCGAAGCTCTGCACTTAGAAATGTTGCTCGCCCCTCCACCTATTGATGTCTCTCTGCGTATCATTCGCCTGTTTTACCAGAAAATGGAGTGGGTACCTGCACCACTCTCGCCAATGGGTTCGCCATTCATTAGCATCAAGATTGATAATTGGCGATATAACCTGCATGCGGCCGATCTCGCACGAGCTTTCAACTTCTTCGTGGTTTGCCCATTGAACCACCCCATCAATCCGGCTATTGATCGTAGTCAGAATGACATGATCAACGATATGTGTGGAGGACGCCGCGGGTCCGATTTAGCCACTAGGAGAGCCGTCCTACCAATGGATATCCTGTTTTGGGACATCGTTATGTCAAACAATCTGTTACTGCATGGCACGAAGAGCGAGAGGACAAAGAATAGGGTGATGGAACTATATGAGGCACACACGAATACGTGGTTTGATGTGCCCGATTTAATGCTCGAGGAGATGTATCGGTGTCACCAGGACATCGCAACCACCACTGCACCGAAGAAGCGAGAGGCTATTCTTCTTCACTTCCCGCACTACGTGATGCATCTCTTGGACCAACTTGGGTGCCCGATTTACGATGATGAAGAGATGAGTGATGCAATTTTATCACTACGGTACCAACGTTTGGGACAAGAGCATCAAGGCTATTCTGCGTGTGACGCCACCTCCTATTGACGTCGATGAGGTCCCTCCTCCTCTCCGACCAAACCACACACAATGCCAACGTAGCGGTGTTAGACGACCTCTTCCCGAAGAGGTCCCTGATTTTAATGCTGAGACAGCAGTCGCTCACCTCGAGGCACGGATGGATGGGCTGAGTACCACTATGGGAGGTCTTGATCGACGATCACATTTTCAAACTTCACTTCTCATACGGATGGCCCAGGAATCATTCCCTGGGCGTGCCGGCGGATTCATCGCAGGAGCGCGAGCGGCGATGGATGAGGAGGGAGACCCTGAATTTGATGATGATGATGATGATAATCAGTGATTGTTTGTTAGTGTTTAGTGATTGGTGTTTTTAAGTGTTTTGTGTTTTTAGTTTTGATTAATCATAGTTTGTTTAGTTTATCTTTTAGTTGATATTTAGATCATATCGTTGTAATCAAATCTTGAAAATCAATGAAATCGGACTGTTTTTAGTGTGTTACTTTTTCTATTCATTCTCAGATTGATATATAGTGTATCAGTCAATCGATTGAGATACAACTCTCAATCGCTTGAGAACTTTAAGTTCTCATTTGTTTCAAAAAAAAAAAAAAACAAAAAAAAAACAACTCCAATTAGTCAATCGATTGAGGAATAATTCTCAATCGATTGACTTCTCCATGGGCAAAACTGTCTAACTAAGTCAGAAACAGAAAGTTTCTCAAAAGAAATTGTTTTGGGAATTGAATTTGAGCCGTGCACCAGAAGGTTCCCTTGGTATCTTGTGTCAATCGATTGACACTAAAATGTCAATCTATTGACTGATGTATAATTCCGGAAAGTTACATCTCCCAATCCGAAAATTAAGATTTGAACCATTCTTAGAGTCCTTAGGTTAAAAGTTTCTATGAGTCCTAGAAGTCCGAACTTAGAAGGTTTTCTCTATTTATACTCTCCTCTTAGAGTAGTCCCTTCCAATAGTCAAAATATTATTCCTTCTTCGAGCTTTAGTTATGGCGCTTATCAAGTACTGCACCTGATCTGTCGTCAAGAGGTTAATGGAACCGGCACGTAAACGACTACGTCGAGAACTGCCACGGGAACCTCTAGATTTGTTGTAAAGACCCGTATTTTGAACCCGAGTTAGACTGGCCCTGTGTGTGTATTCGGCTCGGCAACCGACGTCACCATTTGTTTTGGATTTTAAAATCTTTGAACTTGCATATGCCATTGAAATCACATCTGTAAACTGAAATTGATATGGATGACTGAAAATCTAAATCTACCTGAATCCTGAAACCTGAATCTGCTTAAGCTCTGAAAATCTGAAATCAAGAACCTAAACTATGTATAAGAGACTTGCATCTGATTTATATTAGTATCTGCATTTGTTTTATGATTGACCTGAACGACCCCTCAAAAATTCCTGAATAATTTCCTGGCATAAGTTTCCCTCATTACGCAAGGGCTTGTTGCATCCTGAAAAAGGGTTCATGAACGACAATGGTAGGTAGGGGTTCCCATCGGCTATATTCCTGCTCTCGAGATATAGTTTACTCGGGAGGTATTTTAAGTTGAGGATTAAGTCATGAATTACTGAACTTTGCATATAGAAGTTAGAGAAACTAAGACACTGAAACACTGCATCTGTTCTTGAAACTGTTTTCACACATTTAGAAATAAATCTTACATATGACTTTCGCACCTAAATTCAGTTTATTATCTGCTTATATGTTTGACAAGCTATATTCCGATATTTGTTTTGAAACCATGTTAGTTAAAGTAAAATGCCGTAAATGTCTTTCTTCTACTGAGCTTTGTTGGTTAGCTCACTCCGACTATATGTGTTCAGTAATCGACGCGGCTATTCGTATCGTGAGACTGATCCTGACTACGTGCCTGAGGAAGAGCTTGAGGTTCCTCCGGAGGAGTTTTTCCCAGTATAGAACTTACTGATTTTCTTATTTGTGGTGAGAGTAAACTTGATTTTGTGGGTCCATTTTAGTTGGATATCATAGTTTTATATTTGACGTTGATTTCTGTTATGAGCCATGTTTCGATGATGGTCGGCCATCATCGGTGGTTCTTTACTTTTAATTGCTTTCGCATTTATTTTAGCTATGGATATTTATTACGCTTTACTCTGATATGTGCCTTGTTTGTCCGGCTTATCGTTTATTCGATAGGTTGGCTTAACCGCCTTTCCTATACCGAGGGATTGAAAAGTCGGGTCGCCACAGGTTGGTATCGAGAGACATGGTTTTAGATTCTCTAAGGACCCATGAGAACCCCGTGACCCGCTGATTCGCAGCATCGAGTCATGTCGTTAGGTCCAATCACTAGTCTGCTTGTGATTGTCTTTACAATCAATGTTGATCGATGTTGTGGTGTTCACAATGATCATCAAGATGGGCCCCAAGATTTAGAGGCAGAGGCGAGGTAGACGGTGCCTTTAGAGGACATTCTGAAGGTGTCGGTACATCAAGGGAGTTGCCTTCAGATCCGTTCTAATGCAGCCCTATAGGAGCCGGAGTTGATAGAGGTCAGGGTGAAAGAATGGAACAAGTGTTGGAAAGTCTAGCCACCAACATTGCTCAGCAGACCGCATCTATGGCTCAACAGATCGAATCGCCCAAAGAAGCGAGTGATTCCGACAACAACAACAATCATCAGGATTTGCCAAATTCAGGAGGATGAGACCTCCAAATATTTCTGGACAGACCGACTCGATGGAAGCTGAAGGTTGGTTGGATGAGATGGAAGAGATCTTCGAGGTGCTTCAAAGGCACTGGATGTCGAGAAGGTTAGATGGGCAACCTTCAAACTGGATGGATAAGCTGGACCATGGTGGAAGTCCGTGGCTAGACACCGGGAGCAGGAGTTTCCCAATACTCCTTGGACATGGGCTGAGTTTATCGAGGCGTTCAACGATCAGTACTTTCCCAAGATCGTTAGGCATCAGATGGAAGTTCCTTCATCGAAATCAAGTAGGGACAATGTCAAGGCGTGAGTATGGAGATGAGTTCACGCGACTTTCAAGGTTTGACCCTCAACATGTGGCCACCGATATGATGAAGGCCAGAAAATTTCAGCTGGGTCTTAGGCCGAGTATACAGGAGAGTGTGGCTATGTGGGAAATGGAAACATATGGAGGAGTACTGTCAAAGGCCCTCATAGCAGAGGAAGAAATTCAAAAGCGGTTTTTGAGAAGCAGTTAGCCGAACAAGGACAGGGTTGTATATAAGGGCCAAGTACTTATGAAAATAAGAGGGCCAAGTTTACAAAGCCGCCAAAGATGAACCTTATTCAACTTTGCATTTTCTAGACCAACATTTTAGACTTCAATTCCCTTATCAGAGATTGGCAGCATCATCACCTCTGCAATCCGTACGACCAGCGGGTTCTAATGCTAGTGGAGCTTCAGTGGCACAAGGATCCTCTCGTGCACCATCTTTTGTTTGATGCGCTAAGGTGCCTATAGGGAAACCACACAAGACCGAGGATTGCAAGAGGAACACTAGAGCGTGTTTCCGGTGTGGCGCAATCGGACACATGGTTAAGGATTATCCTCAGGAGGACAAGGGAAGAACTAGTTCGACTTCTACCGACCCACCTGCTCAAGGTCGAGCTTATGTCGTGATGGCTCAAGAAGCCGAAACATCAAACGACGTGATCCAAGGTATTATTAAAAGTTGAGATGTCTTCTTATTTTATGTGTTATATATAATTGCTTGATATTTAATAAATTTTGTTAATAAGTTATGGATGAACACACATGCTTAGAAACTTTTAATTGAAACGCTTGTCTAAACTAAGGTACCCTTTTTATGCATCGGGGGAGCGATGTAAGCAAAACCGGTTGAGTGTTGATAGACCCGGTCTACACATTCTTTTATTACTCTATTGTTCGCTCAAAAGTTGGGAATCATTCCCAAGGCCCCTGATTTCATCTTGGCGTCAATTCTAGCAACCTAACTCGGTGAGCACCGATATCATGTGTCAATCGCTGATTGTGATGATCAAGACCACAAACAAAGGGCTGATTTGATCATTTTGAGCATGGAAGGGTTCGACGTGATACTAGGGATGGATTGGTTATCTACTTACCATGCGAGCGTGGATTGTGTTCGAAAGATTGTAACATTCCGCCCGCCGAAGAGAAAATCTTTTCGATTTTGCAGAGTCAAATCTTGTGTGATACCGTTTATCTCTGCCATTCGAGCAGACCGTATGATGAGGAACGGTTGTTGTGGTTATCTGGCCTACTTGCAAGATCATAAGGAGGAGAAGAAAAATATTGTAGATATTACGATTGCTTGCGAGTATTCAGATGTTTTTCCTGAAGATCTACCTGGATTACCACCTGACAGGGAGATTGAGTTTGCGATTGAGTTAGTGTCGGGTACTGAACCAGTATCAAAAACTCCGTATCGAATGGCGCCTGCAGAATTGAAAGAGTTGAAGGAGCAGCTTCAGGAACTGCTAGATAAGGGCTTTATCAGACCGAGTGTGTCACCCTGGGGAGCACCGATTCTATTTGTAAAGAAGAAAGACGGTTCAATGCGGCTTTGCATCGATTACCGCCAGCTAAATAAGTTGACAATTAAGAACCGTTATCCACTTTCAAGAATTGATGATCTGTTCGATCAGTTACAAGGAGCAAGGTTCTTCGACTTGAGGTCAGGCTACCATCAGTTGAAAGTTAAGTCTGAAGACATTCAGAAGAAAGCGTTCAGAACCCGAT
The DNA here is from genome assembly GCA_021018995.1 of Chloranthus sessilifolius. NCBI lineage: Eukaryota > Viridiplantae > Streptophyta > Magnoliopsida > Chloranthales > Chloranthaceae > Chloranthus > Chloranthus sessilifolius. The sequence goes on along the minus strand of CM037593.1, from coordinate 17,972,219 downwards.
ATGGGCACTACGAGTTCTTGGTCATGCCATTTGGGTTGACAAACGCACCCGCGTCATTTATGGACTTGATGAACCGGATATTCAAGTCACATTTGGACAAGTCTGTAGTAGTTTTTGTAGATGACATCCTCATCTATTCAAAGACGCGAGAAGAACATGAGCAACATCTGCGAGTGGCTCTACAAACCCTTAGAGACCATCAGTTATACGCAAAACTTAGTGTGAGTTTTGGCTTGAGCAGGTAAGTTTCCTAGGCCATGTTATCTCTGAGACCTAGACATACAGCTTGACCCAAAGAAAGATTGAGTCGTTGATGAATTGGGAATGACCAAAGACCGTTATGAGGTTCGTAGTTTCCTCGGTTTGGGTGATACTGAAGGTAAGGTTTGTGGAGGGCTTCTCCAAGATATCGTCCTCTTACACAACTTACGAAGAAGAATACTAAATTTGATTAGACGAGCGGTGTGAGCAAAGTTTTCGGGGAACTCAAGAAACGATTGACTCGCGATTACTGCTATACCATCGAGCGGGGAGGCTTTGCGATATCTGATGATGCATCATATGGGGGTTTAGGTTGTGTGCTTAACCAGAATGAGAGAGTCATTGCTTATGGGTCTAGACAGCTAAAAGACATTGAGAAGAATTACCCGACGCATGATCTTGAGTTGACAGCAGTGATTTTTGCTCTGAAGATCTGGAGGCATTACCTTTATGGGGAGACCTTCGATATATTTACCGATCATAAGAGCCTCAAGTATCTCTTCTCACAAAAGGAGTTGAATATGAGACAGCGTCGATGGATGGAGTTCTTGAAAGATTATGATTGTACCATCCAGTACCACCCCGGGAAAACAAACGTAGTGGCAGATGCGTTAAGTCGGAAGTTCTCTGCTCAGTTATCACATCTCACCGCAAGGGTGCGAAGATGGCATCTATTGGAAGATATGGCTCTAAGTAGCATGAGATTTGACGTAAAAGGTTCAAAAGGCGTTAATGGCTACACTGGTGATTCGTTCCACCCTCTATGAGAACATTCGCAGACTTCAGATGACGGATGATGAACTTATGGCTATCAGACGGGATGTGATTGGGGGAAGCAAAATAGATTTTTCTATCAAAGATGATGACACTTTGTTGTTTAGAAACCGGGTATGCGTACCAACTAGTACTGAGCTTCGGGACACTATTTTGGAAGAGGCTCATAAGTCTATGTACGCTATTCACCCTGGCAGTACCAAGATGTATCAGGACTTAAAGAAAAGCTTCTGGTGGAGAGGTTTAAAGAAAGATGTCGCTGTGTATGTCTCGAGATGTCTTGTGTGTCAGCAAGTAAAGGTGGATCATCGAAATCCGGCAGGACTGTTGCAACCACTACCGATACCTGAGTGGAAATGGGAGGCCATTTCTATGGACTTTATTTTGGGATTGCTAAGAACATTAAGAAAATACAATGCCATCTGGGTCATTGTGGATCGATTGACTAAGTCCGCACACTTCCTTCCTTATAATACGTCGTATATCGCCAACAAGCTCGCAGAATTATACATCAAGGAGATAGTTAGGCTGCATGATATACCGGTCAGTATTGTATCCGATAGAGACCCGATGTACACATCTCAGTTTTGGCAACGATTTCAAGAAGGAATGGGCTCTAGGCTCGATTATAGTACAGCATTCCATCCTCAGACCGATGGGCAGACTGAGAGGGTGAATCAGATTATAGAAGATATGTTACGTGCTTGCATGTTGGATTTTCAGGGGTCATGGGACCAACATTTACCGCTGATCGAGTTCGCCTACAATAACAGTTACCAGGCTAGCATCGGCATGGCACCCTACGAAGCTTTGTATGGACGACGGTGCAGGTCTCCGCTTAATTGGGAAGAAGTGGGTGAGAAACTCATTTTAGGTCCCGAGATCGTGGAGAATACAACCGAGACAGTTCGATTAATCCGTGAGAGACTACGCATTGCTCAAAGTCGTTAGAAGAGCTACGCTGATCTGAAAAGAAACTATGTTGAGTTTAAGGTGGGAGATAATATATTTGTCAAAATTTCTCCTACAAAAGGCGTGATGTGTTTTGGGAAGCGTGGGAAGCTGAGTCCGCGCTATGTTGGACCTTTCGAGGTATTGGGCCGAGTCGGCGAGGTTGCCTATCGAGTAGCCTTGCCACCGCAGCTATCGGAAATGCACAACGTGTTTCATGTGTCCATGTTACGAAGATATGTTAAGGACCCGACTCACGTATTGGACTACCAGCCCATTGAGCTCCAACAAGACCTATCCTTGGTTGAGGAACCGATACGAATCTTGGATCATAAAGAACAAATCTTACGGACAAAGAGCATTCCCTTAGTACTCGTGAAGTGGCGGAACCATTCTTCAGAGGAAGCCACATGGGAGCGTGAAGCGGAGATTCACGAGCAATTTCCATAACTTTTCGAGTGAAGGTATATTGTAAACTATAATTATGTAAGAAAACCATACGTACCTTTAAATTCTTGAATTTATTTCTTTAAAAAAAAAAAAAAAAAAAAAAAGAGAGAATTTCTTCAAAGTCTTCAATGTTAAATTGGTTCATAATATCGATGCTTTACATATATATCTATAACGATTACACAATAAAATCTTAAATGTCATATTTATTCATTCTCGGTTAGAACCGTATGTCTGTTGGAACCCGTGTCATCGGTTAGAACATGTTACCAGGCATGTGATCATGCTTTTGAATAAGTGTTCGATTCTGACATCTGAAATTTCTGCTCAAATAATTACCAAAAGGGTGAGGTAGGTGTGTGTGCTAGGTTTGTGTCATGGTGAAGTATATTTCCAGGCACGTGACACTTGGAAAGGTATGCATCCATGTACGGATGCAATCCTCTATGGCAGTATGGGATGCCACACGCAGTACATCCAGGTTACTACGGATCCCGACCCTTGAAAGCGTGCTTAGTGAAGCCTACCGCATCGCGATCAAAGTTCTTTGACTTTAGAGTGTTTCGATTTTGCTTTATACTGGTGTTAGGATAAGGACTTACCGCAGTTCGGTTTAGCTATCCGTACATTTTCGAGGACGAAAATTCCTAAGGAGGGTAGAATGTAAAGACCCGTATTTTGAACCCGAGTTAGACTGACCCTGTGTGTGTATTTGGCTCGGCAACCGACGTCACCATTTGTTTTGGATTTTTATCTAGATGTGATTGTACGGACAGATTTTAATTTAGAGCCCATTTGGACCCTCGTGCAAAAGTTGTGCACCGACCTCGGTGTAGCCGCTCAACACCGGACTTGAGTTTTAAAATTAGAAGTGTATAATACATAAGATGTGTGTGTGTGTTTTACTTTGTGAGCAATCCTATTATAAAAAGGAATTGCATTCCCGTATTATACTAGGTTTTGTTAAGAGAGGATAGTTACCCAACCGTGTGAAACTCCGTCTTCTGTCTTCTTCAATCATCGTAGGAGATCGGTTTAGAAAACCTCCTTCTCTAGAACCCTCTTTGTTGAAAACACTTAAACCTTATAACGAACTTGAATCAACCTGGGATTCGTAGTTGGCTATTGGGAGAGGTTGAGATCATTGAGGGCGTGTTGGAGTTGTCTCTGTGAACTCGTGGGATCGATCGCGGCGCGAATCGTTGAGGAAACCCGTCGGTTTCGTTCTGAAGCTCCATTCGCGTGACTCATTTCTAATCTAGGAATCCTCAGATTAAAGGTACGTTTTAATTAAACTTTTGATTAAAATCATTAGATTAGCCATGGGTTTTACTTTGGGATGTATGGGTTTCGATTCGGGTGAAAACCAGCGAAATCGCGTCGCTGTAGCTCGCTCGAGCGAGCTATTATCATCGCTCGAGCGAGGTATCACCGAACTTCAACATTGCCTTGGTATTTTAGTCATAACTTTTTGTCCCGAACTCCGATTGAGGCGATTCTTTTTGCGTTAGAAAGCTAATAGAAAAATCCACAACTTTCATGTTTTGACCAACTCATGGACCAATCATCTTGATGGTCAAAAATATATGAGAATGTTACATCAAATTGCTCGAGCGAGCTATTATCATCGCTCGAGCGAGGTATCACCGAACTCCGACATTGCCTTAGTATTTTAGTCATAACCTTTTATCCCAAACTCTGATTGAGACGATGCTTTTTGCGTTGGAAAGCTAATAGAAAAATCTACAACTTTCATGTTTTGACCAACTCATGGATCAATCGTCTTGATGGTCAAAAATATATGAGAATGTTACATCAAATTCTAGGATTGGCGCAACTTGCCTGTTTTGACTTGTTTTTGAGGAAACACTTAAATAGGTCTATATTATTAGTAATTAGAGTTAATTTTAATGCATGAACGTATATTGTGATGTAGATTGAGGGCGAGAGGCCATCAATAGAACTTTGCTTGACTTCGCATTACTCCGAGTTTTGGTAGGAGAATCTCATCTTTACAGTATTTTATTTTAATTCGCATGGATATTTTGAATTAAAATCTTTGAACTTACATATGCCATTGAAATCACATCTGTAAACTGAAATTGATATGAATGACTGAAAATCTAAATCTACCTGAATCCTGAAATCTGAATCTGCTTAAGCTCTGAAAATCTGAAATCAAGAATCTGAACTATGTATAAGAGACTTGCATCTGATTTATATTAGTATCTGCATTTGTTTTATGATTGACCTGAACGACTCCTTAAAAATTCCTGAACAACTTCCTGGCACAAGTTTCCCTCATTACGCAGGGGCTTGTTGCATCCTGAAAAAGGGTTCATGAACGACGATGGTAGGTAGGGGTTCCCATCGGCTATATTCCTGCTCTCGAGATATAGTTTACTCGGGAGGTATTTTAAGTTGAGGATTAAGTCATGAATTACTGAACGTTGCATATAGAAGTTAGAGAAACTAAGACACTGAAACACTGCATCTGTTCTTGAAACTGTTTTCACACATTTAGAAATAAATCTTACATAGGATTTCCGCACCTAAATTCAGTTTATTATCTGCTTATATGTTTGACAAGCTATATTCCGATATTTGTTTTAAAAATATGTTAGTTAAAGTAAAATGCCGTAGATGTCTTTCTTCTACTGAGCTTTGTTGGTTAGCTCACTCCGACTATACGTCACAGGTTCAGGTACTGACGTGGCTATTCAGGGCTATGAGACTGATCCTGACTACGTGCCTGAGGAAGAGCTTGAGGTTCCTCCTGAGGAGTGTTTCCCAGTATAGAACTTACTGATTTTCTTATTTGTGGTGAGAGTAGACTTGATTTTGTGGGCCCATTTTAGTTGGATATCATAGTTTTATATTTGACGTTGATTTCTGTTATGAGCCATGTTTCGATGATGGTCGGCCATCATCGGTGGTTCTTTACTTTTAATTGTTTCCGCATTTATTTTAGCTATGGATATTTATTACGCTTTACTCTGATATGTGCCCTGTTTGTCCGGCTTATCGTTTATTCGATAGGTTGGCGAACCGGCCTTTCCTATACCTGAGGGATTGGAAAAGTCGGGTCGTCACATTTGTCCACGCGGGAAGTTATTGATCTTGACCTCCTATCAGATCCCGCAGCCCCCTCGAGTTTACACACTCCATTAAAGTCGTCAACACCCTGGCGTTGCACTTGATTCCGACTTCCTTATGGGCGGAATTGAATCCTACCCCACCATCTTCTCCACCACAAGCGCCCTTTTCATCACCACGCGAGGGCGGCATCTTGGAGGAGATGTGGAATTACGCATTTCCGAAGTCGAAGGAAGAGAGATCCATCATGGATGATTGAAGGGATTAGGGCTGTTAGCTTTAGGGTATAGTTTTAGGAGTCCTTTTAATTGTTATTTGATTTTCATATTTTAGTTTAGGTTATTATTAAATTTGTTTTCGACTAGGTTATTTTTCTCTAAATTTTCAATCAGTGTAATAATTTGCACCAGTTTAAATAAAGTTTAGTTTAGTTATATCTTTGTGTTTTACACTTTTGATCACAATACCTTTCACTTGGTTTGCTTTCATGGTCCTCGATTGCAGTAAACAGGTTTGGGAGGGTCTCCCATACTTTCTAACCATCAAAGCCAATGAGGACATTGATCAGTTCAGGTTTGGGGGGGTATTTTCGATTAACTTGTGATAAAAAATAAATAAATAAATAAAACAAAAACAACAAAAAAAGGGGGCTGTTTTCCGGATCTTAAAAGTATATCAGTCAATTGATTGAGACCATTGTCTCAATCGATCAACTGATGCCCATTAGCCCATTGGAAATTTGTATCAGTCAATCGATTGAGACCATTGTCTCAATCGATCGACTAATGACCACTAAACTTATGAATTTCGAATTTTATTCATAATTTTAAATTGTTGATAACCGAAAATTCCTTAAAAAAAAATTTGTTATCATGCCATGATTGTTTTATGAATGCTCATAAAGTTGAAGATTGAATAATGATGTTCATGATATATGTCTGAAAAATCTTGTACTATCACTTTGCTTTAATTTCAAATCTGAGAATTAAGTATATAACTTGGAATTCGAAGATCTCAAAGAAAGACTAAAACCCAGTGAGCTTTGGAACTTTGTCCTCGTTCTTGATGAGTGCTGAAATAAATTCGAAGTATCTTTGAATTTCTTGCTTAATTTGTTGAAATCTCGTATACTCTATCTTTGATTTATTGATTTCATGTGTGTTATACCATTGCACTAGAAATCATTGTGTAAAAACTCAAGGCAAATAGGCATCATTACCATCGTGAAAAGAAATGATCTAAGGCCATTATTGGCTCGTTCGTGCCCAAAATGCCCCACCTTATATGAATTTATCTTGTTGTACCCCTTTTTGAGCCTTGACTGAAAGAGTTTGCCTTAATTATTCCTTGTAAGCTATATTAACCAAACTTCACACCAGTTGAAAAAGCCTTACCCTTTTATCTCTGAGAAATTAGGGATGAGACCAAGGAAGGAAATAGAGAGATGTGGCAAAGGTACTGAAAGAAATATATAGCGAAAAAACATAAAAGGGAGAGAGAAAAAGAAAAGTCAGTTTAGTGTAAAAGGTAGAGAAATATTTGAAAGTGGTGTTAAAAATAAAAATAAAAATAAAAATAAAAAGGAGAAAAGTGTAATGAAGAGAAAAGGTTCTAAAGAATTCGAGAAATATCATAAAATCAATTCTGTCTCTTTTACCAATTTCTCAGAGAAATTTGAATCCAATTTTTCCTTCCTTTCTCAACCTTCACCCAAGCCCCATTACAACCTTAGAAAAGGCCTTTTTGATCCAATCATGAATGGTAAATGTCGTGTGGAGAATGATTATACAATATCTATGGCGCTTGGTATATGCATGTTTAAAATACAAATATCTGTTCAGTGAGATTTCTCGTTAAATTCTTTGGTACACTGTCTTTCTTATAACATGTGAGAATTTTTCTAATTGGTGTTATAATTCCAATCTCACATATGAGTGAAAAATAAAACTATTTATCAGGAGCGATTTCATTTAGAGTACATACCTGTGGTGAGAATCGAGTCTAGACGTGGAATCTAAAGATTCCTAGTTCAAACTTATTCTCAGATAGCAGAACTTTAGCAGTGATAAGTGCATAGAACTATGGGCATGAATTGTAAGCATTGGAAAAAAAATGAACTGAATTGATTTTGAATTGATTGAGCATTACAAAAATAAGCATGGACAGTAGCATTTTATAAGAATTCACGGATAATTAACCATGCAAGGGCATGACTAAAAATTAGGAAATTCATAAGCTTTGAAGTTTGTAGGTACCTTCCCTGAAAACCTTCAGGAGACAAAACTTCTCCACTAGGGATCACCTAGGGGTTTAAAGGCTTGTTGCATAGGCTAAATGCAATCGTGCTCCCTGTGAAAGTGAAATTTAATTTTGTTTAGGATGATAGTTGTAGTTGTTTTAACATATTTTTCATTCTCTTTGCTCGAGGACTAGCAAAGTTTAGGTTTGGGGGTGTGCTCAGTGTCGAAATGTGACTATATTTCGCACTCTATTTCCTATATTTAGCTAACTGATGAAAGCATCTGATGGTTGTTATGAGGTTTTAATGATTACAGGTGTTTCTGACCGTTGGATTATTAAAGAGCATAAAAGAATGTAATTAAAGACTACACAAGGGCTATGGACAAAAAGGTCAAAAGAAGCATCGAAACCCGTGAAGCAACTCAACATCCACCAAGAGAGTGGAGAATCTATCCCTGGATGTCAATCGATTGAGGAATAAGTGTCAATCGATTGACAGGAGAAGGCAAGTTTGCCCTCTCTTATTTCGAATTCAAAGTCAATCGATTGAGATTTTATTCTCAATCGATTGAGGCTATTAGGGATAGGGTTTGCTCGACCCTATAAAAAGGAAGCTACGAATTAGTGTAGGGGGGCCTTTTTTGAATCTATTTTGAGAGGGTTCTTCTTGGTTCTTCTTCTTCTCAGTAGATTATATTAGGTTCTTTTTAATTCTCTTTTATAATTGTAAGAGCATAGATTGTACCTAGGAACAAAAGCATTATAAGGAGATTTTGTGATAAATAAAAGAGCATTATTAAAATAATGTCTTCGGATCTACAACGGGTTTGTATACCGAGGATGAGCGGCTAAAGTCATTTGCTCAAGGAGGAAGCGAACCGGAGATAAGTAATTGTTCTATTATTGTTTCTACAATTTCATGATTTTGTCATTGAATCATTCGGTTATAAGTATGTTCTTGGTTGAATATTATCGAGTCTTCGTTTACAGTCATTGATCGTGGTTATCAATGACCGTAAAAGAAGCACTCCATCTAGATCTGCTCCTGCAGGCCGATCTAGGCTGTGGAATGATTGATTTATCATTGTCGTGACTTAGGATCTTGAGATATGTTATCCTTTTTACATGACTCATACCGTAATGATAGGCTGAGTCATAGTTTTTAGATAGGGTATGCCGGATCCATAGTTGCGTTCTTCGCGATTCATTTATTTTCCTAATAAATAATGGTGTTTTGACTTAAAATAAATTTGTGAGATTGAATGGTAGAAAAGTTACGAATCGATGGTTAGCTAACTCCTTGATCAATTCATAAACTGTTATTTTTCTTCTTTATCATAATTTATTCTGGCCTAGATTGATTAGTTTTCTTTTATTGCATTGAGAATCGTGTGGTACTTGTGTGGTAAATTGAATTTCTCCCTTGGTACTTCTTTGGGTGTTTTAAAGTCTCTGAAAGGATTAGACAATTTCATGTTTTCCTGTGGATTCGACACCCCTGTTCTTACCGTGTTACAATAGATCTTGTGCACTTGCAAGGGTTAAACTTAAAATCGACCAATTCATCGTGTAACGTGCTATCTTATATCAGTTAGGCTTTAACAGTAGTTATTCAATCTTATTTATATCCCTGAGATGTCTAATTTACTTGCATCACACTGATGCCTTTATCACTTTCTCATCCCTAGGGAAGTCCCATTCTCATTTGATTACTTGGTCTCAGTTACTCGCATCACACAGATGCCTTTATCACTTTCTTGGTGTCACACACGCACCCTTTTTACAAAGATTTACACAGTTAAAATATTTTCAGTTTGAGTTCTATATCACTACATACATGCTCTTGCAATTAAAGTACATGTTCAAGGTGTTCCCTACCTCAGGTCTCCGAAGGTCCAAGCCTCAAGGTCTCACGCGGCTCCTTGTACTTGCTTTCATACGTACCACCTATGGTATATCACCACACATGCAATACATCACTAAAGATGTAATAAAGAAGGTCCTAGACCCTCCATGAATCTCGAGGTCAAACTAGAAAGTCAAGTGAAACTGCCAAAATTGATTAATCGATTCCCAAAATCGATTAATCGAAACCCAAATCGATTAATCGATTCCCAAAATCAATTAATCGAGATCCAAAATCGATTAATCGATCCCAAATCGATTAATCGAAATCCTTAACATAGTAAAGTCGATTCTCAAATCGAGTGGTCGATGTCCGAAATCGATTAGTCAATTCCAAATCGATTAATCGAAATCCAAAATCGATTAATCGATTTCCCAACTCGATTAGTCGATTTCCCCAAGTCTTGTTTCTCCAGCCACTGGAGGTACCCAGTCGATTAGTCAATTTCTAAATCGATTAATCGACCTTCAACATCGATTTATCGATTTCCAAATCGATTAATCGAAATCAAGCATCCCTGACTTTTCAACTTATAGACCAAAATCGATTAATCGAACCTCGATTTCAATTAATCGATTTGGCCAGATTCAGCCCCCTTTCGGGCTGTTCTTCCCAAATCCATTTCTTTTCTATTTTCTTCCTTTTTCTAAGTATTTAAACTATCATTCTAACTATGCTTGACTGAATTAAACTCATCAAATCTTTATGTATTGAAATCTAATAAAACTTACCTCAATAAATCCCTTAAATGATTGATTTGTTGGGTTTGATGGCTAGGGTTCCAGCTTTTCGCTTCAACGGCACCTCTTGCGTTAAATCCAACATTCAATGCTCTATTTCCTCTTGATTTGTATTAAATCCTAGCTCAATAACTCCTCTTGGTTTTTCTCTCTCTCTTCTTAACTCTCTCTCACCAACTAAAATAAGGCAAACAGGTTTATTAAAACCATTTTATCATCTTTCTAGCTTGTGTGTTAAACACATACACCAGAGATAGGTGTACATGACCACTAACTCACACTATACACTACACTTAGGTCAAATTTACATCACATCAGTTCACCCCTTCATGAGTCCACTGTTTGACCATCACTTTGTCAACCCTACAACCAGTCGGGGACCGATCCCGAGGTCACTGCTTAATGCTCAAAATTTCAGGATATTATACCCCCCTTCCAAAACTAACAGCTGCAGGTGAAGATATGGACTACACTGCTTGATGGATTTGATGTGCTAGTAGACTATGCGGTTTATGATGGTAATGTTATAGAGGACCAGTTAGACGACATCAGGTATATATTAAATATTTGAAAAGATTTTCTAGTAGTTGATCGTACTTTTATTTATTGTCATTTAGTGTCGTGGATTCCAAATTCAAGGTAAACTTAATAGAGGAAATTTTTAATGTGAAAAGAAATTTTGGTTCACGATATTTGGGAGCCTAGGCCCTTGAGATCGGCTAGGATTCTGGGTCGTGACAGTGGGTGAGCATGCTAACGTTAGCGATTGTCCCTTGATAAATACATTTTTCCCTTAAAAGTCTTAACCTTTTTATTTTATTTCTATTTTATTTGTTATCATAAATATATTTTAAAATGAAATGGTAACCATTATTGGAAAATTATAAACGGTGCCTAATTTTTTATAAACAATTTTGCAGATAGCTTATGTGGCGCTCCAGTTCTTGGGCCCCACTATGTGTGTAGCCAATCACACAGCGCCACATAAGCTGCCTGCAAAATTGTCTACAAAAATTGTCCACTGTATAACATTGTCCGACCATTATTTTCGCACCATGAAACTGTGACCTCACCCATCTTCTCCCGCCCGCATGCATTGACCACCTTTGAATTAGACTATGGAGATTATTTTTGCACCAATCTACCCCAATGGATCTTTAGATCATGGGTGTATCATCAGACGATTAGATTTTGATTCCATGAGGCACACATTCCAAAAAGTAACCTTAAAATCATGTCTGAGCGAGAAGCGTGCCAAATGACTTTAGGATCACTTTATAAGATTGTATGTCACATGGGATAGAAAATTGACCATCTAATGGAACGCCCATGATCTCAAGATCCAATTGTGTGGAAGATTGAGACTAAAAACCATCTCCATTGTATGTCACATGGGATAGAAAATTGACCATCAAATGGAACATCCATGATCTCAAGATCCGATTGTGTGGAAGATTGAGACTAAAAACCATCTCCATTGTCTGATTCATAGGCGGTCAATGCATGCCAGTTGAAAGTATGGGGTGAGGTAACAGGTTCATAGGGTGTTAATAATGGGGATATTTGCATTTACCCTCCTAAGATATGTCGTATTTACACTCCGGCCCTCGGGTTTTACCTATTTACACTGCAGTCCCTGCTTTTGTGTTTAGTTTGCATTTTGGCCCCTAAGAGTGATTAATCAACCATTGACTATTATAAAACTAAACTTTGATTTACCTGAAATCAGAAGATAGAGATTATTTTTCACTAATGTTCTACCCATGAATCTTGAGATTTTGGATTTAAATGTGGCAGATAATACAAAAAGTGATCATGATCGTGTGATCATGATCGTGAGTAAAAGATGCAAAGCCCAAGTGTTTGAAGAGATATGGAAGAGCATCAGAAAATCAAAAACCCAATCTCTAAACCAAATTAGACCAGTCACTGAAAACCAGACGAGAATTCATTGAAGACTAGGAGAAAAAAAGAAAGAATAAGAAAAGCAAAGAACCTGATTTGATCAGAAAATTTTCTTGGACAATAATCGATCTTCAAGACTCTTTCCTCAAATATCAGCCTTATATCCGAACAATATTTGATCTTCTCCAGCTCTAGATAGATACCAGTGGTTCGCGGCTCTTCTCCGTCGTAGTAACAGATGCAAATATTTGGCACTCTATCAGGATTTGAGTCCATGACCCAGTAATCTCTGTACCTCAACTCAGCTGTTGCCTGTGGCGATATTGGGATTCTTTCCGCTAAATATGTAGGAGGGGATCGAATTTGCAACTCCAATTTCGTGTTTGAGGTGTTATGGATGTGGGTAATTCGTGTAGGTAGTCGAGGCATTCAAATTTTTACAGGTCGAGGCATTCAAATTTGGTGGTGAATGGTGGAGATGTAGGAACAAGAATATTTATTGGATTTAATTAGCTCAAAAATATTTGGAAGATAACATAATATAATATAGATTACAAGTTATATTTACTCGGAAGCTTACAAAGTTGGAAATGGTTGAAAGAAATATAGAATTAGTCCACGCGGCAGCCGCCTTGGGTAACGTCGGATCATCTTGTTTGCACCTACAAATTTCTCCGAAATTCATTGTAACAGGGGTTTGACGAAACTTTCAAGGAAATTTTGGTACTTTTTTCCAAAAATTTCATTAAGGGCACTTCAGAAAATAATGCGTTAAAAACAAATTTTTTAGCAAAAAAGATCCGACCTCAAACACTTTAGAAAAATGGTGCTTTCACGGGTTTTGAAACTTTAGAAAACAGTAAAAGCATGGTTTTTTTTTTAAACAGTGCTTTCACGGTTTTCTCAAGTTCCAAAATCCATGAAAACCCCATTTTTCTAAAATGTTTGAGGTCAGGTCTTTTTTGCTAAAAAGTTTGTTTTTGAGATATGTTTCTCTAATTATCCCTTTTATTAATTTAGGCGGAATTAACAAAATTTTGCAAAAATTAATGAATTTTGTATGTTCATCTATTTTTAAATAATAAATAAGATTTTTATGAATATTTAATATAATATATATAATTTTTTTTGTCCTCCCTGAAAATTTTCGAGTAACTTTTTCAATTTTTTCTGAAATGATCCCATACCGAAAGTATTTGCGAAGCTCAGTCTGTACTTAGCCTTGCTAAATTTCTGGTCTATCGTATAATTCTGTTGAAATCTTAACAAAAATCAATAGTACCTTGCAAAAGAAGTTTGGAAATTGAAAGTAAAATATTAGTAACACTACTGTCACGACCCAGAATCCTACCTGATCTCAAGGGCCTAGAATCCCGTGTCATGACCCCACACGTTTGTTAAGGTGATAATCGGACATACGTATCTTACTAAATCTTACATAAAATTAAGCTCCCAAAAATCGTGAATCAAATTTTTATCTCACATTAAACATTTTCTTCAATAAGCTTACATTGAATTTTGAGTCCATCATACAAAATGGTCATAAATTAAGGCACGACCGTCTACTAAAAAGTCCTTTTAAAAAATTTAACACATACCTGACATAGTCTATCTGGTCATCTACTTCGTCACCCTCATAAACTCCATAATCTACTAATGCATCAAGTCCACTGGGGCAATGTAGTTAATATCTTCACCTACAAGTGTTAATTTTTGGTGGGGTGAGTTTACTCAGTCACGTAAACTCATTGCGTTGTACAACCGATCCACCACAATCTACTCGAGTGATCATGGGTGCAACCTTGTAAATGAAAGTGAAACTCTTACAATTCTATTTAAACAACATAATGAAAGTACTTATAAATATTTCGTAATAATAAAATTGAAAGGACGTAACTGAATGCAACACATATGATGCTTCTAATGTTTATTGTTTTTCTTACTTGTCTTGCCAACTTAATTTACGTAGCATATCAAAAGTCTTATTATTACTTCATACGCATACACAACGTACTTCGTATCTTACTTATCTTATTTAAACGATCTGTGTTAGGATCGCTGCTCGAGCCTATCACGTGAGGTCCACATATAGATAACCACCTAACCTCCATATCATAACATAAACCATCATCCAGCCCGATCAGGTTGCGCGTATAAAAATCAGTGTCCTCTTAAATTGAGACACTGTCGTATCTTATTGTCCTTAAGACCCGTCTTGACTGCAGGCATTGAATCTTGTGATGGCACGCAAGATATGGCACGTGTAGAAGCTTAATTCATGTTTAGTTGGCCTCCACAGCGTATATTAATATATCATAACATTATTCGATTATGGGCGTAAGTCCCCGCCCCGATTTCATATTTGTATGGGCTTAAGCCCTCACTTTCTTAATATTTCGTAGCTTAGCATATTCATATTCTATCATTTCTTAAACTTAATTTAAATGAGTCACGTTGCGATAGGCTTTACAAACCACGCTTTCCAAGGGACGGGTTCCTTAGTAACCTGAATGTACTTCGTGTGACATCCTATACTAGCATAGAGGGGTTGCATCCGTACATGGATGTCAACATTTCAAGTTTCACGTGATCGTGAAAAAAATCCCACCGTGACGAAGGCTTAAAAATCGTGTGTCGTATCTTATTAATTTTTCTTATCATACATATACCCTAACGTATTTTTAAGTGATAAATGTCACACAATACCAATTAAACATATAATAAGAAAATATCTAACTATTATTCATAATTCGGGCGCCTTGCTCATCATTAAGAGAGAGAAGAAGGCGATCTATAACGAAGATACGTGAGTACTATAATACATATCACAAAGTGATGCTAAAATAGTCTCATCAGATAAATCTTGTTGATCTGATGAAAACGGGTTGGTCATTTGTAAAATTTGGCTAAGAATTGACTCTGGTATGACTCAAACAAGTTTCGACCGTCGGATCCTTGTTATACGATTTTCATGGTATATGTAATCTAATTTAGATCGATCTAAACTTTAAGATATATTCAGGGTATAGGATATTTTGGTCTCTCGAAGTTTCGACCCTTGATTTGGTCATTTAGACCCTTATCTAGAAAGTCATCGATTCAGGTCAAGATCATGTTAAACACGATTATCGAAGTGTCTACACTTTCATGGTGTAAGCAAAATATACATCTAACAAGTTATTCTAAATTTTAGGAGTTAGGTTTGGGCCATTTCTTGAAGATTAGTTCACGATTTCTCAAAACGCGCGTTTAACTACATTGGATATACGAGCTCATTAAGGGTCCATAGACTAGACGGGCCCACAAGACTCATGAACTTTACCGATGTTTGGGGGTCTTGAATGATTCAATTTCATCAAGGCTTATACGATATTTAAGGTGCATCTTAAGAATTTAAATAAATCAGTTATGAGAGTGACCATTTTTTTATATTCTTAAGGGCATTGATTTTTAGTAAATATTGAACAGTCCCTGAATCTGGATAGAAATCATTTTATACAATTTCCTCTATTGGATGAGAAGAGGGCTGAAAATTAAGGGGTGTTCATCTTGATAGACCTTGGCTAAATTTAACCCTAAACCCGAGATCTAATGGGATCAATTTACACCCTAACTTAGATTCCACATGGAAGTGCAGTATTTTTAAGTGTGCAAGTGTACCTCTTTAGGTGACACAAAAACTGCAATATGTTCACTGTGATGAAAATCTGACCACCGATTTGATAAATGGTTAGAGGGTCGTTAATTTGATTCATGAGAGTTGACCCATGGGTCCAAGGTTTATTTAATACACAGGGTCAAAGTGAATCATTTAATCTATGTATATATAGATTTATATAAAAAATTGGTACATAACTTATTCTAAGTGTTGAGAATAGTATATAAATTTATGTATATTATTTCTATTTTTATTGCATGTAATGAATGATTTAATAAACTATTTATTAGAATCTAAACCGTCGGATTGGAAGTCGATTAGAATGTATATGGGGTCTACTCTTTGACCAAAAACTGATAAGGTCAGGATCTCTTGATTTATGTGGTCGAATTGCCCCACTTTATCACATGTATGTAGTGTAAAAAGTAACAGGAATAAAATTTCTGCTAGTGTTAAAAAATTTTACTAGTTTTGGAGGCTCAAAAAATAGTATATTAAATATGATAAAAGGTTATTTGAACCGTTACATAGGTAGTACATCAGAGAGTATGGAGGGCCTCCCTCCTGATATTTTACCTAGAAGTTCCATGGATCTGAGATCGAGAAGGTTAAACCTTGACCTTATACCCTGGTCCAAAAACACAAACAGCTTGTGTGATGTTTCATGTGTGCAGTATTGTGCACTACGGCGGCTGGGGGTCTTTGACCCTAGTTTCGAGGCCCATATTGGCTTATTCACCGAATCGCTTTCAAACAAAAATTGAAGGGTACTAGGTACCCTACCTCGGGATCAGAGGGTTTGGCCATCGGGTCAGTCTTTTGACTTTTATGGCCTCTTGAAACATGTCAAAACTCATAAAAACCTGATTTTTAAAGTTCTTGTCAATCGAACAAGGTCGATTTATAAAGGCCACAAAATAGATCGAAATGGAATCGAAAGGAAACCTACCTGTTGTAGCATGATCGTGTTGATTTCGCGAAGATTCGGTTGATTCAGATCGATCGGCTCGGACTAGTGTAGATCGACTCCAACGCATTGGATTGAGTTGAACCAAGGCTCTTCCGCTCGTTGCTTCGGATTCGCTAGGCAAGTAAGTATTGTTGCTTGTGTGTGTCGATTCGATCATGTGTTTGGTGGTGGCATTGTTCCATGTGTAACGGTGGCATTAGCGGGGCTTGGGTTGCGAAGAATGATTGCAAGTTAGAGACGATGCGATGATGATGGTGGTCGTTCAAGTCTTCAAGGAGATGATAGATCTTGTGGTGTGGCTTGGAAGGAGACGGGAAAATATATATTTATATATAGAGAGAGGGAGAGTGTTGAAGAGAGAGAGGCAAAAGAGAGAGGTTTGTATATCTGCTTAGGTTAGTGGGTTAACGGAGATATATATATATATATATATATATATATATATATATATATATATATATATGTGTGTGTGTGTGTGTGTGTGTGTGTATAGAGAGAGAATGATAGGTTGCTTGGCTTACCGGTAAGAGAGAAAGAGGATATTAGTTGGGGCTTGAGCTATTGGGCTAACTGTGAGAGAGAGAGGAAGAGAGAAAGACGAAACACGATGGCTGCTACAATTAAAAGAGGGTGGCCGCTATTGTAGAGAGAGGAGAGAGGATGGGGATATATATATATATAGAGAGAGAGAGAGAGAGAGCTTGAGGACAAGAGAGGTCTTGAGAGAGACGTTGACTGCTACAATTAAGTGGGTCGGTGGGTATAGAGAGAGAGAGAGAGAGAGAGAATGAAACAGGAGTAATTGGGGTCTACTGCTTGGGGGTCTCACTAGGTAGAGAGAGAGAGAGAGAGAGAGAGAGGGGTCTTGAAAGTTTTAATTTTTTGCTTGGGCTGTTGCTTGGGTCTTGGGGTTTATAAGGAGAGAGAGGGGAGGGGGGGGGGGGGGTTGGAAAGTAAAGTCCGAAAGGGCCCGTTGAATTGTTAATTGGAGCAAGAGTCTTAAAAGGAATGTTTCTCTCTCTAAAATTTAGTTGCCAATAAGAAATCAAGTGCCAGCACCTAATTTAAAATTTCTCTTCTTTGCATATAATAAGCAAGTTGTAATAGGGTATGGAGTGTGCACACCATTTTTGTGGCCCACCTCATCTAAGGCCATGAGATTTGGGTTTTAAAAACCCGGGTCATAACAACTACTTAGAAGATTCCACTTAGAATTTTAAAATCAGAGATATAACATTTCAACAAGGAAGATTTGTTCTTCCAATTTTCTTTAGAAGAGAATGAGCCTGAATTGATTCTGCACACATGGTATCATTTTTTTGTCATTTCCGATGCAATCATATAGATCGGATTCAGCCCTAAAATTGCATAAAAAAACAACTCTATCATGCAATTAAGAGACTATAAGCAACCATTTTTTTTTCTTGTCTCTTAATCATATGGTGTCAATAATTTTTCCATGTCATCTTAGGATGAATTTTGTTTATATGATATTGCGGTAAACTTAATGGTCAGTAACTTGGTCACTCTACACTAGCTCATAATACTTACGAGAATCAAACTCATGACCTACTCCCTCACATTACTCCCTCACATTGAGGGAGTGTACCATATGAGTTAATACTTCTTTGGTAAAACTTCAGTACTTAAAGACTTAGTTATCTAAATGCCCCATCAAACATAAACATTCAACTTAATATCAAAATTCCTCTCAAAAGGGAAAAGATTGTAGAAGATGGGTTGGAGGCGTAACTATGCCAGTAAAAATTAAAATTTAAAAAAAGTAAAAATTCATATTATTTTTTTTCACACAAAAAACATGAAAAAATATTAAAAATTTAGTAAAAATACCAAAATTGTAAAAAAATTGAGAAAAAATAATAAAAACTGCGTAAAAATAAATATTTTCTAATCTCATGAAAAAATAGTAAATATTACATTTAAAATGTAAAATCATGTTTTTTTTAAGAAGAAAATGAAAAAAATTATCCAAACGCGGGCTGATCGCATTTTGATCATGGCACCGTTTGGAAGCCCTTCTTAGGGTTCTTGATTTTTTTTTTCTTTATTTTTCCTTGTACATGATTTGGATAGTTTTAGTATTAAAAGAGATTTTTAGAGTTAGGGATATTTAGATAACTAAGTTTTGAGTACAAGGATTTATTAGATGTTAAAGGGGGGAGATTTAGAATTTTTCCCAATTTAAAAAGAAAGGCTTGGTATTTTTGGTACCTAAGCCACAGGGAACGCCATCTAAGGCATATAAATTGAAGGCTATAATGTGAAGATCTTTGGTGCCAAAAGATTGGCATCAAACATGATCTCGATCATGTGATTCAACACAGTCAACCATTGAGTCAAATATGAGATTTCACTTAGTTGAATCAGATGATACAGACCGTGTTTCATGCTCACCACATATCTTTAACTCATGGGCCTTCAAATCACATGGCTTAGATGCATGGTGTTCCGTAGAGGTGTATTCAGTTCGGTTTGATCGGTTTTGGACCAAAATCACAAACCAAATCGGCTCTAATCGGTTTTTAAATGTTCAAACCAAACCAAACCGTCCAACTGATTCAATTTGGTTTCGGTTTGGTTCGGTCGGTTTTGGTTTTCCTATAAGTTCTATTTAGCTTGGGTTGATTAAATTTAAGGAACCATTAATTACTTGCACACAGAACGTTTTTCATGCACGAATTTAATATGTCCATAATATTCTTGAATTTGTTGAGCCTTAAATTCCCGAATTTTTTAAGGATAAGATGTACAAGCACGTATCCCTTTTATATGCCCACAAGAACCTTATCTTGAGACATCAGCATATTTTAATCCTCTGGTCCCACCATTAAAAGCAGTTTCATTCTTCTTGGACATATATATACTTACTTATAATCAGTTCGGTTCGGTCAATTTCAGCTTGGGAAGGCTTGGAAACCGAAATCAAACCGAACTTGTTGGTTTTTCTTTTGCCAAACCGAACTAAAACCGGCGGTTCGGTTCGGCCCAGAAAATGCACAGCCCTAGTGTTCCGCATAGCAAAGGTCCCAAAAATACAATGTTTTTCTTTGTGAATTACGTGCAATGATACAACTCACGTGTGCAAGTAGTCTTTTTCCATTTTAATAGAACCCAAAAAGAGTACCTTTATTCTTGCCAACAAGTTCTCTAAACGTGCCTACGATCGAAACCCCTTCAAACTAGGGTTGTGCATTTTTGGGGTTGAACCGACCAAATCGAACCGAATCGCCGGTTTTGGTCTAGTTTGGACGGGTACCGATTTGGGTTTGGTTGGGCAAAAAGAAAAACCGAAAGTTCGGTTTGGTTTCAGTTTCAAGCCAAAACCGACCGAACGGAACTAATTGTAAGTATATATATATAAGAATGAGATTGCTTTTAATGGTTGGACCAGAGGATCGCAATATGTGAACGTCTCAAGATAAGGTTCCTGTGGACATATAAAAGAGATACCATGTACATTTCATCCTTAAAAAAATTCGAGAATTTAACGCTCAACAAATTCGAGAGTATCATGGACATATTAAATTTGTACATGGAAAATGTTCTGTACGCAAGTAATCACTACAAAAAACTTGAGCGAATGGAGGTACCCATAAAAAAAACTATCAAAATAGACACCCAATTTTTTTTTTTGGCTCGTGTTACTACCACTACTTTATGTTACAACCGTCTCACCCAATCTTTCTCACAGTAGATCTTCAAATTATGGGCCTATAGAAGATACGGATGTTGACTCCATGTCGCACACAACTCAAAAAGTGAACGTGAACCATGCTTGATGGTAAGCTATGATCACACTTTTGGGGATGTGTGCCATGTGGAATCAATATCTAACTATTTGATAGTAGGCTTATGATCTCAAGATCTATTATGAAAAATGATCTCTATCGTCTGATTTAAAGAAATCAACATATTTTTCCTTTATTTAAGTGAGGTGGCTATATCATAAAGTGATGTTATAGTAATACTCGCTTTTTTTCTTTTTCTTTTCTTATCAATAGAAAAATTCATCGCATGAACATACATATTATAACGTCACATGCGTCTGTACATCGCATGGGTGTACATTATTACTTTTATTCCTAATACGACATATGTCATAATCGCTGCTCGAGTCTATCATGTGAGGGTCACCATATTAGCATATCACCATAACATACCACCCTCGATAACATACCGCCCTTAATAATCATACGTGTCTTTAAATATGAGAACAACGTACTTTGTAATATATCTCATATTATCTTATGAGAGACATGTCTCGACTGTAAATATTATAATCCTTACGGTGGCTACATAAGCAATGACACGTACGTAACTAATTTTTTTATCTTATACTGACCACTAATCTAATTAACGATCATCTTGTTACCCGAAATTAAAAGGTCTTCACTGCGGCATTCAAGAGTTCCAAAAACTGCTACTTCTTAGATGGCGCCATTTTCTGATGACATAATCCCTGTAAATTAAACAAAGAGAATAAGAAACCGTTCAGTAAAATGCTTTTGGTAATTGTTTTAATGAAATTCTTCTCCGGCTATCTTTTTAACAACAAAAAACCTAGCGGGTTGCACGTGAGATGTACGTGCAGCGCGAAAGAGGATGCTGACCTTTTATTCTTTTATTTTTTTTTATTTTTTTTTTTGTATTTCAAGAACACAAGGCGCCCGACAGTTGCGACAAACCCTCGGTGGGTGATGATGTCAACGTTAGCCATTGTCCCTTTATCAATATATTTTTCCCTTACAATTCATAACTTTTTTCTTTTATTTATAGATACAAATTATGTGGTGTGACGTGAGTGGCTGTAGTGCTTGGGCCCTACTATGTGTGCAGCAAGTCACGTCGCACCACATAAACTGCCTGTCTCTAAAAATTGTCCACTATATAACATTGTCCGACCATTATTTACACGCCATGAAACTGTGACATCACCCATCTTTTCCGGTCGGCATGCATTGATCGCCTTTAAATTAGACTATAGAGATCATTTTTTGCACCAATCTACCCCAATAAATTCTTAGATCATGAGCATACCATCAGACGATTAGATTTTGATTCTATAAGGCACACATTCCAAAAAACTAACCCTAAAATCATGTTTAAGCGTGACATGTACCACATGAGTTTATGATCACTTACTGAGATGTATGTCACATGGGATAGAAAATTGACCATTTAATGAAAGATTGAGACTAAAAACCATGACCTCAAGACCCGATTGTGCGGAAGATTGAGACTAAAAATCATTTCCATTGTCTGATTTATAGGTGGTCAATGCATGTCGGCCAAAAAGATATGAGGTGAGGTAACAGTTGCTTCATAGGGTGTTAAAATGGGGATGTTTGCATTTACCTTTCTAAGATATGTCGTATTTACACTCTGCTCTCCGGGTTTCACCTATTTACAATGAGGTCCCTACTTTTATGTTTTCTTTACATTTTACCCCCTACAATGACAAATCAATCATTGACTATCATAAAACTAAACTTTGACTACTTGGAATTAGATAATGGAGATTATTTTTCACCATAATTTTCTACCCAATGAATCTTGAACGGGGTAATAAAATCAATATCGGTATCGGGTATCGGTACCAATACGAATTGGCCAAACCGATATGCATCGGTCTATTTTTTTTTTAAAATACATAGGCCGACAAGGGCACATATTGGCTCATACCAATACCGAGTTGGATATCGATACGTATCGGTTTGCCGAAAAACTGATACATATCAGTATCGGCCAATATTTGATACCTTTTTTTTTTTAAAGGACCAATATTTGATACCTTGATCTTGAGATCATGAGTCTACCATCATATGGTCATATTTTGATTTACATGCGGTAGATAATATAAAAAGTGATCATGATCGCGAGTGTACATCAACAAGGTTCTTGGATCACTTTTCAATATGTTTTCATGTAAATCAAAATCTGACCATCTGATGGTAGACCCATGATCTCAAGATTCATTGGGTAGAAATGTATGGTGAAAATGATCTCCATCATCTGATTTCGAGCAGTCAAAGTTTAGTTTTGGAATAGTCAACACTTGATTCGTCACTGTAAGGGACCGCAATGTAAATAGGTGAAATACGGCGGAGGGGGAGCGAGTATAAATACGATATATCTTACTAGGTAAATGAAAAAATCTCCTAATAATGGTACCCTTTTTAGCTAAATTTCAAAGCTGAGTTATGGGAATCTTCCGAGTTAATTGGACCAGTCGAGAAACTCGACTTTTGGTGCTTTTGAACCATGATCCAAGCAAAGCCCTTTGCCAAGTGTTTGAAGAAATATGGAAGAGCATCAGAAAATCAAAAACCCAAATCTCTAAACAAAATTAGACCAAACACTGAAAACCAGATGAGAATTCATGGA
Organism: Chloranthus sessilifolius; assembly: GCA_021018995.1. Classification (NCBI taxonomy): domain Eukaryota; kingdom Viridiplantae; phylum Streptophyta; class Magnoliopsida; order Chloranthales; family Chloranthaceae; genus Chloranthus; species Chloranthus sessilifolius. Next base: position 17,948,862 of record CM037593.1, on the reverse strand, counting down.
AGTCTAGGAGAAAAAAATAAGGGAAAATTAGAAAAGCAAAGAAGCTGATTTGATCAGAAAATTTTCTTGGACAACAATCGATCTTCAACTCTCTTTCCTCAAATATCAGCCTTATATCCGAACAATATTTGATCTTCTCCAGCTCTAGATAGATACCAGTGGTTCGCGGCTCTTCTCTTTGGTAGTAACAGATGCAAATATTTGGCACTCTATCAGGATTTCTGTCCATGACCCAGTATTTTCTGTAGTTCAAGTCAGCTGTTCCCTGTGGCAATATTGGGATTCTTTCCGCCAAATCTGTAGGAGGGGATCGAATTTCCAACTCCAGTTAAGTGTTGGTGTTATGGATGTGGGTAATTCGTGTAGGTAGTCGAGGCATTCAAATTTGGTGGTGAATGGGGTAACAAATGAATATTTCTTGAATGTATACTCGCTCCACTCGGTATGGAAACAATATTTTGGGTGTCACGCGGAGTTCTACGTGAAATAATATTTTGGGTGTTATGGATGTGGCCTTTTCAATATTTTAGGTGCATCGAAACAATATTTTGGGTGCCTTTTCTATATATATATATACTAGTGGACCATGCACGTGCAATGCACGTGAGAGCTGTTTATTTGTAGAATAAACCGTTACAATATAAATTTTAAAAATATTTTTTGTATTTAACAAAAAAATCATTCGGCACTAATATCTCGGTGAAAATTTTGGTTTTGGTTGGAACCGAATCCGATATTTTCACCAAATTTTCGGGATTTCGGCCAAAAATTCTAAACGAAAGTGATGGGTCAAGTCAAAGTTTCGGTGCCCATACATTTTTTTGTTTTGTTATAAAACCCAAAATTATCCGCCTTCAAAATATTAGCCGATAATTATTGGTGATTAGCAAATTATTGGCCAATCACTACAAAAAATAAGACTATTAGCGGCAGTTTTTTTTAATAAAAAACTGCCGCTAGCATTTTTGTAGCGGCAGTTTTTTGTAGTGTAGCGGCAGTTTTTTATTAAAAAAACTGCCGCTAATAGTTTTATTTTTTGTAGTGAATTACTTCAAATTTTCTGTCGAGAATTTGAAGGCCGCAATTTTTGACCAAAAATTTTGGGATTTCATTTCAGTAGGGTTTGAAACCGATGAGTTTCAGCCGAAATTTTGATCCAAGACCCCAACTAAAATGAAGTCTATCGTTTTGGATGAAGGTGTGAAATTCGGCCTTTTAAAAAAAAAAAAAAAAAACACAAGGTCTCAGCGCAGACTGATATGTATCGGTTGATACCCAATACAAATCGATCGATACGGACTCGTATCAACCGATACGGATACCAATACCTTGTTGGGGGACCGCAGAGTATTAGAACTGATACGTATAAGTTTGTTGAAAAGATGATACGTATCGTCGTTATGTATTAGTATCGCACAAGATGTCATACCTTAGAGTATGGATTAAAATTTCGACCAAAATCTTGTGGGCCAGGTCGAAATTTCAGCTGATAACTTTAAATTATCGGTCGAGAATTTGAAGGCCGTGATTTTTGACTGAAAATTTCAGGATTTCATTTCGGTGGGGTTCGAAACCGAAGCGTTTCGGCCGAAATTTTGATCCATGACCCCAAGTAAAATGAAGTCTTTATCGTTTGGGATCAAGGTGTTAAATTTGGTATCGGGTATCGGTCTATGGAGGACCAATAAGAATCGGCCGAACCCGAAATGTATCAGCCGAGCCTAATACGTATCGGCTAATACGGGCCCTTATCAGCCAATACCGATGCGGAGTTGGAGAATCGGGAAGTATCAGAACTGATATGCATTGGTTTGTTGAAAAATCGATACGTATCGCTGCTATGTATCAGTATCGCGAAGGATGCCATACCTCATAACATAGATCAAAATTTCGGCCGAAATCCTAATATTTCAGCGGAAACGAATCGATTTCGAACGCCACTAAAATTTCAGGATTTGGGCCGAAAATCCCGAACGAAATTTCAGCCGAAATATTGTAGGCCAAGGCGAACTTTCGGTGCCAATGTATATATATATATATATATATATATATATATATATATATAATATTTTATTTTTTAAAACCAAATTATCGGCCGATAATTTGAAGGCTGATAATTTTGGGTTAAAAAAAAAAAGAATCATTGGGCACCGAAATATTGGTTGGGACTGAAATCGAATATGGTATTTTCACCGAAAATTCAAGATTTCGATCGAAAATACTGGAAGAAATGTCGGCCGATATTTTGGTGCCCATATATATATATATATATATATATATATTTTTTTTTTTTTTTTTTTTTTTTTAAACCCAAAATTCTCGGTCGATAATTTGATAATTAGCAAATTATCGGCCGATAACTTCAAATTATCAGTCAAGAATTTGAAGGCCGTGATTTTTGATTGAAAATTTTGGGATTTCGTTTTGATAGGATTCGTACCTGATGCGTTTCAGCCGAAAATTTGATCCTTGGCCTCAACTTAAATGAAGCGTTAATCGTTTGGGATCGAGGTGTAAGACTCGGTATTGGTATCGGTCCATGGATGACCGATATGAATTGGCCGATACAGATACATATCGGCCCTTGTGAAAAAAAAATCCAAAGTCTCGGCGTAAACCGATACGAACCTGTATCAAGCGATACCGATACCGAACTGGAGGACCGAGAAGTATCAGAACCGATAAGGATCGATATGCTGAAAAACAGATACTTATCGATGTTATGTATCGGTTTCGCCCAGGATGTCATATCTTGTAACATGGATGAAAATTTAGGCTGAAACAAATCGGTTTCGGACCCCACTGAAATTTCAGGATTTCGGTCAAAAATCCCCGACGAAATTTTGCCCAAAATCTTGTGGTCCGAGTCGAAATTTCGGTGCCCAAATATTTTTTTTTTAAAACCCAAAAATTATCGGTCGACAATTTAAAATTATCAACCAATAATTTGATGATTAGCAAATGATCGGCCGATAACTTCAAATTGATTAGCAAATGATCAGCCGACAACTTCAAATTATCGGTCGATAATTTTGGGTGTTAAAAAAAAAATCATTGAGCATCGAAAAAAATCATTGGTACACTAAAAAAAGTGATCTTAAAATCAATTTTAAGCATTCCCGTGATGTTAAAGTCACTTTTCTTAGATGTGTGCTACGTGAAATAAAACACTGATCGTTTGATAGTACGCCCATGATATGATGATCCATTATGTGAAAGATTGGGAGGATAAACGATCTCCATCGTCTAATTCAACGCAGTCCATGTGTTTCAGTGTAGGTGAACCCAAGGATTAGGGGGGTGGATTTAAAGGTACTTAAAACTAAAAACCAAATTACCAAAAGGAGAGATTTTATTGATAGCTTTATTTTTACAATTTCAAAGATTATTACTTATTTTGTCTTTTTGTAATAAGAAGGAATCTAAAGTTAGATGCCCTTCTCACTTTTATATATATATATATATATATATATATATATATATATATATATATTGGATACATCCGTACATCTAGATTACAAGTTACATTTACTCCGAAGCTAGATCATGGGCTACCATCATACAATCTGATATTGATTCCATGTTACAAATATCCCGGATAATGAATATGATCATGACAAACATTAAAAGGTGGTTCTTCGATCACTTTTCGGGTTGTGTGTCACATGGAAATAAAATTTGACCATTTAATGATAGAATCATGATCTCAAGATCTATTGTGTGAAAGATTGGGACGCAAAATGATCTCCACTATCATATTTGAAGAACAGATTATATTAGCAATGACGTATTTATATTTTGCACCCCACAGGTCTTTCAATGCAATCATTGGTGGGGTTGCATTGAGGATTTAATATGTCGCAAATATAGTAAACCTGAGATCCCTTAAGTCTTATCATTGAGAATTTGGTAGTAAGATGATTAATGAATTGAGAGAACATAGGTACCATTGGAGCGGGCAGGGATAATGTCATCAACATATAAAAGTAGAACTAAGATGACGATAGGGGGAATGAAGAAGAAAGATAAATGGATCGATCAATTCCTCAGTATGATAAAAATGCTTATACAGAAGAAACCCATGCAATTCTATATAGACAGATATTTTTTACGTTGCGCTGTAAAAAAATTCGTCTACGAAAGGCAATAATAGATAATATCAATTGAAACGTGAACGGTTTAACAACGAAACTAAATATTTTACGAAAATAAAAACGTGATTGGTGATAAAAACCTTCGGAAACAAGGCGAGCTCTGTCTCTGGTCATTGACTTGTTTGATGGAAAAAACTCATTGACAACTAAGTCAACTATGTTCATGGATGGTTGATCAAGAATAAGAAGAGCATGATACTCATCATGCATAGCAATAACTCACTTTGGATCTCAAGATTTCATAAGATGTGCAATTCTCAAATCTCAAGTTAACTTTTGGTTTACATATGTGTCATCATGTTTTCTATTAAATTTTTATAATATATAATGTTGGGTTTTGACTTAACTTATGGTTACAACTAAAAATTCCTTTGAAAATTGGTTTAGTCGACTAATAGTCAATAGAGATTTAAATGTGTTTAGTTGCTATTTTAAGATGGATTAATATAGGTTCCTATTAAGTAGGATATGAAAGATAAGGAAGGAGAGTCTAAGCCAAATTAGAAAGTGAGGTTTTTTTTTTTTGAAACGTGGGTTCTCTTAGGGATAATTAGTGTGAGAGAAAAACTTATAAATATGTGAGATATTTTGGACGTGTGAGATTTTTTGGGTTTTGGAATTGGGATCCCCTTTGGTTTTGTTTTGGTAGAGAGAGAGAATCTGGGTTTTATTTTGCATGTAAGACTTGGTCTTTTAGGCATGAGTATTTGTGGTTTTCCTTTGTTGGGTGAGATTGGAGAATTCTATCTCCATTGTTTGCAGTCTTTGTGCATCTTTTTTGTGATAGTGGAAGCACTTTGTTTGACTGCTCGTGGACGTAGGCTTAGGCCGAACCACGTAAATCTTGTTCTTGTTTGTAGTATGATCTCTTTCACTCTCTACCTTCTTGTGATATTGATTATTTGGTTTATTGGTTGTCTTCTTCGCACGTGAAAGCCATCAACGAGATTAGACGTGCAAACGCCTTATAAAAAATTTTTACACAACAATTGGTATCAAAGCCTAGGTTTCGACTTGGTCATCGTTTTGCTTCCGCGAGAAAGTTTTCTCTTGTTATTGGTGATTTTTTACGATTGGCTATGTGAATGGTTAGATGTGACGGAGAAAGATTGAGGCAAGATTAATCAGCAGACTTGTGATACAAATCGATTGTGTTTTGCGAAATATCCGAAATCGTTCGTGATGAAGGGCACTACTTGGAAAGAAGCACTTTGCTAGGTGGAGCAGCCTCCACTCGTTAATATGAAGATTGGTACTATAAATAATCCTGCAAAAATTTACAGTTTGGCATTTTTGGTGCATTTGTAGTTTGACACATTTAGGTGCATTGTCAATTTGGCACTTCAGGTGTATTGGCAATTTGGCACATTCAAGTGCATTGGCAGTTTGGTACTTTATGTGCATTGGCAGTTTGGCATTTCAAGTACATTAGTAATTTGGGCACTTTTGGGTACATTAACAGTTTGGCACTTTTGAGTGTATTGACAGTTTGCACATTTTTTGTATGCATTAGCAATTTGTTACTTCGAGTGCATTGATAATTTTGGGCACTTTCTGGTATATTGGCAATTTGGACACTTTTGAGTGTATTGGTAGTTTGGCACTTCGAGTGCATTAGCATTTTGGATATTTTCGGGTGCATTGGCAATTTGGGCACTTTTAGATGCATTAGTAGTTTGACACTTGGGGTGTATTGGCATTTTGGGCACTTTCGGGTGCATTGGCAATTTGGGCACTTTTGGGTATATTGGTAGTTTGGCACTTCCGGTGCATTAGCAATTTGAGCATTTTCGGGTGCGTTAGTAGTTTGACACTTCAGGTGCATTGACAATTTGGGCACTTTCGGGTGCGTTGGTGTCAGTAGGCAAGTTTGAAGGCAGTTTTATAGTTGAAATTGAAGATGCTTGATTTGTTTGAATGGCATAAGATTTCATGTCGATGTGGAGAATTATTGTTGGTTTACAAATTTCGCTAAGATGGAGATTGTTGGGTTTTGACTTGATTTACGGTTGAAACTAAAGATTCCTTTGGAAATTGGGTTGGTCGACCAATAGTCGATAGAGATTTAAATGGGTTTAGTTGCTATTTTAAGATGGATTAATATAGGTTCCTATTAAATAGAATATGAAAGATAAGGAAGGAGAGTCCAAACCAAATTGGAAAGTGAGTTTTTTTTTTCGGAACTTGGGTTCTCTTGGGGATAATTAGTGTGAGAGAAAAACTTATAAATATGTGAGAGATATTTCGGACGTGTGGGATTTTTTGGGTTTTGGAATTGCTATCCCCTTTAATTGTGTTTTGGTAGATAGAGAGAATCTGGGATTTGTTTTGCATGTGAGACTTGGTCTTTTAGGCATGGGTATTTGTGGTTTTCCTTTGTTGGGTAAGATTGGAGAATTAGATCTCCATTGTTTGTAGCCCTTATGCATCTTTTTCGTGATAGTGGAAACACTTTGTTTAACTGTCCGTAGATATAGGCTTAGGCCGAACCACGTAAATCTTATTCTTGTTTGTGGTATGATCTCTTTCTCTTTTTACCTTCTTGTGATATTGATTATTTTGTGTAATGATTGTCTTCTTCGCACGTGAAAATCATCAACGTAATTGAAAACACAAATACCTTATAAGAGGTTTTTGTACAACATATAATTGTGTATTTTACATATATTCTATTGAGGTATCATAAACAACATACAAATTATTAGCGCTAATAGCTTATAAAATTAATCCATCAACCATTGAATTCACTATTTTAGTATGTGCATAAGCATTCATATTGATGCTTCTTTTTCTCCCCTTAAATCTTTCACAGCACCAATTTGGATAAAGAATAACAAATTCTTCATTGGAATCATAGTCAACACTTCGGCAAGGTTAAAACTTAGAAAAATTCAACAAGTTCGAGAAAATATTCAAAGGAAAAATCTGAGTGAAAGAATAAAAAAAAGATTTAAAAGTATAAAAATTTTAAAAATCATAATTTTTTGAAAAATTCAGGAATTATTCACAAATTTTGAAAAACACAATTTTGTTAAAAAATCGTGAATAATTTGATATTATAATGATTTTTGTGAATATGATTAAAATGACATAAATTCATGAAAATATATAAAAGATACTAAGATCTCAAATACTGGCATCTCAACCTACAAAAAACTCAGACAACAGAAAATATCCTAAATCCTAAACCTTAATGAAAGAGTTTAACAGAGGATTAAAAATGGCAACCAAAATTTTTTAAGTTCATAAGCGTAATGTTATATAGATGAATGAAAGCCATGAAAGTTGGGCGATGGGCTGTCACGACCCAGAATCCTTACCCAATATCGATGGCCTAGAATTACATGTTATGACACCGCACGCTAGTTAAGGCGATAAGCGGACATACACATAAGTTATAAATTGACTTGTCATATGGATTGAGGCATTTAAGATAACATTAAACGATAAATGACTCATAAATTAACATCGAAAATCGTAAACAACATTAATGAAGTACTTAATCCTAAATCATGCATCTAGGATATCAAATCAAAATCAATTTCAGGTAAGGTAAAACGGTCTCAAACGTAAACTCACACAATGTATCAAGGCTAAAACAAGTCTCTCAAGAAATAAAGAAAAAACTAGAATAAAAGGGTTTTCAATGCTGGTAAAAGTCCGTCGGGTCTACGTTCTCATCAAGGTGGTAGTCGGCATCCTTATTTATATGAGCCGTCTCCGGATTAGCAGCATCCGTGTCATCAAGGACGGGATAAGCTGAATCTTCACCTGAAATTGTTAAATTTTGGAAGTGGGGTGAGTTTACTCAGTCGCGTAAACTCACCCCACTTTGTTTAACTGTCCGTAGATATAGGCTTAGGCCGAACCACGTAAATCTTATTCTTGTTTGTGGTATGATCTCTTTCTCTTTCTACCTTCTTGTGATATTGATTATTTTGTGTAATGATTGTCTTCTTTGTACGTGAAACTCATCAACGCAATTGAAAATACAAATACCTTATAAGAGGTTTTTGTACAACATATAATTGTGTATTTTACATATATTCTATTGAGGTATTATAAACAACATATAAATTATTAGCGCTAATAGCTTATAAAATTAATCCATCAACCATTGAATTCACTATTTTAGTATGTGCATAAGCATTCATATTGATGCTTCTTTTTCTCCCCTGAAATCTTCCACAGCACCAATTTCGATAAAGAACAACAAATTCTTCATTGGAATCATAATCAACAATTCGGCAAGGTTAAAACTTAGAAAAATTCAACAAGTTCGAGAAAATATTCAAAGGAAAAATCTGAGTGAAAGAATAAAAAAAAGATTTAAAAGTATAAAAATTTTAAAAATCATAATTTTTTGAAAAATTCAGGAATTATTCACAAATTTTGAAAAACACAATTTTTTTAAAAAATCGTGAATAATTTGATATTATAATGATTTTTGTGAATATGATTAAAATGACATAAATTCATGAAAATATATAGAAGATACTAAGATCTCAAATACTGGCATCTCAACCTACAAAAAACTCAGACAACAGAAAATATCCTAAATCCTAAACCTTAATGAAAGAGTTTAACAGAGGATTAAAAATGACAACCAAAATTTTTTAAGTTCATAAGCGTAATGTTATATAGATGAATGAAAGCCATGAAAGTTGGGCGATAGGCTGTCACGACCCAGAATCCTTACCCGATATCGATGGCCTAGAATTACGTGTTATGACACCGCACGCTAGTTAAGGCGATAAGCGGACATACACATAAGTTATAAATTGACTTGTCATATGGATTGAGGCATTTAAGATAGCATTAAACGATAAATGACTCATAAATTAACATCGGAAATCGTAAACAACATTAATGAAGTACTTAATCCTAAATCATGCATCTAGGATATCAAATCAAAATCAATTTCAGGTAAGGTAAAACGATCTCAAACGTAAACTCACATAATGTATCAAAGCTAAAACAAGTCTCTCAAGAAATAAAGGAAAAACTAGAGTAAAAGGGCTTTCAATGCTGGTAAAAGTCCACCGGGTCTACGTTCTCATCAAGGTGGTAGTCGGCATCCTCATTTATATGAGCCGTCTCCGGATTAGCAGCATCCGTGTCATCAAGGACGGGATAAGCTGAATCTTCACCTGAAATTGTTAAATTTTGGAAGTGGGGTGAGTTTACTCAGTCGCGTAGACTCAGTGGATTGCATAATCGATCCACCATAACTTACCCAGGTGATCGTGTATGCAATCGCTTGAGTTGCAGTGCAATTTGAAAATAAAATCAACATTTTAATAAAAATGACAAAAACTATCCATAACTCATAGCGTATCATAATTAAAGTTGGAAGTCATAATTTAAAATGAAGAGTGCATGATGTTTCTATTTTCTTATCTCTTTTCTTATGTGCCTCATCAACTTATCATATGTGACATATCGTAAGTCTTATTATTATTTAATACGCCTACACAACGTACTTCGTATCTTACTTATCTTGCTTAAACGATCTGTGCCAGGATCGCTGCTCGAGCCTATCACGCGAGGTCCACGTGTAGATAACTACTTAACCTCCATATCATAACATACACCACCATCCAGCCAGATGAGGTTGCCGACATAGTAACCACAATGTCCCCTTAGTTCGAGACAAAACTATAATGTCTTTAAAACCTGTCTCGGCTGTAGACGTTGGACTCTTACGGTGGCTCGTAAGGTATGACACGTGTAGAACTTAATTCATGTTTAGCTGGCCTTCACAGCGTATCTTAACATATTATATCATTTTTCGGTTTTGGGCTTAGGTCCCCGGCCCGATTTCATATTTGTGTGGGCTTAGTCCCAACTTTCTTAACATACATGTGTCTTAACATATTCTTTTCTCATTTATTTTTTAAAAAACTTAGTTAGAATGGGTCACAGTGTGATAGGTTTCACTAAACCACGCTTCCTAAAGGAAGGTTTCCATAGTAACCTGGATGTACTTCATGTGGTATCCCATACTACCATAGAAGGGTTGCATCCGTACATGGATGCCTACATTCCAAGTTTCACGTGATCGTGAAAGAATCTCACCGTGGCGAAGGCTTATGTCGTGTGTGATATCTTATTCTTAACTTATATGCGTATGCCCTATCGTGATTTTCTACATGATGAATGTCAAATGATAATGATGAACATATATAGAAAGGAAACTACCAAACACCCTAAACATTGCGTAATCATAAAGAAAATTGACATGAGACATATATATTATAAAGCATTGAGTAAAACAATAAACAAAAGATTTTGATTCTATATATGTTTTAAGATCTAAATATGGATCTCTATAGTATTATACTTTACCTTTTCTTAGTGGTTAGCTAATTAGTTTTTTTTTTTCTTTTCTTTTTTTAATACATTAAGCCCTATTTCTAACATATTTTATCTCAAGCCAAAAAAGTGATCTAATTGACAAATTAGCTTCAAGGTTGTCCTAGCCTGTATGGCATGTCCCTTTGAAATTTAGGAAGCACAAAAAAATGCCTTAAGTATATTATAAATTATGATTTTGGGGGTCTTAGTGACCAACAACATTTTCAAGTTATCCAAAGATACGCTCCAATAGTATCGTGATTATTAAGAAACTTGTTTATCAGATGGCAGAGTGCGATTTTAGATGATTCAAAAAAAATAATTGAAAGCAAAAATAATATGATTTAATGGGCATCCCATGAAAACGAGTTTTTGGTCACTTTTACAAGATGTGTGCAACTTGAAATCACCATCTGACCGTCCAATAGGTGGGTCATACTATCAGGATCTATATTGTGTGAAAGATGAGACTGAAAACTGATGTCCACCATCAAATTCGAGGCAGCCCACGACTCTAAGGTGGAAAAACCATGGTTAACATTCCCATATATCTGTTGCAAATTTTCTGTATTTAATATTTTCAAGGGTCTCTCTCTTTCTTTCTCTCTCTAAATTTTTGAGTTAAAGGTTGGGTCTTTACTTTCTCTCTAAATTTTGGGTTAAGTTGAGTTTTTCTCTCTCTAAAGTTATCTTTCTCACTCCAACCACACACACACACACACACACACACACACACACACACACACATATATATATATATATATATATATATATATATATATATATATATATAAGCATATTAACGCCTCTGTTCAGAGACGTGTAAACAAGAGAAAGAAGAGGGGGGGATTTGTTTTGATGTGCTGCATACACGCCTATATGTATTTATATATTTATTTTTCATCTGCTTTGAAGCAATGTGCAGTGAAGGTTGGGGTAGAAGACGGTTTGGGGAAGAAGATGCCCAAAGGGGCTGGGATTGGTGTAGCCTACACACATATGCCTACTTGTATGTAAAATCATACATATATATATATATATATATATATATATATATATATATATATAAGCTGATCCACTGGCATAGCATAGTTTGAAGTTTTGTTGTTGTAAGGACATGGAAAAAGGAAGGAGATGACTGGGGGGTTTACGGATTTGGTGAAATCCACACACCCATATATATGTATAATAGTAATATAATAATAAATTTTTTTTATACTAGTTTAGATATATGTATATGTAAATATATGCATATAGTAGTTTCTTCGTCTTCTTCTTTGTGGCTGAGAGCAGCCATTAATGGAGCAAAAACAAAAAATATCGGATTCATTTATTTATTTAAAAAAAATTGAATACCCTATGGTGGATTTAGAAGCACCCACCTTTTGGAGCGTGCTCGAAGGTTCGGAATGATTCGATCGGGTCGCTTGAGCCCACGCTTTAGATCGGCGACGCATTTACCTACGCGTCGATTCGGCAATGAGTTTTCGATGGAGAGTCGATTGCGGTGTACGATTGAATGCGAGAAGAAGAGGTCCCATGTGAGAGGTGCAAGTTGAGAGGAGCGAGATGGGAGAGGGAAAGGGCTCGGGAGGAGAGGCTTATGCCAAGAAAGGTATCCTGAGAGAGGGATACAGGGATAGTCTAAAATTTGATAAAAAGGAAATAAGAGTCCTTTAGGGATTTTACTTGCCTGCTAAGGCACATTCTAAAGATAGAGGGATTTCTTTGCTTCAAAGAGTAAACAGATTATTTTAAAATTTTCTAAATTTGAGAGTGTGTGGGCCATGTTGTGGTGTGCATGCAAGCACCTGATCTTTGTACTTCGCCCATCTTACTCCATTAAACGAAATCAACGAAAGTCAAGGCATAACACCGGTCTTGGTTGCGAGTTATTTCATTGGGAAAATTATAGACGGTAACCAATTTTTTTATAATAAATTTTGGAGAATTTATATGGCGCGACATGATTGGTTGAAGAGTAAGGCGGCGGCCAATCGCGTCATACCGCATGAGCTGCATGCAAAATTTTCTTTGGCAAACAAAAATTTTAGCCGCCAAAATTGGGAAATGCTGCTTCAATAGGATGGGATAAAGGTGCGTCTAACCACTAAAGTTATGACACACTTTTGCCATTGGATCATCTAAATAGACGACTTTCACAGATTCTTAGGAGCCTTTGAGTAGATTGGCTGCCTAGCGATGGCACGTCATTGAAACCATAGTATCAAATATTGGCAGTTACCGATATATACATATTAATGATATGTATCAATTCTTTGGAAAACCGATACTTATCAAGTGTCAACTCGGATATTGGTGTCCGTATCGGTTAATATGGGCCAGTATTGGTCGATTTGTATCGGTCTTGTTGGATTTTTGTGGTCAACACTTTAACCCATCTTTGGGTTTTTCATTAAAAATTGGGTTGGACTTTTGACCACACGTATCTCGAGGTGATGGGAAGTAGTTTCCTAATATAAGTGATATGTCTTTACTCTCTTTCTTTGATAGGTTATGAAAGAAAGATGATTATATAAGGAGACCACCGTCCCCTCTTTCTATAACTCGACCCGTGGTATACTTCCCTATGTAATAGACCTGACTCATCGTATAATCCATATGCCTTGACTCAGTCTGTGACCCGACCCGATTAATAATGGGACTCGGGTCATTACCCGGTCCAACCTGATCTTAATTTTTCTATAATAAAGCAATGATTAGTATTTTATTGTTATAATAAAGCAAAAATAATCTTTGAAATATTATTGCTTGTATAGTAGGAGCATCAAAGTTGGTGCTTCCCCAACTCTATGACTTGATGACCCAATTCGGCCTGTGACCCCACCCATGGTTCATGACCCGATTTGGCATGTTAGACACGACCCGATTCGACCCGTTAGACATGGCCTGTTTGTTCTTAAGGCCCATTTTGACCCGTATTGTTTCTTATTATTTTCGAGTCATTTTTAGGTTATTTATAGGTCCGATATTCGGACATTATATATGAATTTTGACTTTCTCGAACATTTCGGATCTATTTTCGATGTCTAATTTTTAAAATAAGTTCTTCATTATGATTTTTTAATGACATGACGTTTTTTTAACAATTTTTAATCGGATAATTAGTGTGTATTTGAGTGCTTTTAATTGAAATTGAATTTTGTGAGAAAATATAGGATTGGGTATTGAAGATTGTGCTCTAGCACTAACATTGATACTTACATAATGTTACCCATGATTATTATTAATTTTGGCACTTACCCACTACATGAGTTAGATTAGCTACTTGGAAGGATTCTTCTACCGAACGGTGATGATCTTTCCTAGTGTCGTGATTTTTATAGATGAGGTTTAATTTTATTTAATTATTCTCAATATATTATATCCGATTCAAGGTAAAAATCATATGTGTTTTTCAATGCTCTATTGACGATATTGACTAGATGTGACATGCATGCCCATATAATCATAGTTTGATGATTATAAATAATTTCTTCACTTAATGCATATGTATCTTATAATTGTTTAATTTTGATTAATTTATTCATTAATTATAATATGTGGCATTGATTTATATTTCAAAAGAAAATTAGTTAGTAAACTGTATATATACATGAAAATAAATTTTTGAAACCTTGAATTAGACTTGATATGGTTGAAAGAAATTTAGGTCGTACTTTAGCGATCATAAGTTAGACCGGTAAAACGATCGTTCGAGAGTACGTAGCTGAAATAGGCCGAGGTCTGCCCAAAGGTGACCACCTATGTAGATTGCGTGACTTTTAAATCTTGATACTTGTGTCTCATTAAGATTGGATTGGCACATGCTTCTATGAGGTTTATAATTTCTGACCAAAACTGATTTAGGAATTTCATATAAGTAGGGTGAATAGAATGATCATAAGTGCGTAGGGGAGATACCCAATACCGATACATGAGTTGATACCTTGATTGAAAGTTTGAAACACAACTTGGTTTTGGACTAATTCCATTCAGCTGAGTTGAGTCCACTCCACTCGGCCGAGTTTCAGTGTTTAAGTTTAAGCAGATAAGTTTGACTCTTTGACAGTGGTTGGGTGGCGTATAGCTAACGCCACTCCATTTTTAATTTTTGAGGTCGTTGGCTCCGTTTCTATTTTAGCTTAAATTAGTGGCCTGTCTTCACTTGGTTACCTTTTTATGTTAAAGAATTTATAACACCGAATACCTGAATCAATATTAACCGTCCAATCCATCGTTTTTCTCATGGGATATTTTTTATAAGAAAGTTGTAGCTATTCATTTCACGTAAAAATGTGAAAAATAGCAAAAAAAAACAGGACTTGCAAGGGTAAATGAGTGAAATTCAAGGTGAAATATGTTCTCCATCATCTGATCCGAAATAATCAATGATTTTAAAACGGTTTTCGATATGGGCGCTTTCAAAAATTGTATGAGTGCTAATAAAAGTTTCCAAAATAAATGTTTTAGTGAAATTATTTTTGAAAATTAATTTTATGAATGCATTACAAATATGCTTGATACTAAAATTCTATTTTTATAAACTATATTAAATGAAAAAATATCCATTCATCCATATATTTTGTCAAACAATGTCTCGAAATTTTCTTAAGTCCTATAAATGAAAATATACATTTTTCCCTATAAATTCTCAAACGATAGGCAATGCATGCCCTGATTAGTAAATGAATTTTTGCCGCCATGTGAATGGCTACAACTTCATGCCCTATTAAGCAAATATCCATTTTTATAAGGATTAAAAAAGGAACATTATAACTGATAGACTACTTCGAAAATCGTACAGATCAAATGACATTAACCATCCGATTAATAACTCTTTCTCTTTCGGCTTCCAATAGAACTTACAAATCCAACAGTTATGAACAAATCTACAGTTGGTCCATGAATCAGACGGTCTGAATTAATGATCGTCCGTTCCACCAACTTTTGGGCCCACCACCAAGGCACCAACTACTGCAATCTCAAGTTAAGTCAAACAAAAACATCCAAACTCTCTCCCACTCACTCTACTAGATCTCCGAGATCTAGAACAAGAAAGTAAAGTACAGAGGCAAGGATCCTTCATCCAGGTTAGTTCTCTAGATCAAATACGTCCTAGATTACTTCAACCACAAGTCAAAACCCCATTTAGAGTCAATCAATTGAAACCAAACATAGAAGGGGGAAAGGAAACTTAATTTGATTGTTTTTCAGTCTCATTGCACATTTGTTTTCCATTTAATTGGTGTTAGATAACTGTAGAAACTGTTTATTCATATCTGTTTATGCTTTAGACAATCTGGGTATCTTGGATTTGCTGTTTTAGTAAGTGGGTAGTTGAGAATTCAAACACAGATGAAGCTTCTATCTTTCGTTCATCACGTCTGAAATCTATGGGTTTTGCTGTCTGGTTTGGTTTCTGAGCATCTGGGTCTCTTTAATTTCTTGTTTTAGTAAGTGGGTAGTTGAGAATTTGAAGAAAGAAAGCTTGGAATTTTCAGAGATGAGGATCTTTTCCTGGGTTCTTTGCATATGGACTATGGGGTTGTTTATGTTCTTTAGTTTCACAACTCCATACCATCCATACTTACCACCTGAATCCGTGGCAGTGTTAGATCAAGGATCTGTAGACCCCTCTGAAACATACAAATACACTCGTTTTGGTGAGATAAAAAAGGTTTGTGGGTCTGTTTTATCTTCGGCTTCTGAATTGAAACCCGATACAAACAGAAAATATAGTATTAAAAATGAGTTGTCAATTGTTAATGGAGATTGGAGGCAGGAGACTGAGGGTGCGCCATTGATGCCATTTGACGGTAGGGATTTGCAAAAGGACGATTCAGATCATCCCGATCTACTACACTTACTTTCCTTTTGGGTGGCCAATGTTGATCCAATCCAATGGTCTAAAATCATGGTTAATGTAAGTGGGACTTTAGATCTTCATATATCTAGAAATGGTACATTTTCCTACAGCTCATATATGCAATCTCCACGGTTCGAGTCATGGCCTGGGTATTCTCTTCTTACAATTTCGTTTGAAGGGGTTTATATTGAATCAGAGGATAATGGTGGGGAACGGGTGATGTGTTTGTTGGGGTCTTCGTTATTGCCTTCTCGTCAAACTGATTCAACTGATCCCTCGGAATGGACGAAGGGTTCTAGTTCCGACAATTACCAGTCACCTCCTCTTTTACAAGATGACCAAATCTTGCTCATTCTCCGCTACCCCATTACCTTCTCATTAACTAGTAGAGCGATCCGTGGAGAATTGAGAAGTCTAAACCAAAAATCAAGCCTTAAGTACTTCGATAAAGTCTATATTTCTTCCAAATTGGGCGCTTATACGAATTACCATTTTGGGTCTGAAGAGATTGTATCCAAAGCATGTATACCGTACCCGTATCAAGATGACTTAAAGGACAGTCAGATAGAGATATATAAAGGGTATGAGTTCTGTGGAATTCTCGAGCGGTTCACATCTGGCGAAGGTCTCACTATCGTGCCAAATTGGAAATGCAATGTCACTGATGCATATTGCAGTAAATTGGGCCCTTTCGAGACTGGAAAGGCGATTAATGCCACTGACGGGGGGTTTCAGAATGTGAAGCTTACGATATCGGATCTGAGGTGTGAGCCAATATACAAGCAAAACAATATAAGCACTGCAAGAATATTTACCATGTTTAGAGCAGTTAGTCCACTAGAGAATCCGTATGATGCGGCACAGAGAACTGGTCTCGATAACACGACTCTATCGGCTGAGGGGATATGGAATTCTTCTAATGGGCAGCTTTGTATGGTTGGTTGTCTCGGGCTCGAAGACTCTGTGGAGGATGGATGTAATTCTCGGGTTTGTTTGTATGTTCCTATCTCCTTCACAATCGTGCAGCGAAGCATCATCTTTGGGAGCATATCGAGCATCAACAAGGGGACGGGTTCCTACTTCCCCTTATCTTTTGAAAAAGTACTTCATCCCATGGAGCTTCTGAACCGGTTTGAAACCTCACATCTTTCGTACAAGTACTCAAAAATTGGCTTAGCCGGCGCTTTTCTTGAGAGGAGCGAGCCTTTTGATTTCAATACCGTTATCAAGAAATCGTTGCTGAGCTATCCAATGCAGGAAGGAGACGATGTACAAGCTAGTCTTTCTCTTCTCTCCGAAGACCTCACTCTTCATGTTTCTGCGGTACCAGATCCGTTACCAAAAGCACGTTTCCCAAGGACTTCAGTCCAAATTGAGATACTCTCTCTAGGTGGATTATTCGGACGGTATTGGGGTTCAAACTTATCTACTCCAGAAACAAAAAGTCCATTCAGTTCTAGAGATAAATTCACCGAAAAGCAGCTCCTTTTGAATGTCTCGGCAGATCTCACTCTCACGGGAAACCTATACAGCAACATCTCGGTGCTATTCTTAGAGGGTCTATATAACCAAATCGATGGAAAAATGTACCTTATCGGTTGCAGGGACGTCCGTGCCTCCTATAGAATCTTGTTTGAGAGCATGGACCTTGAAAATGGTTTGGACTGCTTGATTGAATTGAAAGTAGAATACCCGCCCACAACAGCAGGGTGGTTAATGGATCCAACGGCGAAGATCACCATCACAAGCAAAAGGACAGAAGATGACCCACTGTACTTTAGCCCGATCAAGCTCATGACTCTTCCGATCCTCTACCGGAAGCAGCGGGAGACCATCATATCTCGCAAAGGTGTCGAGGGGATTCTTCGAATTTTGACACTATCAATTGTGATCGCTTGCATATTCAGTCAGTTGTTTTACATCAAAGATAAGGTAGACTCCATTCCTTACATGTCTTTCATCATGCTCGGTGTTCAGGCTCTCGGATATAGCATTCCATTGATCACGGGTGCGGAGACTTTCTTCTCGACAATGGCATCTACATCGTATGGAAGCCCGTCTTATGATCTCCAAGGTAATCAGTGGTTCCAAGTGATTGACTACATTGTTAAGCTTCTTGTGTTGGTTGCATTTTTGCTTACTCTAAGGCTCCTCCAGAAGGTGTGGAAATCCCGTATCAGATTACTCACTCGTACTCCTCTAGAACAGGGGCGTGTTCCAAGTGATAAGTGGGTTTTCATTTTTAGCTTGATTATACATGCCGTTGGATTTCTTATCATTCTTACAGTTCATATGGTCAATGCTAGTCAGAGACCAGTTCGGTCGGACAAATATATAGATCCGAGAGGAAATACCCATAATCTTCTAGAGTGGGAATTCGAACTAGAGGAATATATAGGTCTGATTCAAGATTTCTTTTTGCTTCCTCAAATCATCGGCAACATTTTGTGGCAGATCAACTGTAAACCACTTAGGAAAGCATATTACATTGGAGTCACGGTAGTGAGGTTGCTTCCGCATGTTTATGACTACATAAGAGCCCCCGTTTTTAATCCGTACTTCTCCGAGGAGTATGAATTCGTGAACCCGAGTTTGGATTTCTATTCCAAGTTTGGAGACGTCACTATTCCTGTAACGGCCACTGTTCTTGCAATTATAGTTTATGTTCAGCAGAGATGGAGTTACAATAAACTTAGCCAAACACTGAAATCAGGGCGACTTATGCCTTTGGGCTCCAGAGTTTACGAGAGGTTACCATCCAAGTCATTTGAAGCGGAGCTCGTTTCAGGCGTGAATGAAACTGCAACACAAGACCAGCTGAATCACGATTCAGAGTGATGATCAATCACAGTTTAGTTCTTCCAAAATCAGTGAGTTTATTGACTTTTTTACTTTTGTATGATTAAATTCAAATCTGGTGTTCGTTTAGATTTTGCTAGTTAAACACTACATTTTGACTCATGAGCTTTTCTTTGGAAAGCATTCTCCTATAAATGTTAATTTATGGTATCTTTGACATCGTTCACATGTGACGAAGTGATATAGATTCTTATATGCTACATTTCTCACAATCAAAATCTCTTACATGCAAATATCCTAAGGTATCATGATCCTTCAGCTAATAATACTTGATTCCTTATGTTTTCTTCTGTTGGTAGGATTACTGTTATGTCGGTTATTGTAATATCATTCTTTAAAAATGAAAAGAAAAGAAGAAATTTTTCGTAGCTATATACAAGTACACTACTGTTCTTTGTTCTTTGTTTACATAAAGCAAGAAATTATTCAAGAAAAAAAAAATCAGTAATAAGCACTTAAACCCAATATGGACATCTTCGTTAAGAAGCAATCAATCTGATGGAAGGTATTTAAGAGAACCTTTATATCATTCTTCATCGATTTTATAGTGCTCGTTTTATCATTTTCCCACATTCTTTGTAACAGCAGTGGTGGGATATTGTACCAGACATATGATTTCTAGGAACGCACACTCTCTAGTCCTGCTACCAAGCCAATTGATGGGGCCACTGGTTCCCCTATAAATATACTTGATGGTCCAAGATGCCAAATTGTTTCGTCACCATCACAGGGAAAGTTTGTTTACATCGGATGATCCAAGATATTGAATTATCCCGTCAGGGAAAGTTTGTTCTAGCCTGTTGTTGATAAGAAACAAAAACCAAAGTATATGAAGGCATGGAACTTCCCAAGGAGATAGCACTAACATAAAATTCTTGTGTTGAAAGCATCGCTCTATGTTCGTGAGTAGTGGACTTGTTCGTAAATTGCCTGATTCCACTACCTTTTCCTTTTCGAATGGCCGCTTGAAATACGAATAAAATAATTGTTTGACTCGTATACTGACATTGGGCTGAGTTCTTTCTAAGTCGTAAATCCGTGTCAAGTTGGTTTTGGCCGAGTAAAAGGTGAATTAAGTATCTAGTAATTTAAAGATAACTGAGGCATACTTTTAGGCTTTGAAATGGTGTAAGTCAGCCGTTGATGTACTCTATGTTAAATTTATTTATAATTTTAGAATATAATAAATATTTTAATTAATTTCAAAGAAAATAAAATTTCCTTTTTGATTTCTTAGTTTGGTGGGTTGGTTTTTAGGCAATAGAAGTTCTCATTTTTTGTGTGCAAATGAATAGGTCCACATTGGTAAATGTTAAAAGTGATTCATGCTATATATAGAACCTTTCACTTTTTATTATTGTTTGACAATAAGAAGAGAAAAGTGTGCCTAGCGGTGAGCCTCCGTGATTGGCGTTTAGGTGCATTGGTGCTTTAGGCGCATGCACTTTGCATTTCCCAAGAAGCCCACCATAAGTTTGACTTTTTGACCGGGTAGATCCAACGGTCGGATTATTCATGGGCTGGGTGTTGGACCTAACCATTTCATAACCACTTATAAAGGTGTGCAACTTTTCGAATTTAAATTTGAAAAGGTGTAACGTTTCATATAGCCGTTGGATGGAGCGGTTGGGATCTCTGAAAGATCCGAGTCGTCCAAAATATGGTTGTTGGTCCAACAATCATATTAAGAAGGCACTTGAGATCTATAAAAGGAGATCTCTGGACACAGACTCAAGCACTCTGAAATCCATCAAATTTCCTTGTATACAGATTTGAGAATTCTCTTGGTTTCTTTTTTTATTTGGTACTTCATCAAATCGAGTTTTTTGGGGAAATCCTCTACTGTTGCAAAGTAACGAATCGCATCCAAGAGATTGGGTTCTTTGTATCCTGGAAACGTCTCGTTGAAACCCTTTTGCAAACTTGAGGATTTACTCGAGTAGAGAGCGAATAGCGTTTTAAAGATAACGGCTACGTGCCTCGAGTCCAATTTCTCTTGCCCATTTTCATCATTTTTCGAATTTCTGATCGTAATATTTCTAACACTATGCCTAAAAATAACCTTAACTACCTTGTGATGCCTCTAATGTTTGAGATTCAAGCTCATTTATAAGTTATAACTTGGTTATATGGAAGAATGCAACAATGCGAAGTATTGGGATGAAGGGGTTCTTGGAAATTGTTATAATATTCAATTGAGAAGGAACCTTAAACAGGATGAGATTGACGCGTTTACGCCATTAGTTGGAATGCTAGTGACCAGGTAAGCAGTAGACGTGTGCCAGATAATAGGGTTTGGCGTCTAGAAAAGGAGGGGCAATTAATAGTGAAATTCTTCCATAAATATTTGAGGAGAAGACCTTTAATACACCAACTCTGGACTGTAATGTGGAATTGTAGGGTCCTACATAAAGTCAAGATCTTTGCGTGGGTAGCATGGAATAGAGTCCTAAAGCGTGTGCAACTTCGTAAAAGAGGAATGGACGTTCCCGTGGAATGCAAGTTTTATGGAGTGGGGGATGAGTTGGTAGAACACTTATTTCTGAAATGTGAATTTGTGGGATATATCAAGGATATGTTTAAAAGCTTTTTTAAGGTTCGTGACCGTCTAAGCGTGTCTTGTGCCTTGATATATCTTCAAAGAAAACAATTCAATCATTAGGAAGGTTCTCAATTCGGGGAAATTTGGAAAGAGAGCAATAGGCAGATATTTAAAAAGAAATTCCAAACAGCTAGATTTGTCTACGAAGCAATTAGGGAGGACCTCTGCCAGTCGTGTCTGGTGTTTCCGTCCTGCTTGGCTGAATCAACTTCCGAGATCCTTATGGAATGGAAACAAATTTCATCTGTGTTGGATATATTGTATAGTTTTGAGTAGTTTTTTTTTCCTTCTCTAGCTTAGCTTCTCGCTATGCCTCTTGATCTGTTGTATCTTTGTTTTAATTACCGAAGATGTTGCTTCACAGAGATTAAAAAAACTAACCCTATGATGCCAACGAGGAGAGTCGATCTCAAACCTTAAGTACATAAATTGTGTCATGGATTAAGTTTACAAGACCAAAGACTATTTCTTACATTACCTCTTTATGTAACACAAAGTATTATTTAAAAAACTAACAAACCTGGTGAACAATAGTGACCATGATACATTTATTTAAATTGGACCCTTTTTTCAAACTTGAGTTTTCTTCACTCCCATTAGAATAGTTGGAGAGAGGCCCAAAATAGTATCCTCTTCACATAGTTTAGCAACTTGGTCCTCTGGAAGTGTAACCATGGCCACCCTACTTAGAGAGCCCTGACCCGGAGGAGAAGGAAGGATAAGTATCTGACCTTCTCTGCATGCATGTTCTAAGTAGTAAGAGACGTGAATTGGCTCATCACGCACCTCAAACATGGCATCATATGACGACAAGCTCTCCCAATTAGCACATAGAAGTTCAGTATCACTCAACAAAGTGTGGCATTGACTTTGCATCTCGTTGGAGTCTTTGTCAGACTCCAGCCATTCGATCAAATCCATAACCCCATCATTCACCATCTCTCCCATCAGATCACTTAGAGCACTAGCAGCCCTCACTAGCCCCCCTTCCTGTAATCCATCTCCATTAACCCTATTAAAAACCATAGCATTTCCAAAGAACCCTTTGTCAAGTTCTAACACCTTTCTCATCTCTAGGCATATAGACATGTTGGAGAGCCCTTCTTTTCTTCCTTTCACCTTGCTAACAGTCACCCAAAAGAGCGCAGCGAGGGCTTCGAAAGGGGTTGAAGTTTGAGCCTTAGCCATACACTGCTTTACCATGCCCTCTGTAAAGGAGAATGTTACTGTGGCAAAATTCTCTTGATTCATGTTCTCCTTATGCTTAGTTTTTGACGTGGCCGATTTGTAATGGTTGATTAAGTTGATGTTAGGCTTGTAATTAGTTCTATCGTAACCAAGTTTTCGAGGAGGCAATGGTTGGAAGCTTGGAGGAGAGAGTATTTTCCCTTTAATGGTTGTGTCTGCCCAAGACTTGATCAGCATTGTGGCACATGCCGCATCCGCTAGCAGATGGGTGCAGCTTAAACCAATTGCTACCCCCCCTCCTTCAAACTCCGTCACCTGCAACACACACAGACTATGAGACCAATGTTTAAAAAGTCGAACTCAGATTCAGTATGAACCCGGCCGAGCTTTTTAAAGCTATTTATAGAAATCAGTACACAGTCCCTCCAAAGTGTATGTTCCACCATGTTCCGAGTCCAAGTACTGGGGTTATATAATGCACATGAAAGAATCCTTTCCCTAGCAGGGATTGTTTTTGGCTTGTTATTGTTATGTTGTTTCTCTGTTCGAGTTTTCAAGGTTTGGGGGAGGCCGTTATGAGGATCATCGCCGTGTCAGGATAGGAGACCTGAGGCCAGATGTCACATACCAAGAGACTAAATGGGAATTTTCGGAGAACTAGGTCTATGCTGGTTAGTTGGGGGTGCCAATGAGTCTGCCTCCCATCTGAAGGGGCATCCAGAGATATACCCGTGACCTTGATTCTCAGGTCTGTCCATTTTGGACGCATGGGATTGATTGCATTAAAAGAATAGCATTATTAATTTAATATTTTAATTTAAAAGTCATCAAAATATTTTCACTTAAAACTCATTCTACCCAGGGTTTGCGACAGCGGCTAACTGCAAACTAAAAACCTGAATTTGAACTGTCTGAACCAGCAAACCTGGTAACATTTGAGGCTGAACCAGGGTTACCTAATTCACTTGATAACCCTGGTTCAGCCCCAAATGTTACCAGGTTAAATTATAAAACCTGACTCTAAAAAGCTCACGCCTTCTCTCCCTCTTTTCTCTCTGTAAACCCCTCCTGCACCCACCCTCTTTTGTCTCTTTAAAACCCTAAAAGCTAAAACCCCCGCCCCTCCCTCTTCTCTCTGGCTCCTCCTGGCGGCCACCACCGTCCGCCTCCAGTAACTCTCTTTCTCACTCTCAGCCCCCTCCTCCTCCTCCTCCTCTTCTTCTTCTTCTTCTTCTTCTCAGGCAAGCGCGGCAACGGGTTTGTGGCCTTATGGGCCCCACTTAACGGGTTTGTGCTCTCGCGGCAACGGGTTTGTGGCCTTATGGGCCCCACCGTACCCTTTAAATATCCGAGCCCTAGTGCCAACAAATAAAAAAAAAACTCAACCTTCTCCTCCGATTCTTCAGATTCTCTGCTCCTCTAAAACGATCTCTACCCGTTTATTTCTATCATCCAACAGTATGGAAACCCTAGAAAACCATATAAAACCCTCCCCATTATTTTTTTCCTTATTTTATTAATAATCTGGATTAGGATTCTGGAATTCAGATCTATTTCAATCTTTAATGCAACTTTTTTTCTGGTTAGAATTTATATGATGGTTATAATTTTAACAATCTTTACCTGTTTTAATATATTTTATTGGCAAGTTTCTAATTGGTTCAAATTCTTATTTTGCCTCTTATATCATTTCCATTTATCTTGATTTATATGGAGTATTTTTATTATAGTAATAATTTGTTGTAATTATTATTATTTTTATTCTTGTTCTTGTTGTTGAGAGAATTTGGTGATAATTTTAAAAAATTTTAAACTATAAGAAATTAGTAATCCTGAAAGAAAAATTGTTTAATGACTATATGGAACATGGTGACTGAATTCTTTATTGGGATAATTAGAGAAACATGCCTCAAAAACAAATGTTTTAGCAAAAAAGATCCGACCTCAAACGTTTTAGAAAAACGGTGCTTTCATGGATTTTGGAACTTCAGAAAATTGTGAAAGAACTTCTTTTAAAAAATTAAAAAATGTGCTTTCACGGTTTTCTGAAGCTCTAAAATATGTGAAAACACCGTTTTTCTAAAACATTTGAGGTCGGGTCTTTTTTGCTAAAAAGTTTGTTTTGGGGGCATTGTTTTCTAAAGTGCCCTTTTTTATTTAGTTGATGCGGATGTTTGAATCTTGATGAGGTGCTTACCCATATGGATGCTTGAACAAATCATCAATTTTTTTTAAAATTCATGATAATCTGGCCTAGACAAGATGATTAACTAGGTAAAATATCATGATCCAATTGATGCAAATTACCATCTTAATGCGTTTTATATATTTTTTAAAATGTCCATAACACCAATTTAACATTTTTTAATCAATTATAGCTATATTTCCATTAAAGAAACGAGAAGTAGAGTGGGTCAAATGGCCTAGCAAGACAATTCGCAGAAAAAGAAAAAGGCAAAAGAGGCTGTAAAAACTCGACCCATGGAGGGGCTCCAAATAGAACCGAGAAAGAGCAAAAGAGATACCACTTTATTTTCAATTTGGAATTTTAAACATCGTCTCTTTTCATCTTACGCCCCGCCTAGATGAGAATCCTGGATCCGCCACTATTGATGGGATTTGTGGTTCAGCCCAATGTTACCTGAGTCGTTGGTTCACTTGGTTCGAATTCAGGTTTGTAATTCGTAATTCGCTAAATCCAACTGAATCCGGTTCGTTAGGGGTAGGATGAGTTTTAAATAAAATAAAAATTATTAAATTTTAAGTTAATTAATAATAATTGGTACAATTTTCAGATATACTATACATAATAAAATATTTGTAAACTGTATGACAGCTGCACAGATGAAGTGTTGGTAGTACATGTGACGTTGTAGTTAAGAGGCCCAAATTCGAATCCTAGAGCTGTGTTTTTGCAACTGATATGCCTATTGAGAAAAGAGTTTTCCATTACGTGTAGGCTGGCCACCGGTTTGCCCATTTTAAGCGAATCGGATGGAATTTCCGGAATCGCGATTCGCTGGGTTATCGAGTGAATTAGGTAACCCTGGTTCAGCCCCAAATGTTACCAGGTTTGCTGGTTCGGACAGTTCAAATTCAGGTTTTTAGTTTGCAGTTAGCCACTGTCGCGAACCTTGGGTAGAATGAGTTTTAAGTGAAAATATTTTGATGACTTTTAAATTAAAACATTAAATTAATAATGTTATTCTTTTAACGCAATAAGTACTTTACAGCTTGTGAGTTAAATCAGCCAAAAAGAAAAGATATTGACCAAAACATTTAAACTTAGGCACTAAATAAGTCATTCCAAACCATTATATAAGGATATTTTAGTAATATATCGTTAAACACATCATGCAAACTTAAACTTTTGCGTTATAAGCAGTGCACGAGCAACCCAATGTCTTAGCAGTAAGACTAATTTTTATACAGTATTAGAATGTTTGGTACTTAAAAATAATTTCCAACTTTTTATAATTAAAATACCGGTATTGATCGTTGGTTCTGGTAACAATCCCAAAGAAAAGAGCTTTTTATCAGAAGATCCTTTTTTTTTTTTTTTACCTCCTCAGTTCTATACCCACATACCCAAACACTTCATGGATAATTGAAATGTGAACTGATCAAGGTTTTGTTGTTTTTTTTATCTAAGCACTGATCAAGGTTATTTGTTCATTGAATGAATGTGCAAAGGGCATTTTGGTTATTAAAGTGATATAATGGTGGTATGCTGGTATTTTCACCAAGAATTGGTGGTTGGTACACGGGCCGGTCGTACGGTGCACAAACCAATCTCACTGTGCCAAACTGAACTTTGGATGCACGCAAGATTACCTTAGAAAATACATGGATATTTTTTATCACGTTTAAAGCGTACTTTCACGGATTTGCATGCCCGCTCATAAATACGTATGCACCTCCCAAGGGTGGCAATTTTGGCAGAAGGAGAGTGACCTGAGCACCACGAGTGCCTGCTCGAGTGTTGCTCAGGTTGGGTAGTTAACACCAACTCTTGCCATTTTGGCGGAGGGTGATTGACCCATGCACTTCCCTTGGTGCATACGTCAGGCACCCAATATTGAATCGTGTAGCATGGAGTCGGTATCAAGTGCCCGACGCATGCATAGGGTTGGTTGCACGGGTCAATCAACCTCCACGAAACTGGTCAGAGGTGGTGAGAACAATATCATCAAGGATTTTTTTGCATATGCCCCCTATGTTTTGGCATATTTATTAATGCCACCCTGCTTCACTTATTTATAAATAACCCCTAATTTGCAGTTTTGTGTTTAAATAACAACTTGAGTTATTATTTTGTTAATTGTCGTCTCTAAAAAAGTAAAGTGTCATCGTAGAAGTATTTCTACTTCTCGCACGAGAAAAAAAACAATGTGGGTGACAAGTGTACTTTGTTTTTTTTAGAAATGACAGTTAACAAAACAGTAACTCAATGTGTTATTTAAACACAGATCTATTAGGGTGTTATTTATAAATAATTGAAACAAGAGTTGGCATTTATAAATATGCTAAAGTATAGGGGGGTAAGTGCACAAAAACGCCCTATAATCAAGGAGTGTGCAAATTAGTGAGTACTTTTTTCACATTTTCGCTTATTTAGCACTCAAAATTGTATGTGCATCTTCTGCCCTCGGTACACCGGTTCCCTTCTAGGTGCATCACCGGTATTGAGCCGTGCACGGTCCGTGCACCAAATACAGAATCTAAAGTAAAAGACCGAAATCAGAATTTTGCTATCACGCGCCACTGAACTTCACTCTTGCACTCAAGTACCATAGTGCACGTTAGTGTCCCAAAGTATAATTTCACTAACCTGCACCTGTAGTTTACTGAATCAAATTTTGCTCACCTGAACATAAAATGTGGACCAAAAATATGGCTTGTGATACATGTCCTCCCAATAAACAAGCTTTAATTCTTGTTCCCTGTTCGCCGTCCGTAACCACTCATTGATGCTACCCCTTGCTCTCGCTTCGATCATTCTCATTCCGGCATCGTTACACTTGATCATCCACTGCCCTTCCTCAGTCCTCACTAACCGTCCAGTTGTGATTGGATAGCTCGAAAGAGCTTCTGCCAAAGTCTCCCTCAGCTTCTTAGTGATCGACCCATCGGCGCTGCAATCGGATGGCATTTGGTAGTAGTACACAATTCGGAGATTGTAGGGCTCCATCATACGATCAAGAACCGATAGGGAGTGGAATTTTCCCGGCTTCACCGCTTTGGTACTAACTACCGTTCGCTTGCACCGGATCGCGGCCATCGTCGGAATTGACTCGTTGGAATTGTATGTGTTTCATAACCCCCCTTTCTCTCTCTTTATATGGGGGAGGCGGTGTAAGTTTGAAGTGTGAGCGGCCCTTGTTACGTGGAACAATGACTTCTTCATGACAGAGGAGGGCTGGTGAAAATATAGGGGCATATATGTCCACAACTAGGAGGAAGGATCATGTCTTGGTCCCATACACAGGACCTTCATGTATAAACCATTAACATTAACCAGAATGGTCAGATACAGCCCTCCATTGGCACCACTGGATTGATGGATCATCTATTGCTTGAATCTTTGGCCTGTCGAGAAAGATATTGGCAATGATCCACAGAAAAATACTTAAAATCACAAGATTAGGATCATCCAATCGGTTCAATTTTCAGCTATGGCCCACTTAAACGACAATTTCCTTGATTAAATAATTTGGACATGTCAATGGGACTTCAGATTCGGATCCCGTATGAAAGATTGAAATAATACAAGCATAAGGAAGTAAGAACAGAAGAAGACCTATGAAGAGACATGAAAGATTGTGAAGTAATAGAGAATTTAACGTTGATCGAAAACGAATGGAGAAATAAAACTCGGAAAGCTGACTTGAAGTAGATGGGCTAAGGCTGTGATAATGATCATGATGAGACGAATGGCACGGTGTGCTCAATGAAGTCCTTTTTGTTGTATATAAATACACTAGATCCTACTTCTTATTTAATTACCCAAAATGTCCTTGTGCTTTTGAAAATTGTAATGATGTTTACTAACGGCTAGCGTTATGCCCTTACCCTTAAAATGACGAAAATACCCTCAGTCATATAAGGAAAAACGATAAATTATACTTGGAGATAGTAGTAAATATTGAGTGCTAAATACCTCAAGTGACTCTGTGCCGATCGGGTCATTGTATACCACCTCTATGCCTACAATATAGTTTTACTACCATAACACCATCATACTATTCTCACCTATCAAATGGCAGAAAATCATTGACTGCTTTGAATAGGGTGATGGAGATCGGTTTCGTCTCAATCTCTCACACAATGATCTTGAGACCATAGGTGTATCATCAAACGGCCAGCTTTTGATTCCATGTGGCACATATCCTAAAAATTGACCTGAAAATCACTCGGCACATATAACGACTCAAACATCAACTCACTTTTTGGGATGTGTGGCATGTGAAATAAAAAATAGACCATTTAATGGTACACCAATGGTTCAAAAATAGACCATTTGTTGGTCTGAAGATCCATTTGCATGGACAATTATGACGAAAAACAATCTTCATCTTCCGCTTCAAAGCAATCAATGGTTTTCGACACAGGTGCCCTCAATAATTTGGCAGCAGCAAATGGAGGTACCCTAATTTGTGTTGTTGCCCGTACCAAGGCCGGTGCTCCAGCCTCATCTAGATCTTGAGAGTGTACATATCATTGATTCTATGCTATGGCCCCCTCTACCATGTTGTGCATGAAGTCATCTAGTTCAAGTTCATCTTAAGATTATATCAAAAAACTATTTGGACCATATACAACTAAGCAGCTACCCTGCAATTATATGTGATACTAGTAGTCACTTAATCACATGGCAGAGAGGTTTTTATAGAATCTTAGGCCAAATCCACTCCCATTGAACCACATGGACCCTATAACATATAACCTATAGGAACTCATTCACTGGGTATTTGGGCATTTTTGTGACCTTTCACAGATGGGGTTCCTAAAAGATTGGCATAAGAAGATTGACCGTGCACAGCCGTTGGTAGACAGGTCAGATACCTTATACTAACTCCCCAGTTAATATTAGGTGCTTTGACCCGAGTACCAACCTCTGGTGATCACGCCATCTAACCACATACAGGAAATGTTGCCTCTGATCCAGATTGTGTACGAGGAAATCCATCATGAGCACTGGTCATAAGAAAACACCCACATAATGAAACAATCCTAATCGTCTGATTAGACCACCAATTCATCATGCCTATGAACCATTGCTTATATTCTGATGAGCATTTGTGATTGGTCTATACAGACTCGATCAAACCGCCATATGGTTTTTGTGCTACGGCCGACCCACATGATACGTTCCCCCGCCCCATGTAAGTTATAATAGTGGCACGAGAATTTGATGAGCTTGGAACCGTTACTCATAATAATTTCATCAAACCAACCACATCGAAAGTCGTTTCTTTTTCCATCAGCAACAGCTCACATCAATTCCTGCCTTAGAGACGTACACGGCAATCTAGTTTATGGATCATTAACTCAGATCATAGTTTATAAAAATGGGGATCGATAATATGTCTTGCATAGATAAATTGTTTATATATGTGAATGATTGATCGAGAAAAGGGCCACCCAGCACTTGTTTTCAGATCATCCACATACGTGATATTTCCACCACCTGACTAGAGAAATTACATAAAGCTTAGCACTAGTGGAGAAATAGGACTTGCAAAGCCGACCCCACAATTAGATTAGATATGGCTGTAATGATGATGATGATGATGATAAAGATTAGCCATAGCTCAAAAATCACGTCAATCTAACAATCGTAACCATCCGATCAAACCCTGCAAAAGCCTGCTAAATCGATGATCGAACTGAATGTTGGCGATAGGCGACAGCCATACACCACCATGGAAAAATGTTTTGGCCGAATGGTAAGAACTTGGAAGTGTTTGATTATGGTATTCCTCTACATGATCGATCTATCAGTGTCGACAAAAAGACGAGGTGTGGTACACCTAGCACCAACTCTTTTTACTTCATTTTGATTCATCCCTAACAAAAAATATAAACAAAATGAGCAATGATATAGTTTTGCGTCCATCAAAGAAAAACAAGCTCAAACTTGGTCAGATGCTATGAGAGCTGTGCCCAAGTGGTTCTGAAACAAGCCTACAAATTCATCTATCTCTCAAGAAACTAAAATAAAGAGTTGGTATTAGGTACCCGAACTGAGTGCTTTCTTATCAAATGGTCAAGTTATCTATGAGCACATAAATCAGTGAAAGAACATGTCTAGCCTTTCATTGATTTCACGCTCAACAATATCTGTGCATTCTCCAATGTTTGCAGTGGGATATTCAGTGCTGCCATTGGCACCCGGGACTGGTACCTAATATAAAAAGGACCCAGTGTCAGACCCGAACATATGGAGTGGTGGAAGCCGGAGGGGCAGATAGGATACTGACCTAACCTCCGCCTTTTTACACATAAGTGAGGGCTTCCGGACTTGAACCCACATCTTCAAGCTTAAAAGCCCAAGCCATTTACTTTGCACTAAGCAATGGATGGGTACCTAATACCAAGGTATCAAGTATCGGCGGTACATATCGGTTTTTTAGCAAACCAATACCATTACCACTCCGGTACCAATATCGGCCGATATTGACCGATACAATTTTGTTTTTCTATTTTTATTTTATTTTAATATATATTTGCCGATACGTATCAGCCGGTACGTATCAGTCCAAGATGGACCGATACTCGGTTTGATACCTTGCCTAATACTAATACCAATTCATAAATAAAAGCTTACAATGTCTCACCTATTGAAAAGAGAGCTACTACATGCACACCAACATTTGCTTCTCAAATGCCAACTAATGAAATTATTATATACACACCAGTTACTGATATAACCACCTTGCACACAATTTAATGAAATATTGATAACACACCAGCTAATATTATGCGCACACATCTCTTTTGTTAGATTGTGTGCAATGCATAAATTATAGTGTGGAAGTAGCAGCTCTCGGAAAAATTAGGAAAATTAAAATTTTATAGATAGATAATTGCGAGATTAGAAAACAGTGAATTGGTCATTCAAAACAACATATCGTTCATTCACTCCGAAAAGCTGCAGGAGCTCATAAGCACCTGCCAAATTTTGATGGAGCTTTCAAAGACGTTAGTAAAGACTACCTGAACCAGAAGGCACTGCTCATGCTTTGCTGTTTATATACAGGGGTCCGTCCATTATGTCAATGTCTTCACCATCAACTTCAACCATCGCACTATCAATAAGCAACTGTCAGGAGCAAATGCAAAGACATGGGTTAATGCTATGTTATAACATACGAAAAAATGGGGTTGGGCCTGTAGCTCAACCGGAAGGTTGAGAATATTACAACTCAGAGATCGCAGATTCAATCCCAGCTTACCCATAAAGAATAAAAATAAAAATAAAAAATGAATACATGAAGATTTGTGTGCATGCCATGATGCTGATTGCATGCATGGATGGTTGTCCAACACACCAGGCATGCTCAAATAAACAAGCATGATAACACAGTTGAGTTCTTCATGCTTCAATTGATAGAGGAAACAATTGCCGAGTTTGTAGTTCGATTTGCTTCAAGTACAATTGTATTTCAATTAGGTTTCGGTTAACTCCACAGCTGAGTTTGTGGACCAGATTCGTTCATTTTAGAAATATGAATTCTTATTCTTCACTTAATAGATTTGATATGTTAATTACAGAATTTGGATTGTTTACCCTTAAAATTTCCAACTAATTAATTGATCATCATACTGGCTTTGAAGCTTTAATATTATGGGCATTCGTTTCTATATATGTTAGGATAGCTTTAAAAAAAAAAATTTATTTTTTTTATTTTTTATTGTTTTTTTTGTTGGGTAGGTATCTTTATATGTTAAGATTGCTTTAATAGTTCTACGAATATATGATACAATTTTATTTTTTATTTTTTTATTGATAACATGAAAATTTATCGAAGGAAAAGATTGCAATACAATTCATAAATTTGATTCACCAGATTCAAACTAAATAGAAGGGAATTGATCAGGTCCTTTCAAGAGTACCCAAAATCAGGTCCTGCTTTTAAAACCACTGGATATTGGGATGATGACATAGAAATCAAGGAAAAAACAATTCTCCAATTTTAACATTCATGCCATCTTGTTTTCTATCTAAGTATTTAATTATACAAATCAGTTCTCTTACATATATACAACATTATAGCTGTTAAAGACTACGATAGTCTTTACACCAATCTTCCATGAGATAATCCATCATATATGATGGTTTTAATTGCAAGATGACCCGGTTTCGAATCCTCCTCAATGAACCTGATCATTGTCCAAGTATTGAATTGATCTATAGTGAACTGCAAATCTATTTAATGCAGCGATTAGCAACATTGATGCAGAATTTGACAACATTGGGGCCATTGCTTTTTTGCAATGGTAAAAGACTTCTGCTTTCTAGCATGAAGAGGCAGGAGCGAGTCCAGAGAGGAGCCACTTCATGCATAAAAAAACAAAGGCTCAGCCTGTATCCCATCCACCCAGTCACAAAAATCGACGATTTGCAGCCATCCCGACTATTTCACCGAGTAATCATTCGAGTGGGCGACTTGGCCGATTAATTGGTGATTTTGTGATGTCCGATTATTTATTTATTTTTTCACTTATACTAAAATGAAGAAGAAAAAACAACTTTAGAGCTATCACACTTTCTGCTGCCTACCCGTCTCAGAGCTCACTGCTCTTCTTCATTTTGCCTATATTGCATAGATCAAAATGCCGGAAAACCGATACGCATCGTCCGAGCCCAAAACCGATACGTATCGGACGATACATATCGGTATCGGACCATATCGGACGATACATTGAATGTATCGTCCGGTATTTGAATGGATAAGAGTGATACGGAACATTCTATGTACCGTATCGGTAGGGTCCGATACCGATACGTATCGATATCAGACAAAATTTTGATCCATGCTATATTGCACTCTTTTATTCATTAAAACCATTATTTTTAACTTCTAATATATTTGATATATTTTAAAAAAAATTTATCTACCCCAATTTTTTTCCGATCTTGACCAATTTTTCCCGACTTAAACCCTTGCCAATTTATTGTCGACTCCCGACTTTGTGACTATGCCAGCACCCCATATGTTCGGGACCAGCACTGGGTAATGGCCTTTTCATACAAAATGCACCTGACGCTTGCATCCACGCAAAAGAGCATATCATCATGCTTCATACAGGGTAGTCATTCACATCAACAAATGCAAGCATGTGAATGATTGATAATACATGCGTTTCCTAACACCATACATGCATGCATGGACGTTTACCCAATTCGGTCAGCATTAATATACATCATGATTCTCCCCATCGATAGGCGACACATGGCCATGAGCTTATCTACCCTGCCCATCCATTAGACGGATCGTCTCTTGGATAAACAATACAGCCCAAAAACTTATAATCAGATATCCCTGAGACCCTGACCATCCGATTGGTTGTACATGGCTTTACTCGACCCAAATGTACAATGTGGCTCACCAATGAAGAATGATAGCATAATAATGTGTTCCACCTAAAATCTACTGCCGTTTACGAAGATCTACAAGGGAGAAAAGAGGACATTAACCTGGAGTTCTTGTTCACAGCTTTTAAGATTTTCAGTGTGGTCTTTAACTTGCAGAAAACATCTCTGCAGCTGCAAATAACACAGATGAAATCACCATCTCCATGATTCTATTCCATGTTAACAAGTGATCTATTGGTGATTCTTTTAACACAGGCAATTAGATATTAAACATGATTACCTTGGTCAATTGTGTCTGCCGCTGAGAGGTGAGCTTCTTCACAGAGGCCAATGCATCCTCCAGTTTCTGATCTCATCATAATAGGGAAAAACAAATCAATACGATGAAAGAATCAAGTGGAAAAAGAAAAAAATTTGGCCATCTAACAACTACGTATCAAATAGTAATTCGAGGATTAGAATTTTAACTTGGTGCTGTTGTTATGGAATTAGGATGAATTCATACCTGTGCCTTCGTTTGCAAGTCCGAAACAAGCTGTTGTTTCACCTCAGACATGTCTTCAATCCGAGCAATCTGATAAACAGAATAACAAACATTCAAATTTTATGTTACAAATGGCTGTGTCGAAAAGAAGCCAAGGAAAGATCATGAGCTTCCTTCCAATCAGAGAAATTGTTTGACACAGGTTCTTCAAATTTGATATTTGACATGCCAATCTATAACTGACGAAAGCACCAAAAGTTCCACAACACATCCCAAATTTTAATTAAGTTCTGTTGTGGGGACCAATAGAACGATAATAAGATCTTTTGATTTGGGTCACCATCTAGCAGTACTCTCAGTTTTAAAGTTCTTAAAAGGGATGAGAATTTTTAGCAAGTATCACACTTGATAACCATAGTTCAAAGTCTTGACCAACGCCAAGATGAACAGCCCGATACAACTTGCTCATCAGCAGAGCTTGATAGAAATACATGTCACAATATTAGCAGGGCCCAAGATGAGATACGTGTCTCGCGCTTAATGAAGACACGAGATGCACAAGTGTCTCCATCAAGAAACACGATACTCGGTTCCAAAAAACGAAACACTATACTCATGCAATGTTACTAATTCGAATTGCTTAAATTTATAATAACTTAATTTTTTAACTCAAAAGTTAAGATGTCCAGGGTGGCAAGGGTTTCATGTTGATTTGATTTAAAATGAAGACTTTGGCAATTTTAGGTTATTAGGCAGAATTTTTAGGATTTTGATTTTTCAATCATATCAGTACCTGTTCAGGTTTAGTCCCTTTTGTTGATTTTCATTTTGATTATATATATAAGGACTTGCTTCCATCAAACCAAAAACAAGTTGGAATTGAAAAGTTTCTGTAAAGTTGTAGTTATTACATCATATCTTTTCTTTTGTAATCAATGAATGAAGTATATTAAAAAGCCAGCGCGCAGCTGGAATAGAAACATACAAATAAAGATGCAACAGCGAAGGACAAAAAAACACCCCAACAGGGCACAGGTGAGGCTGATAGGACAAACCCCCAAGCCCACCCGGACGCCCCGGGGGCACCAAAAAAAACTAAAAACGAAACGAAAACGAAACTAAAAAGGACCTCTCTTACAAAACTCATCAAACTAAAAAGGACCTCTCTTACAAAACTCATCACTCTCTTACAAAACTCATCACTTCACTGCCTCCAATATTTATCTAAGGTGACCCAGTGGCACATTGTATCCTTAATTAAGCCTAGAATAGAACCAATCGGACGATGTTTGCGGTTGAACACCCGCGAGTTACCTTTCGATCCAGAGATTCCATATAACAGCATACACTCCCACCCTCCAAAAGGCTCCTTGAGGCCCATCCCACTTCAGACCGTGCTAGGAATCAATGCAATCCGAGAGGTTCTCCGGGGGGGACCCAGCTCAGGTCGAAGGATTTAAGAATGATGCCCCAAACTTTCGTGGCGACCTCACAGTGAATAAGCAGATGAAGGATGGATTCAGCAGGGATGAGGCACATCGGACACCTATTCTAGATCTTTGCCACGAGTGATCAGTTGGTCCAGCGTCAGAATGCGCCCCCTAACCGCCGTTTAGACAAAAAATTTAACTTTAGGGGGGATCGGAGCCTTCCAAATAAAGCTCCAGCTCATCAACAGCCTACAGGTGAGTGCTTGGCAGAAAGATTTTACCAAGAAAACACTTTTCTTATTGGCCACCCACAGTCGAATCACGACCTTGCTGATTTCTCCGTGAACTGTATAGCAGGGACAACAGATCCTGGAATGGAGTCATCTCTTCGTCTCTCAAGGCCCTTCTGGCGGTGACATCCCATACGTCAGCGTCCCCAATCCTCGCGTAAAGGTCTGAAACCATGCCTCCCGAGAGACTAGAGACATTGAAGATAGCAGGAAACACAGATTTGAACGGGTATAGGCATAACCAAGAATCTTCCTAGAAGGAAATCTGGGATCCAGTACCCCAGCTGAAGCAAACCAATGTGAGAAATTTGTCCAAACAGAACAAATGTCCTTCCACAAGGCAAACGTCTGCCTAGTGCGAGAGACATTGATCCCCCAACCTCCCAGAAGACCATCATATTTCTGAAGAAGAATAGAGACCCAAAGTCTGTGTTATTCCGCTTCGGACCCTGCCTACCACAGCCATTTACCAAGTAACACTAAATTGGTATGATGAAGATTGCAGGTGCCAAGCCCCTCGAAATATTTAGGAAGTTGGCAGACGTCCCAAGCTACCATGTGATATTTTTTCTCCAAGCCGGAGCCTTCCCATAGAAAGTCTCTTTCGATTCTCTCAAGAGTACGAATAACCGCCATTAGGCATTTGAACGAGGACATGAAAAATATAGGAAGGTTGGAAAGCACCGAGTTAAGCAACTGCAATCGACCCCCTGGCTGAGAAATTTACCCTTCCAATCGGCAAGCTTCCTTTGGAACCTCTAAACGACAGGATCCCAATCTCTGGCTCTTGGTTTGTCAATCCCTAAGGGGAGGCCCAGATAAGTAATAGGAAGGGAGGAGAGGGAGTAGGATACCATGTTGGACAAAATCTCAACATCCGGAGGGTTGGTATAAATGCCCGAGACGGAAGATTTCAGCAAGTTCACCCTTTGGCCTAACACCGCTTTGTAAACTGTAAGGATATTGGCAAAGGCTGAAATCTCATCCTCGTTGGCTCTGCCAAAGAGAATAGTATCATCGGCGTATTGGAGATGAGTAATGGAACCACCTCCACTGCTCACTGGAATGCCAGAGATCCGGTTCAAATCCTGCGACTTGGAGATAAGGGCTCTCAGAGCCTCACCAACTAAGTTGAAGAGAAACGGAGATAGGGGATCTCCCTGCCTTAGCCCTCTCGAATTTTTAAAGTAGCCCGTCGGAGACCTATTGATCATCACTGAGAACCAAGGTGAGGTGACCCATGTTCTCATCCACCTCCAAGTATTGCCGAAACTGAACCGAGATAGCAGGTAATCCAAACAATCCCAGTTCACCCGATCGTACGCCTTCTCCATGTCGACCTTTCAAACAAAAGCAAGAGTGTGGCTGGAATGGGCCGAGTGAACAACCTCATGAGCAATAATCGCCATGTCCATGAGCTGACGGCCTTGGACAAAGGCCCCTTGAGATTCAAAGATGATGGACCGCAATATTGGTTTAAGATGATTAGCCAACACCTTTGCCAGGATTTTATAAAGGCCATTGATAAGGCTAATAGGCCGGAAATCACGCAAATCAGCTGCACCCTCTTTCTTAGGAATAAAGGCAAGGAAGGTAGAGTTAAGCCTTTTGCAAACAGTCCCCTGAGAGTGAAACTCCGTGAAGAACTCAAGAATATCCTTTTTAAGGATAGGCCAAAACTGACATAGAATTCCATGTTAAAACTGTGGGGACCCGGAGATTTATTTTTACCGCTGAACTTGACGGCTGCCCATATTTCGGCTTTGGTGAAGGGTTTCTCGAGGTTAATGCGATCATCCGGACAGATGGAGGGAAACGGCAATCGGTCCAGTTTGGGTCTATTCCATCCTTCATCTTGGTACAAGAGCGGTATAACTTAACAGTGTGCAGTTGGATCTAATCAGGGTATACCTCCTTGCCATTCACCACAATTCTAGTCAAGAGGTTTCTCTTGGCTCGAGCATTTGCCATCGCATGAAAAAATTTGGTGTTGTTGTCCCCTACTTTCAGCCAGTGCGCTTTCGACTTTTATTTCCAGCTGACCTCTTCCTGAAGGCTCCTCTGGTTGAGCCTAATCTTGAGATCGAGTCTTTCTTCCTTCTCGGGATCAGATAGACCCTTATTTTCCTCCAAAAGATCCAGATCCTTAAGGCGGTCCAAAATATGCGATTGTCAAACATGAGTCAGCCCAAAGATGTTTCTGTTCCAATTTTTAATGCGGTCCTCAAGTGCCCCAATTTAGAAATAAGGCGGAAAGCAGTCGAACCCGAGGGTTAGATTTTTGTCACCAGATCGGAACGCGAGATCTAAAATCTTCATTGAGGAGCCACTGATTTTCAAAGTGGAAAGGAGAGGGGCCCCTACCCATAGGCCCGCAGTCTAGGAGAGGTCTATGATCGGAAACTGCCCTAGCCAGCCCCAGAAACAAAGCATGGGGGAATATGCCAAGCCAATCAGTAGACACGAGGATACAGTCGAGACGACTAAACAAGGCCACGTTCTGAAGATTGGACCAAATGAATCGAGCTCCCAGCAACGGAAAATCAAATAGAGCCCAGTCTTGGATGAAAGAGATGAGGTTGACCATATCGGACCGATCCAGATGGCCTCCCGAAGTCTCATAGGGATACCGGATGGCATTAAAATCGCCTCCCACACACCACGACACGTCCCATTGGCTCGCAATCGCAACCATTTCAAACCAGAAATCTTCTTTAAGGCCATAATCTGTAGGCTCATAAACTCCGGTGAAGGCCCATTTCTCGCCATTGTCCTTGTTCACCAATTTAACCGACGTAGAGAATCTCCCAATTTCTTCATCTTCTTTTTGGAAGATGAGCGAATTCCAAGAGAGGAGAATCCCTCGCGACGCCCCACAGAATCTATGTCAATCCAATCCCATCTATTGTTGCCCAGGACTGAATCCAATTTGGTTCGGTCACAGCATCCTGATGGGAAGCTTCAAAAATATCTAGTAGAGTGGGTTGGCAAGTCGGGTTATTGGGTTCGTCAAGAAGAGGTTTACCATGTGCACCCCGATATAATCGATCGAGATTATGATCATACGTCACCGGGTGCCGAAATTGCTTGGCCTAGTTGCAAGGAGTTCCACCGTTCAGGTCTCGATACACTTTTTTTATCGGTAAAAATTATAGTATTAAAAACCAGCAAGGTGCTGAAAAACATACACCGACTCAAAAAACAACACTAGAAAACAAACAAAAAATGCATGGCGCAACCACGAGCACAGGGACAGAACAACTAAACCTAACCCGGATCCCAAGGTGCAGACTCTTCCTTATCAGCATCACTGCGGCTAGAAACCCACACATCCATAAAGTCCTTGACAGACTTGATGATAATCCCCACCGAACGCAGTTTATTTTCAAAGGTTCTTTCATTCCTTTCTAGCCATAAACTCCAACAGACTGCGAAGAACGCTACCTTCCAGTGGTCCCGAAGTTGACCCTCAAAATTGACCAAAGTCCAAGCTAAGAATTGCTGGGAAGTGGTTGGAGGGGTAACCCAAGCCATACCGAAAAAACTAAGGATCGCTCCCCAAACCTTGGAGGCCATCTGACAATGGAGAAACAGGTGCGCAACTGACTCTTCCTGTTGGTAAGACATTACGCATTGGTTGGGAAAATCCTTTCCTCGACGGATGACCTGATCGATGGTTAAGACTTTCCCTTTAAGCAATGTCCAAGCAAAGAATCTAACCTTAGGAGGTATATCCATTTTCCACAACTTAGCTCCTTGAAATTTGATAAGAGGACGTCGCGTGAGCATCCAATAATACGTCTTCACACTGAAATTGCCGTCTTTGCTTAAAGCCCATATCCGTTGGTCTTGACGCTGCACATTTGGGAGGATAGAGTAAATCATGGACAACAGGTTAGAAAAGGACTATCTCCTCACTCCTTTAGAGATCTAGGGGTAGAGACCTCCCATAACCTACCACCACTTGGTTCAGAGAAAATCATTGATCCTCCCCCCCTGATTGATGGAAATGGCATAGACGTCCGGAAATATCGCTTTAAGACAGACCCCTTCCACTCAGATATCATCCCAAAACCGAATCCGGGAGCCACAACCCCACTTGAACCTAATCCATTTAGCATAAGAAGACCACGTACCGCAGATGGCCTTCCACCAAGCCGAAGTACGTCTATGTATGGTAGTATTGATTCCCCAATTCCCGCTTAAGTGTCCATACTTCTCAGCCAGCACAACTCTCCAAAGACTTCCTCTTTCACTCTGTGCCAAAGACGCCGTAACCATTTCTAGGAGAGCAACGTTGATCCCTTCATACTAATACCTGCATCGCAAGACAATGGGAGCCGTAAGACTCATACCAAATTGGTTGCCTAGACCCGAGCCTTCCCAAAGAAAGTTACATTGAATTTGCTCTTGGCGGTGGATAACCCCTACCGGGCAAAGGAACATTGACATGAAGAAGATAGGCATGCTAGAAAGCACAGAGTTGACCAAGAGAAGTCGACCCCCGCTGCTTAACAACTTACCTTTCCACGTAGACAATCGCTGCCCAAACTGCTGAACTACCGGATCCCACACCCGCGCAGATCATTTTTTATACCCAGAGGCATCCCCAGATACTTTATGGAGAGCTTCTCAATAGCACAATTGACAGTAGCCGATAACTCGTCCATTTGTTGGTCCCTAGTACCAATTCCCACAATGGCTGATTTGTGTAGGTTAACACGTTGACCTGAGACAACCTAAACCACGGTGTCTTCACCCAAGAGACTGCCAACGAGCGACCAAGCTCATTCCAACGAAGCACCATGCTTCTCACTACCGTAGTCCCCAATGTTGCCTGTATCTTTCGACTGTAGCAATTAATGGAACCCAGCTTTCTCGAACCTTGGGACTTGCTCACCACCACAAGTCCTCAACTGTCCTGCAGCACTCTAGTACCTCAGCACCGCTGTACCTTCACCCAAGAGCCTTCCATGAGCACCTTGCTCAATCAATGAAGCTCCACGCTTCTCACAATATAGGACCTCGACTTCTGTCTTCACCCGTAGTGTGACTCGAGTTGCCTCCTACAACCCGATTTACGACCCAATTCATTGCCTTCGTGTATGCTTCTAGTGTCCTGCCTTCACTTACTAACGGTTTCCATGCCTTGGTACCTCGGACATTGTCCTCTACACGACGAAACATTACACCTTTGCCTTGAATTGTTCCGCTTCAATATTCTGACCACGCTGCCTCAGTCGTGCTCAAAAACCATCTTTAGTCATTCTCGTAGACCAAAGATCTCAACGATCACCTAGGACTCGCTTCCTCTGAAGGTACCCATCTGGCTCTCGCATTAGCTTCCTCTGAAGCTGCGTTGAATCATGTTCAGTCATCCGTCTCTTAAGGGCATCACGCCTTGTCATCTCACAACAAAGCAACGAGCTTCTGACCCCTAGTCTGGTTCAATATAGCTCAATCCAGTTCTCGCGATATCTCGCTTAACTGTACCCTCAATCCTAGCCCATCGCAACATAC
Organism: Chloranthus sessilifolius; assembly: GCA_021018995.1. NCBI lineage: Eukaryota > Viridiplantae > Streptophyta > Magnoliopsida > Chloranthales > Chloranthaceae > Chloranthus > Chloranthus sessilifolius. The sequence continues at coordinate 17,906,507 of CM037593.1, read as the reverse complement.
TGATCCTTTACACTGCTGCATATCAACGGTCTAGACCTTCATGTCATATACCAGCGACCGATTCCAAAATCTCAGCTTCCACATGAAGTGAGAACGGAGCATCCTACTTGCTCCATACCATCCATGGCAACGGTGCTCTAGCACCAATGTGACCCGACGTCTCATGTTGGAACGTCACCAGCATTCATCCCTCTTAGACCGACCCGCTACCTCAATGTGTGGCTCCCATGGCCAACACGCATTGAGCATCATCCGATTTTCGCGACAGCAACCCAGCAGTAACTTTTTCTCTACGTGCAATCAAGCTCTGAAACTCACTGTAACAGAGTGCATCCTAACCGCATCTCAACCGCAGACGTGCAACTCAACTGCACACAAGTATCTCCGGTTGTCACGAAATCAGAGTGCACCTCATCGCTCTGGCTTGCCAACGTAGTTCCATTTTGAACGATCTGGCTTTGATACCAACTGTCACCGAGTCACTCTTTTCGACGTACACTCGCATGCGGCACCTAACTTCCCAAGTTAGGTCAGCCTATCTCAGATACCAGTTGTCACTAGGCAAAGCCTGACACTGGCTATCACACTCGTGCAGTGCCTCACTACCGCGCACAGTGAGGCCAACTTATCCAACCATCACTCTGATACCACCCGTCTAAAGGACGGGAACTCTCTCCACGGTTGCCTTCTCTCGAGGCCAACCATGGCGACGCATCATGTCTCCTCGCGACACTCATGCACGCACCTCAATGCCACTTGGCCTGCCCAGCTTCACCCTGTGCACTGCACTAGTTCCTCGCCCGTGACAGTAGCATGCAGCTCCTCATGCTGAACCGAGTCTGCCATCGTGTGTGGCCCACACAACCAACACACGTCCGCATCAGGCCCTCAGCTAGCGTGCACCACTGTGTCCCACGTAGCCCTTGAGTGCCCTCATGAAGTTGTCAACCTATATGTACCGCGACGCGTAGTTCGGGGCCATATGGCAACCTCGCCTCGGGTGACACATGGCATCACTGCAGCGATGTCCTAGGCCCACCCTTGACCTAGGAAACCCATGCACTCGTTCAGCAACGCAGGGCCCCATGTGTAAGAGAATAGCTCCACAGCTCCCTTCCCCCAAGTATGGTCTAAACACTAACTTGAGCCAACCGGTAGGAGAACCTCAAACATATTGGTTTGATATACCACCATGGCACACAGACCTCTGCCCGTGGCACACAATGTCATCCTCCACACCAACACGCCTTGTGAGGTCACGCATCAACGTCACATGCGACCGTGTCGCATCCACATTGCGTCCGCATCGCGACCACGTCGCGAGGCCCTCATGGCCTCATGGCACAGTATCGCGAACCCCGCATGACACCATGTCGCGCCCGTGTCGCGACTATGTCTCGTGCCAACCTGGCACTATGCCGCGTGCCCTCTTGGCACAGCATCGCGTAACTCATAGCAATTGGATGTCGAGTGCCCTCTTGGCACCACATCGCGTGCCCCTTCGCCGAGCACCACATTCCATGTCCCACGTATGTCTAGTTGCCACACTAGATCTTCACTTATCTCGAGTCACTGTCGCATCGTATATAAGGGACACATGCACGCGTCGCAAGGCCATGTGCCTCTGCGCTCACGGGTCAAAGTAATAACACCGTGACATCCTCTCTGACTCTATAAGGTCAACGTCCTACTACTACATGCATGTTTCATCGGAGATGAAACATTTTGGGTCAGAGAGAATTGATGGGGACATCAACTTAACCGATCGACCGATGTCACAAGCCAGTTTCATCGGTGATGAAACATTTTGGGTCTGGGAGAATTGACGAGGATGTCGACATCGAGGACCTAGGTTTTGGGTCACACAAGGTGTACCGGTGGTAGAAGAAGCGACGAAGGAGCCACGGGATGCCAACATGTACCGAAGAAAGGCCTTGAGAAGCAGCGAAGTTTACTATCCATGTCCGCTCGAGCAACCACATTTCTCGCTCAAGCGAGAATGTTTCAGAAAAAGCAGGCCAACTTTCAGCCCATTGTCACTCGAGTGAGGGAGCATCATAAATCAAGGCCAATATTTTCAGCCAAAACTCGCTCGAGCGAGCCCTGATTGTCACTCGAGCGACCCTTGGTTGTTGCTCCAGTGACCCCTCGTAAAGATTCTCGCTCGAGCGGGAACCAAACCCGCTCGAGCGAGTCAAGTGACGGAAGTTGTCCATTTTATCCTTTTTTGTTTTCTTTTTTGTGTCAAATGTAAGTTACCCTTTTAAGGTAACATGATACTTTTCTATTTTAGGGTTATTCCTATTTGTAATCACTATAAAGCATATTTTGAAAGCCATTGTTGGCATTGGTTGATTTTAATGAAAAGTGCATTGCATTTTGAGCTTGAGAAGAGCTTTGAAGAGTGAGTCTTCTTCCCCATGTGGGTTTGATGTGAGGCCAATGGTGAGATGCACATATTATCTTTGATCTTCTTCTCCCCACTTCTTGTTCTTGTTTAATCTTCCTATTTTCTTATTAATCTCTTCCATCCCATTTTCCCCTTTTTATTGATTGTTCTAATTCTCAAACCCTAGATCTAGAACAACCCTAATGTCCATCCTTGGGCTTGAGCTTGTTCAATTTGTGCCAGTAACCGCCTCAATTCAAAATCCCTAGCAAGGAGCTACCGATTCCACAGCGAATTACAATCGATCGCCCCAACCTAGATGAAGCTAGAGTTCTATCTCTAGGATCGCCTCCTCTGCATTTTCTAACGGATCTCGCGCATTGGATTGGACCCTAACCTGAACCAAGCATGGTCACTTAAGCGAAATCCTGCGTAGCCCTAAGGTATCACTTTAATTTGTGGCTTATTGTTCAATTAATTAGTTTAATTTTAGCAAATTAGCATATCATGGGCATTCATGTATTTTAGGGTCGTTGTCCCGCATCACATCCCCATTTAGTTTCTTACAGGGAAACGAGTGTCGGATTGGAGGATAGAATCTGCTTCACCGTAGCTCGCTTCTTGGGGTTACAATTACCCTTCACATTTCAGGATAGTATCTTCATAATAAACCGAAAAAATCAGCCCAAAACCCAAAAAGAGGGGGGGAGGGGGGGACTCACCGAAACCTGGACCTTTCCCATCGGACATTCCCAATCAAGTCTAGCTAATTCCCTGAACTTGGATTTCTTTTTCGTGGATGCAGAGGAGATCGCCCGACCCGTCGTACTGGATCGAAAAATTTCCCGAAGAGCCTCATCAAAGCCCGAGAAAGTCACGCTGTGATCCATGCCGAAAGAAATGATGTCGTCGATCGCATCTCAATCCGAGCCACTACCCTCCGCAGGAATACTGCTAGAACCATCAGTGTGTGAGAAAGAAGTCTCGCCCGGTATGCATTCAACCCAACAACCCTGTTCATTACACCTCAAGGATCGTAGAGGCAGCACATCATCAGAGGACGAATCTGAGGAGGACGATGGAATTCCCATACCATCAAGCAGCTCCCAGGAGCTGGGTGTCTCCGAGCTTGTCGAAGAAAATTCATCAGCAGCATCGAGTAACAAAGGAGGTAGAGAGGAGGTAGCATGTGTACCCATCCCCAAGGAGCGGGGAGAACACATGGGATGAGATCTACCATCGTCGGGAACGTTGCAGGTCCGAGGTCCCCCGAAGGGAGGGAAGGGTCGGAGTGTTGCCCAATCCACGGTAACTGACCCATCAAACAAAAGAATTGGGTAAGAAATAGTCGTAGGATGGACCAAACTAAGTGAAAACCTACAAGGCCCAACGCTCCACGTCGAGAGGACACGTGTCCATTGACCGTTCAAATTTGCAAGAATTAAATTCAACCCAAACTAAAAGGCTGAGGATGGCTTTAAAGAAACCTCCTTAGTAGATGAGTCCATCGCATCATGGTCAGAAGGGGGTCTCTTCATAGGTGAAAAGTCAGTCGAGCCCCTTCTTGGGATATTGCCACCTGTCCATAGAACGACACATGTCGCCTCTAGGGTCATCGGGTGCCAAGTAGAAGCCAGCTTGTTGTCCTTTAAGCTTCTCAGCAAAGACAACTCTCCAACCACCTATTCAAAAATCGTACCAGGGTTCGTGGGGGTAGAAAGCATCTCAGCCGTTGGATCCATAGGAGGTGGGAGACCAACCCTCTCCGAAGCCAGCGGAGATAGAGGAGACGTCGGTCTAGGGAGAACAACCTCCTGCGAGGAGCGACAGACCTCCCCAAAAGTATAGGTTGTCGAAAGTAAATCAACTCCATCTTTGATCCCCGACTCAATCTCCCCTTCTTCCAGCCCCACATCAACCGGATCATCGAGAGAATGACCACTCGCGGTTTCCACCCGTCTGCGAAAGGCTCCCGTCGTCGAGGATGACCCCCAATGGAAAGACGAGTACGTGGTCGCGCACCCCTTCGGGGCAGGGGAAGGTGGCACCAGTGAGGTCTACCCCATCCCGAAATGGGTGGACCTGCGTCGTGCCTTTTTCAGTGGAACCACAAAATACGTTTTCATAGGGAACCTTGGGCCTCTTGGCTATGTAATGCGGTCGACAAGAGAGGACCACCCTCTCCATCAACTCCACTTACTCCACTTCTACGAAGATTCTACATTTTTGGTCATTGAGGTAGATCTCGCAAGATCTAGGGATATTCTCCCAACAAACAGCAGCCACCAGAATCCGGGCATAGGAGGTTTCCCACAAATTATTGGTACTTCTGTCAATAAGAATGAAGCGGCCGCAACGATCACAAATCAGTCGGAAGACCTCCGAGGTCCAGGCATGAAGGGGGAGGCCGAATAGGCGGATCCAAATCCCACCATCCCAACTGTGAACCTGCAGTTCATTCACTTCAGGTGTCCATTTGCAACACTGAACCGATCTTTCATCAATAAGAAAGGTCTTTTTGGAGCAGATCTCGTCCGCAATAACCAGAGGAGAAATTTTGTGGCAGTAATGGCCAAAATTGCAGGTCTATCAAGGAGTGACCACTTTTTTTGTAACCATAATTAAATAGGTAAAGGGCGAAGGGAATCTTTCGCTGTGTAAATGACGACCCATAAATCTTTAAGATTGAGGCTAAGGGCCGAAAAGTTACTATTCACGGGATAAATGGCATTACAGAGAGCTTCCAAAACCATAGAGGGGTGGTCCACAAGGGGCCCAGCGTTCGAGGCCTTGAGGGAGACGCTACCAAAGAATCTGGCAGGGTTTTTTCGTGGACCACCCATCACGGCTTCAACAAAGGAAACCCCATATCGTCAACTGTTGTGTGGCCCCACTCTACCAGGAACGAACTCCGAGGCCTTACGAAACCCTCCTTCCCGCCATAGATCATCCACGCATCAGGTCTTTTGCTTGGGATCCATTAACCACCATCTGGTTCTTTGAGTCTGCCCTTGGAAGGGGTTCCTCCTGACCTTTAACCACAATGCCCATGGCTCTCGACGAGGAGCAGCCGTAGCGATGACAAATTGCCCTACGTTTAAAGTTAGTGTTACAGCAACCTGAGCAAACCCAATCGCCGGCTCTCAAAACCAGAACGCCATTCTTCCTTTTTTAAAATATTAAGCAGCAGGTGTTAGGAGATTTTCAGGCGAGATTACAGCTCCGGCGAATCACCGGGGGTGCAAATAGGACAAAGATTGATATCTGTCAAAAATATTATCATCATACACAGCCCTCTATGATGAGAAACTGAAATCAGGTAACTTACATCATATCTTATTGAATGGAGAAATGGTCGTCTCTTGGAATATCAGTACAGAAGACTCCTTAAGGATGACTAAATCGATGATAATGTTGAGTTGTTCAGGGTTATATGCTACGGGTCCTAAAACTGTAAGTAGAGACTGCAGAATTTGGAGATTTTAAAAGAGAAGGGCATTTTCTCGGTCAAATCTTTTATTCCCACATCCACAAGCCTTCTTGACAGGAATGCCGACATCATGGACATAGGTTATGGACCATATTGTATGTACCGGCGTCGGAAGAAGCGGAACAGAAATCAGAACCAAGCTTAAAGGAGCAGAATTAGTATGTTGGAGCAATGCCCAGTCGATTGAACGACCATTCAATCAATCAGCAGCTCAAATTCGGAAAAACTGAAAGTTGCTACAATAACTCGATTGATCGAGCTACAGTGCTACAGTACCTCGATGGATCGAGCTACAATACGAATTTTAACGAAATTTTAAGTTTTAAAGGCATATTTGTCTTTTTTTTAGGGTTTTCTTTTGTTTTAGAGGGTTCCTATATAAGGTCTTTTAATAAACAATATAATTAGTTTTTATTATGGAATAAAAGAGTTTTTGCTTTTGGAACTTGAGATGAGTTTCCTCGAAGAGTGATTCTTCTTCCCAAGAAGGGTTTGGTGTGAAGCTCACGATCTATCCTTTTATATTTTTATCTCTTTTGATTTATCTTTCTCTGCTTTCTTTTGATCCTATAAATCCTAAATTCAGCCATCATCCTTTTAAATATCCCGAAAATCATCAACCCCAGCCTTCATCTAAACCGTTGAATCGATTGATCCAATACACCTTAAATCTCACCTTAACCATTAAGTCATTCTGCATCAAAATCTCGGAGAAAACCAGCGATCCTATTATTGAACTACGAGCGCCCTAATCTGGAAGCGGCTAGAGTTCTATCTCTAGAATCTTCCTTCCGCGAAGCTAACAGATCTAGCGCACGGACAGGACCCTATCCAAATCTACATGATCTTCTATGAGAAAAACCATGAGCCTTAAGGTATCGCAATTATGTATTGATTTTTGCTTAATTAATTTAGTTTAATTTCGGCAAAATATTCATTTCATATTCATTCACGTAGTCTAGGGTTTTGTCCCGCATCAATTCTCCTCCTCACCCGGATCAACCCAACTGGCGAAAGTTCTAGAAGGTCAAAATTCCACCGAAAATCTGTTCCTATTATTGGTCAGTTGCGTGGGGAAGAATTTTTACCATGGACCAATTGAGAAAGAGGGGTTCATATTATAAACAAGTGTTTGCTTTGCATGGCGGGAAGAGAATCGGTTAATCACTCTTATTCATTGTCGTTTCTCCTTTAAAATTCGGGAGGCTTTCTGTAACATTTTTGGAGTTAAGTGGGCCTTCTCGGGGAAAGTTATCAGTCTTTTGGAATAGTGGACGAGGTACTGGTATTAAGGGGTATCTTTGGCACATTGCTGTGTATGCGGTCCTTTGAGCTATTTGGCTAGAGAGAAATAGCCATGTTAAGAAAAACTGGAAAATCTTTTCAGCTTGTATGTGCAGCTAGAGACTTGCTCCTCAGTTGGACTCTTCTACGTTTCAAAGGTATGGATCTTGAGCATATAGATTTCCTTGATCAATGGGATTGTTTGGCTACTTTTCGTTGAGGTGTGGTCTGTTTCGATTTTTTTGGTGAGGTGTCTCCGGCTTTTGGGTTCCCCCGATGTTGACCTGTTTTAAGGTCTCGCTGAGTGGGTGAGTTCCTTGGGGTTTTCTTTGGGTAGTTTCTCACTACCTGCTAAGGTACGCTTTGTTTCCATTTTTATTCTTTTTATTATAGTGCTTTGTTACCAATCAAAAAAACTAAAATATAACATCATATCTTGAAGAGTTGGAGATGTATTATATTGTTCATTAATCATACTGATTAACAGATCAATTCAACATCATTCTCACTTAACAATTCTTGAAGCTTTAACTATTGTTTTCTGAATTTATTGAATTCTTTTTTTGTATTTTGGATATGACCCAAGTTCTATTGGTATTTCAGATTTTCAGTAAAGAATTTGGTGCTGTTTTCATTTTAAATCATGACATATAAATTGATATTTTAAATAGATCGATATACTTAAGATCTATGATCTACAAAAATTTCATGATCGTTTTTAATGGCCTCCTCCTTTTTGGGTGCTGAGCAGAATCTCTCACTATCTAAACAAAGACTATAAGATGTCAGCCATTAACCCTAATAAATATTCGAACATCTGGCTACTAATTTATATTCACATTACATATGACTTCAAGTAATTTCCCGGAACTTTCTGTGATTTTTAAAATTTTAAATAATATTTTTCAAAAGAAAATCCAAGATATACAAGCAGATTCACATTGGCCATACGCAAGACGTGTCAATCCGGGACCCAATGATACTACTGACATTTTGATCTATGTTAAAGCGGAGTTGGCATGAATTAAAATGGCAGGCAGAAAGCGGTCCACCATAATAGATGCACTGGTACTTCATTTAAAAGGATGACAAAGACTTTGTCCCTGTCACCGTTATCCATTTGCCAAAGAATTGGCACCCAAAGTTTAGACGTTCCCCACAACTTATCCACTATATCTTACAATTTTCCTAAATTTTAACGTGCACAGTTTTAGTAACAGCATTCAGTTATGCATTAAGTCGAGCCCAAGGAAACAAGTATCGGCCGGTACCAATACATATCGGCATTTGGCCTAGCCAGTACCAATGCTGTTCCTAGATTTTAACATGCACAATTTTAGTAACAAAATTCATTTCTGCATTAAGTCAAACCCAAGGAATCAAGTATTGGCTGCTACCGATACATATCGCCATCAGGCCTAACCGATACCAATACCTGCACAGAATTGGTATCGGCCAGGTATCGGTTGATACCTACTGCTATCAATAGGTATCGGCAAGCTATCGTTGATACCTTGATACCTAGTAGTATCAATAGGTATTGGCCGACACACCTCAATTTTTTTTTTTTTTCATTTCATCCCAAATCAGCTGATACTGGCCAATACACATATCGGCAAGCACCTCAAATATTTGTTTTATTTTTATTTTTATTATTTCTATTTCATCCCATATCAGCCGATACCGACCAATACACATAACAGCAACGACGCAGTCAGAGCATTCACCGATACGATGGTCGATGAGATTTAAAACCATGGTCAAGGACAAGGGGGCCTGGCAGTCTGGCACCAAAAATATATCAGAAACAAAGTATTGTCAATTAATAAAATCACTTTAAGTCGGAGCAATCAGAAATTTTTAAAGGGATTCAATTCGATCAATCCATATAAAGTAGGTGCACCTCATTTTGGAGCTCCTCGTGCCTGTGAAGGGATAAATCTAATTGTTCCTTCACCTGAAAAAAACAAGACCAAACACATCCTTATCAACATCAACAGCTTTATGAACACATATTATATATAAATATTCATTGATATTTCTAGGTCCTAATAAGCAAACCTGACGATATTACCTGTTCCTGATATTCATCACTGGAATTTGAAGACATTTCTCTACTCCGGCGATCGATGTGATCATCAAGACTGCTAAGAGACAATTGAAATAGAACTGCTTAGAGAAACAAAGAAGTATAATTAAGTAACTGTTGTGCACCCCTAATGAAGCAAATTACAGCTTGCTCTGAAAATATTCGATCGATAGAATAGCATAATAAACATGAAATAGCCCAATAGTAACAAGAAGAAATAAGTGAACCGCAATATCTCAAATCTCGATTTCAATGTCCATATAAAACAGCAGCAATATGGGACACGTTCCCCCTGTTTCGCACTTATAACATCCAAAATAAATGAATAAAAAATTCCTTCTTAAATTTTAAGAGGGCTGCTACATGCCCACCAATTTTTTCTTCATGCGCACCACTTAATGAATTTCCTTAAAACACACCAATTATTGCTAACTGAACACATAGTTTAGCCATTCCACCTGAAATCTGCTATTTGAAAACTGGGCAGTAGAGTTCAAAGAAGAAACCGAAAACACATAGCAAAATCAAAGAGAGTGCAAATTATTCCTAATTTCCGCTATTGCTCCTCCATGCATCTACTACCCATCTGGAACTGCTAGAGGACCTTGGGAATTTGAGGAAAAAAAACCTACAGCCTCTACAAACCAAAAACCATTTGAGGAAAAACCACACATGGACGGGATTTTAAACAGACATAAACACATTATCAATCAACCACTAAAACTTATCATCTGTAACTTACATGATTTGCATGTTGGTTCTTTTTTCTTTCTTTCTTTTTAATTCATATCGTATTCCGGCCGTTTGATGACTGAAAAGGACAATATTTCAATGACAAATTCATCAAAACATAACAATCCATGGACGAATGCATACCTTACGATCCTATCGCTACAACCAACAGCGATAGGCATCAACCGGTTAACGATTTATTTTTTTAACAAAAAAGAAACAAGTATAATAGTGTTGACACAAAAATTGTCTTTTTCTTGAATAAATATACAGATATAGATCCGTATACACTAATTATTTGTGTCCCTTTTAAATATTATGTAATAAATCTGTGTTGCAGGTTCTATGGATATCTTATCTCTGAATACACAAATATTATATAATAAATGTTTGGAGAAAATAGAAGACACCAAAAATGTGTCTTTTCTTCAGGAAGAGATGATTAAAGGATAAGAGAAAATAGAAGACACAAAAATGTATCTTTTCTTACGGGAGATATATCAATTCTTTTTTTCTCTCTTTCTCCTTATTTTCTCTCTTGTACTCTCCTTTCTCTCCCTTTTTTTCTCTATAAATATGGCCCACGTAGGCCATACCTGCGTAGGTTGTCCCATAGGTCGTGCCTGCGTAGATCGTGTCTGCATAGTTCGTACCTGCATAAGTCATACCCGCATAGGGTTTAGGGTTTAGGGTTTAGGTTGTGTCTGCGTAGGTCGTACCTGCGTAGGTCATGCCTGCGTAGGTCGATAGGTTGTCCCTGTGTAGGCCGTGCATGCGTAGGTCGTACCTGCATAGGTTGTGCCTGCATTGGTTGCATAGGTTGTACTTACGTAGGTCGTACCTGCGTAGGTCATCATCTTCGAACATGGGTCCTCTATTTTTTTTTATTAAGCAAATAACCACTTGCGTAGGCCAGATATCTGGAGAAGAATCTTTTCTCAATCCGAGTGAAGGATAAGACCCACGCATCCCTCACAACCCTTATTTTTGTAAACTCTTGCGAAAAACGTAAGATTATAACTTCCCGTAACCGCTACTATAAATCTATAAATAGTATATTTGTTCTCATTATTAAGGATCCAAAAATTCTTAGGCGAGAGCCCTGCCGAAAATTTCTCCAACTTTGATTCTCTTGCAAGAGACCTTAAGATATCTCTAAGATTCTTTATGTTCCCTCTTTTTTTTATGTAGAGTTTACAATGAGGAACAAGTCTGGATTGATACGTTTAGGATAAAAGTTGCAGCCCTTACCTAAAGGTGATAGCCTTATGATAAGAGTTACTGCTCTTACCTAAGTGCGATTTAGGGTTACAATTTGGGATTACGAGTTACGGCACGTACCCAATTTCTTGTGTACTTAGAGATACTTAAGTTACGTGGGTACAATTCGCATAACTCTTAGTAAACCGGATTGCAACCACAAATTTGATATTAGTACAGGTTGCAATCACGAACCCAAAGAATGATTCCGGACTCCGACACCTGAAATATTTGTCTAAAATGACTCATAACCATCAGATTTACTGGATTTGAATCGCGACCCTAAATTAAAGTTTCCCTCACGATTCAGGTCGTCACTCTCTCAAATGTAGGGTTTGGATATCAACCTTGAGATCGAAAATTATTTTACGGTAGATCATTTGACTTTTGGTCAAATAATCATAATACGATATTGTAACGAGATCCAACGGTGGATTTATTGCGTATTGATCAAATCTTCTAATTTTGGTCAAATTTAACCGTGAACTCATTGACTTTTAGTCAAACATTCATAATACAATAGTGTAATGAGATCCAACTGTGGATTTATTGCATGTTAACTAGATCTTGTGATTTTGGTCAAATCCAACGGTGAACTCGTTGATTTTTGGTCAAACAATCATAATACAAGATCGTAACAAGATCCAACGATGAATTTATTGGATGTTGACTAGATCTTGTGATTTTGGTCAAATCCAATGGTGGACTCGTTGACTTTTGGTCAAACGATCATAACACGGGATCAAGACAAGATCCAACGGTGGATTTATTGCATGTTGACCAAATCTTGTGATTTTGGTCAAATCCAATGATGGACTCGTTGACTTTTGATGAAATGATCATCATATGAGATCATAACGAGATCCAACAGTGAATTTATTAAATGTTGATTAAATCTTCTGATTCTAGTCATCTAACGTTGAACTAGTTGAATTTTAGTCAAACGGTCATAATACGCGACCGTAATAAGATCCAACGGTGGATTTATCATGGATTGATCAAATTTCATTATTTTTGGTCAAATCCAACGGTGAATTCATTAACTTTACGTTAAAATGATTATATTATAAGATCATTATATGATCTAATGGTGAAATCATCGCAAAATAACTTATGATGATAAAATCCTAAGGAATTTGATGATATCTGACCCGTGATTAGATATCCCATAACCAAAAGTTCTAATTCTTTGGATGACCAGACATCAGAAAATGGATCCGAGGTTTGAATTTGTCTTCTAGACAAGTGAGCATGAATTTATTATGAGACTCATCCACGAACTCATCCCCATATTTAACCATGCCTACAAATCGGATGGGTCTAACTTCCAGAGAAGGGGCTCTCGTCTCCAACGTCATTTATTTCACATCGCCCGAGTCTCTGATGACGAAAGCATATTGTGTGTCCATCTCATACCATGAAGACGAAGATATTAATGAAGACATAGACATTAGGATTTATCTTGCTTATTTCATAAATGTAATTACTTTTCTTTTCTTTAGTAGCTTTTAATCAAAGGTATTCAATTTTGATGTAATTAACAGGAATCGATTGCGATACCCGGAAGTGTAAAGTCCGTCATTTTCAATAAAACCCTTTCTTAACGAGGGGAAATTTTTTATGATTGATTTGTGTTAGATTTATATCATATGCAAATTTGTTGTTTACAAATAGCTTCAAGGGGAAAAATAAAAATAAAATAAACGAAAAAGCTTTTAGGCTTTGTGGCAACGTGGACAGGGCTAGCCGGCATCGTCAACGGCATAAACGGGTCGACAACGGCGTCGTGATGGCATTGGCGTAGGCACCGGCACAATTGAGGACGAATCCCACCAGAGAAGGACGAGAAATTAGAGACAGAGATGGGTTTTTAGGGTTTATAAAGGAAGAGGATGTTGATGGTGTGGATCCACAAGGATCAAAGAAGAGAAGATAGGGTATGTATGTCCAAGAGGAGGTCGTCGTAGGTGCATGCAACGATCAATGGATTAATGTTTTTTGCACGTTCCAAGATTCTTTCATTGCAATCAACCTTTCCGCACATGCAAACCCCGGTACACACTTAAATCTTAATACCAGCTCTTTGTGGAAGATAAGGCTTGCATCTGCAAATCCCTCGAGGAGATGAGAATGATATATGTGTGTGAGATGTCTTTTGTAAATAATGGGGTATGATGTAAAGCACCTACTTGAGTAGTTACTCTTGCGTGTGCGGGAAGATATTCCACGTCTGCTCGTAGCAACCCACAATTTTAAACCTAATCTTTTACAAGAAGTACAAAGTAGCTACTAAAATAAACCCAAACTAAGAAAGTAAGAGACAAATCCCTCAAAATCTGGTATGAAAGGCATTTTTAAATACCCAAGGTATCTAGAATTCCTAAAATAGGTGAGAAAGAGGGTATATTCCCTCTCCTAAAACTCTATTGAGAGAGAATGCTCTTTCCTACATAATAGGGGAAAGAAAAATGATTATGCAATATAGGTTAACCGAACACTTCACATCTCATATGTACGAAAACACTACGAATCATGAGCATATGCATCAATCATGCCAAACCATCGCTGCACCGTGCATAGAGAAGATCTCTTGAAAGGGAAGAAAGAAAGAATTATGAAGAATGAGATGAAACCCAAACTTTTGTACTCTGATACCATGTGAATCTTGAAAAGAGATTAACATTTCACGAATATAAATGAGGCAATCAAGAAGAAATAATAGCAAATAAGGTAGGGAGAAGAAATAGAAGCGAGAAAAGCAAAGTGAAACACATCAATATTGGAGGATGTGCAGTATGATGCATGTGCTCCCACTTTTATTAAAATTAGACTTGCTTTTATTACATCTTCGCCATTAATGGAACTTTTATTCGCAAATTACTTCTCACTAATACAACTACCGTTATGTATGTGTTAACAATCAGAGCTGTATATACAAAACTATATACGAGAAACTAATTCTTAACATGGTAGAATGCTACTCGGACTAGGACTTTTTAATTTAGTTAAGAATTATTATAAAAGAAATGCAAAGAGTGACGTGGACCATTAATGACTGATTTATTGTTTATTTATGTCCTAGAATTTCCAATCTCAAAAAATTGTGAATTCTCTTTACTATTGCTAATACTTTGTGGGACATTCTTAATTGTTTATTCTCTTTATCATTACATTTTGTAGAGCAAAACTTAGTTACCGGAAGCGGCAGGAAACGCGCAGTAGGTTGGGAGTGGTAGTGTCATCAAAAGTTTGAAATTCAACAATTATATTATCGGAAGCAAGATTCCAAAGCGGAAGTGGCAAGTTGGGAAGAAGATTCCTGCTACAAGGGGGGAAATTGTGGTTTGTATCACCCATAGAAGACTTACTAGACAATTTCCATTGAAATTAGATTTACGTTGCTAGTGATTGCTATTCTTAGCTGGTGTGCATTTGCTTATTAGTTAGTGTGTCAACATCTCATACTCAATTTAGTTACAGTAATGTACACCATGCAGGGACATTTTTTTGGTACAATGATCTCAGAGCTTGCTAAGAATCTGCATGCAATGCACCATGGCATTCCACATGCTTCTGAGTTTCTAACAGTCTTTTATCGCGTTTGATCTTCAACTACAGGTGGTACACAAGAGGAACAACAATGGCATACTGGCATGATGCACTACATTTATGTTTCAATATATCCTATTTCACCTTTTATAATTGCATATATTCTTTTAGCTGAGATACTTCGTATTGCTTTTTTTAAAAGTAAGCATACAAATAATGTTTACCTTTCTTTCGGTATATGCTCAAATGAAAAATTGTAACGAACAAAGGACGATGGGGCTTAATCCAACTCTAAGGCATTCGTTAGTGCTATGTCGTGTCTTCTACCGCTGCTACTTCGTCGGTCAGGGTACCCGCCAATAGTAATAGAAAATTGAAGAGACGGCTCAAGAGCAAATAAAAAGATATCGTTCCTGATTATCACTAATATTCAATCATAGAAAATCAGCCAAAAAGAAGCCATGTCAGTTTACTCTAAAGGAACTTTCAAGAAAATGTAGCTCAATTCAAGTTACATCAAGGAAATTTGGCTCCAAATATTCTTTTTGCACATCCCAGAACTGTAGCTAGGTTAACCAAATACGAGAAAGAGGCTATATAAGACAGGTGCAACAAAGTGCAAGTGCAACTTGCCCAGAAGCAAGGCCACCATGTTCCTTTGGGTCAGTTCCATCTCACCCGCCCCATGGGTCATGGCAACTACAAAGAAAGATTCCATTTGCTTTCAGCAATCCATAATCAACGGTGTTATGTTCATTTTGATATTTTAAGTATTTAAACATTTCCAAAATTCCAAAGCTTCCTTCCCCCTGATGCAGGCATTGGTATAACTATGCAGACAAAGATAGCATGTAGTTCAGAACAATATGGGTGTCATGATATTTTAATAATGAAATGTATGAGCTCTATGGAACAACCAGCATTGGATAATGTGCAGTATAATTGACCCATGATAATGCAACATACCAGAGCATTCAGGAAATGGAAGCTGAATTCAGCTATGTAAAGACTGATTTGAGTTTGTTTAAAATCAGTCTCTTGTGATCCCTTTTAAATCTTGGGATCCTTATAATGCAAGTACTGATGAAGCTTCTCTTCGATGGAAACAATCAAGGAATGGATCAACAGATTCCAGAGTTGACTCATCCTATTATTTTAAGAAATTGACCAATTTATATAGTCAACTACGCTTTTGAATATAATGGCATAAAACTCGGCACTCAATCATAGAGTAATCAAGTACATAGATTTCAAACCAAGTACCAGGGGTTCAAACCTTGGGTCTAGCTTAGAATCGTTCATTAATACTTGATAGACAAATGAGGATAAAGCTTTAGAATGCGGTCTGGAGTGAATGACTCATTTTATCTTAATACTCAGTTTATCTTAATACGCATCATTCATTTAAGACTCATTGTCATCCAATGATTCAATAGCCTACTTGGTAGGTAACAATCGGCTCCAAAGAGATTATTGATGTCAGCATTGTGTGACTTTTCTGGGCAGCATACATATCCAACAGACCCATAATTTTCTGATTTACCGATCCCACGGAGGACTAAATATTTAGCTAATCAAGGGACACACGAATCTAATTGGTGTTTAAGAACAAATCCCTAACGCAAATTTCTGTTTTGTCATTTAAAAATTTTAAAAATTAAGTGCAAAACTGGATGTGTTTCTCCAAAACTTTATAAAATGTTCTCATAAGAAAATGAGGTCATAAGTAATGCTACATAAAACACATTGTTCTCTTGATACCAAGCTTTCATAGAAGAAATGAACAAGCCATTAAAATTCATATTTATGAATATGAGAGATATCTCATAATAGTCAATGACGAATTAAATAATATATCATGAATAGTAGTGAGAACCAAGAAATAGGCTAGTAACATTGTAATAGTGCATAAAACATCATCTTACCCAAGCCGATTCTTTAATTGATGATCTTTATCCTTGTCTTTACTTCTCTCATGATCTTTAATTTTATCCATCTCTCTATCTCGGTCCAAATCTAGATCACGTTCCCTTGCCCGATCCCGATCATGGTTCCAGTTACGTTCTGGAGCATGGTCCTCCCGGCTGCGGTCTCGATCCAGGACACGTTCCCTTGTACGATCGTGATCACGTCCACGCTCATATTCTCTTTCACGTTCTCGATCACGGTCTCGAGAGCGACTGTCGTTTCTATCCCAGCGGTCTCTATCACGATCATCATCTCTTTCTCTATCCCTGTCCCTGTCCCACTCTACGTCCCTCTCAATATCACGAGGGAAATTATCGCATTTAAAATTTGCTCTCCCACCTCTGGTGCGCACTTCATTCACTCTTACGACTCTCCCGCCGATCGTCTAATTTAAAACATCTCAATGTCAATGACCTAAAACAGATAATAAAAGCAATAAAATACTATTTCATTCATTGTTAACTAGACATGTGGCACGGGTGTCAACTGCCAAGGTGTTAGGTGTTTGGCATGGAAATTTCTGAAAATTCCAATCCCATGGAACAACCATAAAAATAAAAAGAAAGAAAGCAAATACATATATATATATAGTAAAATTAAACTGAAGGGAAAACTTGGAGGGCTAGTTGAGATACCTACTTGTTGAGAGGAGAACACAAAACATATGTCACGAAGCTAACTTAAAATAATTCATATTATACATACGGTTCTCAAGGACCCAAGCTTTTTCCTTTATAATTTTACTAAACTTTATACAAAGTTTTCGCTAAAGGTTAAAATGGCAACTCATTTTATAGTGTTGAAACAAGGCACACATTGATGGAACCAAGTCGTGCTTTTTCGTACATGTATACAAGTGTTGTGCTGAGGAGTGTTCCTGGTGTCGGCACGGGGAAATCCCTAGAAAACTGGTGTCATCAATGGTCAGGGACCCTAGAAAACCAAACATGCCATACAGTTGTTCATAACGTTTCAAGATATATTATTATATTATCTGGACAAATTGAAACAAAATGTTTTGACAACCATGTCCAAGTTGTCCAATGGAAATTGTTCAGAGAATGGAGTGCCCTTCTTCTTTTTGTTGAGTGCCCTTATTAGGAACATTCTAGAAACAAAAAAAAAGGAAAAGAAAAGTATCAACCTTCTACCAATAAACTAATTACTGCCCTAAATCAAAGGAGAAAAGAAACCATACCCTGCCATTCATATCGTTAATAGCATCAATTGCAGATCTAGGATTCGTGAAAGTAACAAAGCCATAGCATTTCCCCCCAACTTCCCGATCATTAATTAGCTGCACGAAAAATTCAATAAGTTAGAATAAAAATAAAAAGTCAGAATGTGTATTCTTCCCCTAGAATGTAAATCTGGATAAATTTTCCAATACTACATATTCCAAAGTACAAACTCTGTTATTCATCGTGCTTCAAGCAGTAATGCATTCATATGAGTTGGAGTTGGCTTCAACCTTCTCAGGTCATCTATGTGCATACTATACGTCAGCATATGATTTTAGGCTAGTGAAAAACTAACAAATAACAACTAATGATCAAAATAATAATAAATGAACTAACAGCCCACTCTACTAAAGGATTCCTTGATGGCAAAAAAATTTTGATCGGTTCCATGATGGCGAAATTAAAGACTAAACATTTGCATTCTCACTGACAAGAAAAGTAAAACACATCGAACAACAAATAACAGAGGGCAAGACACATTTCTACCATATCAGGATCTAGATTCAATCATCTTTTTTTATGGCGTCTCACAGAATGTTGAAGTTACTTTCCCAATTCTTAAGAATGTATGGGGATATGCAACAGGGTCCTCTAGTAAAAAGTAAGATTTTTAGCAGGATATACATAGTAAATAAATATTGAAATTATCACAACAATGGTATATGTTACGGTCTTGTATTCTGTTTCTTTATCATACAAATGACCCCACTGTATACTCAACCATAATTTGAAGGGCCCTCCGATATATGAAATGAGAAATGTAAGTTATGAGATTACGGTTCGATTTACAAATTGTGGTATTCGGTTAAGAACAGAAGTAATTGTTGTATACGGTTCAGAATATAGTGTAACCTCTCTAGATTGCCTTTCCATGGTTGCAGTCATAGAGTAATGAACCACATTAATTGCCTGTTCTCAAGTGAGTTTGCTTGGATTTCTTGTCTCTTATTTTCATGACATCAAGAACGCTATGATATTTGTTTCATAACAAATAGAAGGTTCTGATCCACATTACTTTTGCAGTGATATATATGCTATGAAGCACGGATACGGATACGGTACACGGATGCGGAGATATGACTATTTTCAAAAAATCAAGATACGATACGTGTATATAAAATTATTTTTTTACATATTTTTATGTATATTTTAGGTTACTAAATGTAAGAAGAAGAAGATAAAAAATAAAATAAAAAATAAAAAAAATCTTAGAGAGACTAATTTAGAATGGGTAGGCTAAGCGCTGGTAGGCTCCTTTGATTTCTTCTTCTTCTTCTTTTCAGAAAAACCTTAAATCCCAAAATCGTAGTCTATTCTTCTTCTTCTTCTTTTAATTTATTTTTTTCGGAAACGCCTAGGATATGCATGCAGCCGTATCTCTCAAGTATCGGCATCCGACAAGGATACGATACGGATACGTTGCCAAAAATAGAATATCCGTGCTTCTTTGGATATATGTCATGTCAATCCACATTACATAATCATTATATGTATTCAACTTTGAAATATCAGCTTGCTTTTGTTTTTTGAAAGATAAGAAAAGGCATGGTTACCACTTACCAGAATTCACTTTGACGCCCCACAAACTATAAACTGATTAAACTAAATAGGTTAGCTCAAAGTTTAGAATAGCAATTTTGGAGTGTAACTCGTCTGCCTCTGGTTTTTTTTTTTCTTTTTTTTTCATCGGTAAGAAGGGACTATTATTAAAAAAGGAAAAGAATGAAGAACACAAGCTTGCAGTTAGAGGGTGAAGCAGAAAAAACAAAACCAACTAAAAATAAAGGCCCAAAAAACACAAAGAACCACACAGTATACAAGGAACCCCAACTAAGGCCAGACCCCAATATCCAAGCAGACCCAAGAAATCTCTCACATCGTGAAGTTACAAAGGCTAGTGATGCAGGCTATGCCATACATTAGAAGAATCCCTAGTATTCCCAGCTTTGTCCAACCTTATCCATTCAATCATAAAGTCTTTAACCAACGTCATAATCATAGCTGTTGGTGACGAGGACGCCGACATTATAGACATTGGATACAGACCGTTTCGCATGTACCGGCGTCGGGAGAAGCAGAACAGAAACGGAGATCAAAACCCGACTTAAAAGAAATCAGCATGTTGGAGCAATGCCAGTCAATCGATCAACTCTAGGAATTCGATCGATTGACTATAGCCTTTGAGGATTTAATTCTGGCGACATATATATAAGTCAATCGATCGATTGATTGGCATGTGACCAGAATTCGAATTTAAATTGTTAGGAGCAAACTTGTCTTTCTTTGTGTTTATTTTTGTTTTAGGGTTTTATTTTAGAGACCTCCTCTATAAGGTCTTTTAAAAATTAATGTAAGGAGTTGATTATCGAATGAAAAAAAAGTTTTTGCTTGTGTGCTTAAGATGAGCCTCCATGAAGAGTGAATCTTCGCTTCCTGAGACGGGTTTGGTGTGAAGCCCACAAAATCTATCTTCTATCTATCTCTTTATTTTTATTTTTTCTCTGCTTGTTGATCCCATAAACTTTAAATCCAGCCATTAACTTTTCCTAAATCTACACCGTTGATTTGAACCAATCTCCTAAATCCTCAAATCAGTCACCCCACATTTAAATACCCCAAAGTTTATAAATCTTAGATCCCATCTGAGTCTTTGAATCAATCTGATTCAAGCCCAGATTTCATCCGAGCCATTGAACCAACCCAAATCAGAACCCTTAGAACACTCGCGACTCCAACATTGAATCCCAAGCGGCGCCCTAATCTGGAATAGCTAGAGTTCTACCTCTAGACCGATCTACACCGTGAATCTAACGGATCTAGCGCACGGACTGGACCCTATTCACATTTAGCACAATTTTCCCAATGAAAAACTACAAAACCCGAAGGTATCCGCATTATTTTCAAGTTTATTGCTTAATTAATTTAGTTTAATTTCGGCAATTAATTAAATCATAGTATTCACGTAGTTTAGGGTCCTTGTCCCGCATCAGTTTTGGTATCAAAGCCTAAGTGCTAGGTTAGGGCATGTTGTGTGGCATATTCACTGTTTTGGTGTCAATCGATCGAGTACTCTTATTCAATCGATTGATTTTGATTGAATCTATTTGTTTATCCCGACAAAGCCTTCAATGTCAATCGATTGACTTTTCGATATCAATCGATTGACTAATACTCTTTGATTTATTCCATTTCACTTTTCTTTGCATTTATTTCAGTTATGGTCAAAAGTGTGCACGTCTTGTGTTCGATAAAAATTTTCTTTCATTGTAGTCCATATTTGCATACCCATTTAGAACCCGTATTAAATAGCTGTGGTCACCATGGACATGAATGGGATTTCCGATGTTCTTAATGGCATGAGAGCCGATTTGAAAGCAATCAATGATCGAATGGCTGCCATGGAACAAGCCTAAAGAAACCTTGAGGTTTCCGATGGGAGATTGCTAGAACGAGTCAATCAGTTAGATGAGAATGACGATTACCTTGAGCAGCGTCGTGAACATAACGGTCCACGTTTCGAACGCAATGGTTATCAACATGATCGGAACCGCAATCATAGGATGGATCATCGTGGAGATGACCACGATCCGGAAGGGAAACTCTTTAAAAATGTCCGAGTTGAGTTCCCAACTTTCGATGGGAGGATGGACCCTCAAGTCTTCCTCGATTGGTTATCCGATATGGATTAACTCTTTGAGTAGTTTAGCATTAGTGATGAGCGATGCGTCAGGCTCGCAAAAATGAAACTCATTGGTCAAGCCCGACTCTTTTGGGTCAACGTTGAGCGCATCAGAATGAATGCGGGATGTGCTCCCATTACCCGTTGGAAGGACATGAAGGAGCGACTTACAGAGAAGTACGTTCATTCCTCATACTACCATCGTCTCCTCGATCAATGACAAAATCTACGCCAAGATAGTATGCCCGTAGCGGATTACATTGGCAAATTTGAAGAATTCATGATGAGAGCCAAAGTGTCTGAAGACCCCCAAGTCACTCTATCCAGATTTCGCACCGGATTGAGGTTTGACTTGTAAAAAGAGTTAGTCTCTCACCCCGTTGAGACTCTCACCGAATGTTATACCGTCGTTCAAGACCTTGAACGATATTTGAAAATGATGATGGTGAGGCAATCTGAGTCTCATATCGATCAACCTTGTACCGGCGAGGTGAGGAGTAGTGCTGGAAACCCACCCCCCAAACTCACACAATCCACATCCGATGTGCGGTTTGACAAAGGAAAGGGTGTGGTAGGAGAATCCTCGAAAGGTGGCTCCCACATTAAGTGTTACAACTGTCAAGAGTTGGGACACTTTGTCGCCTAATGCCCTAAGAAAAACCTGCAAAGGAATCTCTACGTCGAGGGAGAGGGCAACGAGGATGACGGAGTTTTTGAAGAAGAGGTTTTTGAGCCGAACGCCACACATAGTGATGAGGAAGGTGATGACATGGGTCGTGCTCTAGTTGTAAGGTGTGCCTTTGCACAACCTCAACGGGATGAAAAGGAGGATTGGCGAAGGGAGAACATCTTGCACACCTTCGTTACATGTGGGACAAAGAGTTGTAGGGGTTATCGTGGATAGCGGAAGCTGCACCAATGTGGTGTCAAATCATACCATCACCCGCTTAGGGCTTGCACCCGAAGCCCACCCGAGACCATACAAGGTCGCATGGGTCGACTCCTCATCCATTCCCGTGTCTCAAAAGTGTCACGTACCAATACAATTGGGTTCGTATTCTGACACCTTATGGTGCGATGTGGTGCCGATAGATGTGGGCCATATCATTTTGGGAAAACCATGGCTCTACGACTTGAACGTGACCATTTTTGGCCGATCTAACATTTACACGTTCAATTATAAGGGCAAGAAAATCACTCTTACCCTTTGGCTCCCAAAACACCATCGCCCAACAAAGTCGAGAAGAAGGGCGGTCAATCCAAGACCATTAACATTGTGAGTCCTTTAGAATTCAAAAAGGCATCGTTAGATGAGAGTGTGGTGTACGTAGTTGTCACCGTTGAGAGTGCTCCTGAGTCAGTAAGCGAGTACCCCAAGGACGTCGAGCCAATCATGAATGAATTTGCGGATGTCTTCCCCGAAGACTTACCCAACGAGCTTCCTCCCATGCGTGACAGTCAACACGCAATCAATTTGGTTCCCGGATCTACCCTACCAAACCTACCCCATTACAGGTTAAATCCGGTTGAGCACGCCGAATTGACTCGGCAAGTCAATGAACTCCTTCAAAAGGGGTTCATCCAAGAAAGTTTCAGCCGTGTGTCGTACCCGCCCTACTCACTCCTAAGAAAGATGGTACATGGCGCATATGTGTGGATAGTCGTGCGATCAACAAGATTACGGTTAAATATCGATTTCCCATATCAAGGCTCGACGATATGCTTGATAGGATGGTTGGCGCCACTATCTTTTCCAAGATAGACCTTAAAAGTGGCTACCATCAAGTTCGCATTCGCGTCTGGCGATGAGTGAAAAACAGCCTTCAAGACCAAGGATGGTCTTTATGAGTGGATGGTCATGCCTTTGGGGCTATCAAATGCCCCGAGCACATTCATGAGGCTCATGACCCAATTGTTGAGGCCGTTTCTCGGCAAATTCCTTGTCGTATACTTTGACGACATTTTGATTTACAGTCATGACAAAGAACAACACATCATCCACCTAAGGATGGTTTGGGAAACCTTGAGGGGAGAAAGGTTATATGTGAATCTCAAGAAATGTACATTCATGCAACAATCTGTTGTATTCTTAGGATTCATTGTCTCGGCTGATGGGATGGTTGTGGACCCCGAGAAGGTTTAAGCCATTGTGGAATGACCCAAGCCTAGGAATATTCATGATGCCCGTAGCTTCCATGGATTGGCCACATTCTATCGTCACTTCATCCAGAACTTTACCACCATTATGGCTCCTGTTACCGATTGTATGAGAAAATGAGAGTTTCAATAGAGCAAAACTGCGACGAGAGCCTTTACCGAGATAAAGGAAAAAATGAGCACTGCACCCGTCATGCGTCTACCCGACTTTTCTAAACTCTTTGAAGTAGTATGTGACGCGTCGAGTGTAGGAATAGGCGAAGTGCTTAGCCAAGAGGGCCACCCCGTGGCCTATTTTAGCGAGAAGCTTAATGAGGCGAAACAAAAATACTCCACCTATGATAAGGAGTTCTATGCAGTCGTCTGATCTCTTTGGTATTGGAAGCATTACCTGAGACTGCAGGAATTTGTGTTATTTTCTGACCATGAAGCCCTACGCTTCCTTGCCTCACAGAAAAAGTTGAACCCGAGACACACAAAGTGGGTCGAGTACCTTCAAGGGTTCACATTCATGTTAAAGCATAAGGCCAGTGCTGAGAACAAGGCAGCTGATGCACTTAATCGACAGGTGATGACTTTGCGCACTATGAGCACTGAGGTTGTTGGATTTGAGCAGTTGAAACAAGACTACCTGAGTGCCCAGATTTTGGGCCGGATTACACTGCTCTTCTTGATAATCCGAACAACCTTAACTCCAAGTATACCCTGCAAGATGGGTATCTGTTTAAAGGAAATCGCTTATGCATCCCTCGCACCTCATTGCGTGACTTTCTCATTTGGGAGTTACATGCCGGAGGGATTGCAAGCCTTTTGGGCGCAACAAGACCATTGCGCTCGTTGAGGATAGGTTTATTGACCTAGCCTTATGAGAGATGTTTCACGGGTCATGAAACAATGTTGTACATGCCAAGTGGCCAAACAAACTAAACAAAATACAGGTTTGTACACCCCGTTACCCATGCCACACATCCCTTGGCAAGACATATCTATGGATTTCGTGCTCGAACTTCCCAAGACCCAACGGAAGCACGATTCCATTTTTGTGGTGGTGGACCGCATCTCTAAGATGGCCCACTTCATACATTGCCCTAAAACCTCTGATGCGACTCACATAGCCAAATTATTTTTCGGGGAGGCTGTGCGTCTCTATGGGTTACCCAAAACTATTGTGTCGGATCGGGACATGAAGTTCACTAGTTACTTCAGAAAAACTTTATGGCACATGATGGATACCATGCTCCAGTTTTCTTTGGCCTATCATCCTCAAACCGATGGCCAAATGGAAGTCACCAATAGGAGCTTAGGTAATCTCCTTCGTTGTCTAGTCGGTGATCATATTAGGACTTGGGATTCTACATTACCAATAGCCGAGTTTGCATACAACTCTGTCAATAGGTCCCTAGGCATGAGTCCATTTGAGGTCGTACATGGACATAGGCCAAGGACACCATTAGATTTAATCCTCATGCCTGCATCATATCGAGTGTCTGAGTCCGCGGACACATTCATAACTTGCACATCGAAATTAGACAAAAAATTAATTCAAGCAATGAACATTACAAGGTAACTGCGGATGCGTATAGGCGTTTCAAAGAATTCCAAGTGGGGGATTATGTGATGGTTCGGGTTAGGCCTGAATGATTCCCATCGGGAGTCACGAAGAAGCTCCAAGCCCGCGGCGCTGGGCTTTTTAGAATTGTGGCACGGAGCGTGCCTAATGCGCATGCTCTCGAACTTCCGCCGAATATTGGGATCAGTTCTACGTTCAATGTGGAGAACCTAATTCCTTCTTTGGGCTCAACCCCACCCCCTACCAACCCTTTCCAAGCAACCCCGAGCCCAAACCCCCAGCCCCACCCTGCAACCTCTACCATTCCTTTCCCCACGTAAGCAGAGGAGAGATGAAATTGAAGGGATACTTGATGATTTTATGGTATCCACGCATGGTGGAGGGTTTCAGAAATACTTGGTCAAGTGGATGGGAAAGCAGGACTCCGAGAATACGTGGTTAACTGAAGACGAGGTGCGATGCTTGGACCCCGACGTGTTCGATCACTATCACCACGCCGCTTCATCGGTGATGAATCCTTTTCGGCCTAGGAGAATTGGTGAGGACGCCAACATTGTAGACATTGGATGCGAACAGTTTCGCATGTACCGGCGTCGGAAGAAGCAGAACGGAAACAGAGATCAAAACCCGACTTAAAAGAAATCAGCATGCTGGACCAATGCCAGTCAATCGATCAACTCTGGGAATTCGATCGATTGACTATGGCCTTTGAAGATTTAATTCTGGCAACATACATATAAGTCAATCGATCGAAAACCAAGAGTTGATCGATTGACTGGCATGTGACCAGAATTCGAATTTAAATTGTTAGGGGAAAACTTGTCTTTCTTTGTGTTTACTTTTGTTTTAGGGTTTTATTTTTGAGGCCTCCTATATAAGGTCTTTTAAAAATTAATGTAAGGAGTTGATTATTGAATGAAAAAAAAGTTTTTGCTTGTGTGCTTGAGATGAGCCTCCATGAAGAGTGAATCTTCGCTTCCCGAGAAGGGTTTGGTGTGAAGCCAAGGGTGTGAAGCCCACAAAATCTATCTTCTATCTATCTCTTTATTTTATTTTTTTCTCTGCTTGTTGATCCCATAAACTGTAAATCCAGCCATTAACTTTTCCTAAAATTCCTAAATTTGTACCGTTGATTCGATCCAATCCCCTAAATCCTCAAATCAGTCACCCCACCTTTAAATACCCCGAAGTTTATAAATCCTAGATCCCATCTGAGTCCCTGAATCAATCCGATTCAAGCCCAGATTTTATCTGAGCCATTAAACCAACCCGAATCAGAACCCTTAGAGCACTCGCGACTCCAACATTGAATCCCGAGCGGCGCCCTAATCTGGAATAACTAGAGTTCTACCTCTAGACCGATCTACACCGCGAATCTAACGAATTTAGGGCACGGACTGGACCCTACTCACATCTAGCACGATTTTCCCAATGGAAAACTACAAAACCCGAAGATATCCGCATTATTTTCAAGTTTATTGCTTAATTAATTTAGTTTAATTTCGACAATTAATTAAATCATAGCAATCACGTAGTTTAGGGTCCTTGTCCCGCATCAATTGGTTTACCATTTCTCTGCAAGATTCTATTCCTTTTTCTCCAAATAGCCCAGAAAACAGCAAAGAGATGCCCTCCAAAGAGAGACTGCAGTGTCTTCAATCTGTACACCCTCGCACATATTCAACAATTGTGTATGGTCTTCAGGCTGACCCCAACTTTTATTGAACAACCGATAGATAGTTACCCAATTATCACTAGCAACAAAGCAATGAATAAAAAGAAGCTGATCAACATTAAGGATATGGCCCCAGGCAAAGCTCCAGCCAAATATTTTGACTTTTGGGGTAGGAGCTTTCCAAACACCAGACCACCACTCATGAATTATCTGCCTCTAGTATTAATGCTAATTATATAAAATCGATTTCAGAGTAGTTAGTTGCTTGCACACTGTTAGAAATTAAACTCTTCCTCTATGTTTTCTTGATGTATATGTCTTTGACACAGAAGTAAATGCATAAAAAGAACATATAAAAGAGAAAACAGATAGGAACTCAGATTTGATAATATATAAATGTAAAACTTCAACAGAACTCCTAGTTAAAATTTTAAAATACAAACATCACTACAATGTTTTTAAGTAAAACTCCTAATACCACCTGAATTCCTAATTAAAATATAATTCCAACATAACACCAAAACAGTCGATAATTGAAACAGCCCATAAAACAGATTAATGATAACTCAAAAATAGGCAAAATCATAACCAGTTGATCAGCCCTAGTTGAAGATTGAAAAAATAAACTTCTAGTTAAAAATTTAAAATAGAAAACTAGCATCACTACAATGTTTATAAGTAAAACTCATAATACCACTAGAATTCCTAATTAAAATATAATTCTAAGATAACACCAAAACAGTCGATAATCGTAAACAGAATTAATGATAACTCATAAATAGGCAAAATCAAAACCAGTTGATCAGTCCTACGTGAAGATGGAAAAAAACTTATAATTACTTAATTACTAATGTATATAAGATAGCCCTGCCTACCTGTGATTCTTTTATATTAGGGAGCAACACCATTAACATAACAATAAAAGATAGCCCGCCTGTGATTATCTTAACTTTAGATGGAAGCACCATTAAACTAATTTAATTAGATATTTTGACCAAACTGGCCTAAAATGATTGTTGGCTGCTGAATGAAAAAAAGAAGAAAGAAAACCTAGACTGTCAAGTCTCAAGCACCTAGTGATAAAAAATGAGAGAAAATCTGAGTGCAGAGGCGATTTAAAAAAAAAAAAAAAACAGAAATTTGAGTGCCGAGAAATCAGTAAACATAAACCAAAAAACGAAAGAGAAATCTGCTGTTTTGCTCAGTGGGAAAAAAGAAGAGATATACCAAAAAAAAAAACTTATTCAGAGATTTGTTGAGTGCCGAGAAATTTCTCAGGAGTGTCGAGAGAGGGAGAGAGGGAGAGAGAGAGAGAGAGAGAGAGCCATCAGTGTCATGAGAGCCGAGGTATCTGAGAGCCAACTCTCTCCACTGCCGAGAAATCTATTGTGAGAAATCTGAGTGTCAACTCTCTCGACTATTGAGAAATATATCATATCTAAGAGACGAGAGAGAGAGAGAGAGAGAGAGAGCAGCAGCAGCAGCAGCCATCGAGAAAAAGAGTTGTCGACCCGAAAGATGTTTAGTGATGCGGGGCATTAAGAGGAGAAAAAGGATCACCTAAATCAGCTATTAACGGAGCTGTTTGAACCAGGTTTAGGAGGTTTGAAGCAGCTGTATAATCTATAATCTGGAGATGTTTTGAGAAGATATGGAGCAGGCTTTGGAGCAGCTTGGAGGAGCCGGAGATTAACGAGATCTTAATCTCAATAGGCCTGCCCCTAATGTGTTCACTTAAGTGATCACGTGAAGGGAGGGAAACCGAGATCTTAATCTCGGGATTAAGATCTCAATCGCAAGTTTCTTTTGGGTTTTTTTTATTTCTGTTTTTAAAATTATCGAGTCCTAGATTTTAGGGGTAAATGGTAGGAAAGTTATTTTCTTTATTCGTGGCAAAGTGACTAGGACTTGGTCTCTCTTTTCTTCTTCTTTCTCAACAGGAAAGCATCAACAAAACTGCCCTTCATAGATCGAGATTGACATGGTATGAACTAATCTATTTGTTTCCCTTTTTCTTTATAAATGTAAGCAAAACAGCAGTGCAAAACAGATTATGATTTTTGTGATTGGAATAAGACATTAGTTTCCTTTTCGAGTTTCTTTTGAGAGACAAATTGTAAGTCACGAGAGTTTTCACTATGCCTTCCTCTTAAACTGCTAGTTCTTGTTCAGATTTCTTGTATGATCTGGAGATTTTTTGAGACCCTAGATGCTGCCATGATCAGCCTTATTAGGCTGCTCTACAGGCTCAAAGTGGATTTGTTGGATGGTGAGGTTGATATGCTTCTGTGCCTTCTTGAAAAGGCATACATAGCAGTGGATTACTATTCACCAGTTCTACAACATTAGTTTGGGATATTAGTATTACTAATTTTGCATCAAAGCTAGTACCCTCTCAAATATGGAGGTTCATGCTTTCTCATCAGATGGTATCAGAGCGGGTGTTTACCATAGGAAAACCGATGAAATTATCATCACGGGTAGATGCCGTGATTGGATTGATTGGAGCGTGAAGCTCAAAGGGTGTTCCAAAAGTTTGATCGAATGATTCTTCCCCGTAGAAGCAAGCCGGGGACGCCATCGGAATCGTAAGTCACGATTTGTGAAGAACCGATGCGCAAAAGTGACATGCATGTTGTTAGCACTTAACACAGTCATTTTTTTATCTCAAAATTCGAACAAGATGACTCGATCAAAGAAAGGGTATCCGATAAAGTTTTTGAACAAGATCAACGCTAGGATCATGATCTTCATGCCATAGAGGCTTTGGATCAAGTTTTAACTATTGATCACGAGTCCGATGAAGAATCCAACGGTGAAAGAGTGGTAGATCAAGTCTCAATCAATGATGAAGCGATCAAAGAGAAGTCTAACGATGAGAAGGCTTCTAATCTTAAACAAAAAATGATTAACAGCCTGATGAAGATCACGATGTTGACAAGATGACGGATTCCCATCCTGAATAATTCCAACAGTCCAATGGAAATCTTGAACACGAAAAAAAAAGCTAGATCAAATAATCGTTAGGTATCAATCGCCCAATGATAGTACCTACAAGATGAATGGCGTAGATCAAAATTATCTCAATGAATGTGTAATAGTCGTGAAAGGAATTTCGCCGGATTAGAAAAAATTTCGATTATGGGAACATGAAGATTCGAGCGACAGCCAAAGACAAAGAAAACGGAAGGAAAGGGCCAGAGACAAGGCTTGGAAGAGAAAGACGAAAATTATGGAAGAAGATGCAACGAAGAAAAGTTGGCAGACCCAATACAAAGACTAAATCAAAGCGAAGTTGGAAATCAACTCATCAAAGTCAAGTTTTCTCAACCCGAGGAGAATGATGGGGGGCAAAGACATGGAAATCACCTAAAACAACCATTAATCGAGCTGTTAGAACCATGTTTAGGGGGTTTGGAGCAGCTGTATAATCAAGAATCTAGAGATGTTAGGAGAAGACATGGAGCAGGTTTTAAAGCAGCTTGGAGGAGCTGGAGGTTAACGAGAGCTTAATCTCAATAAGATTGTCCCTCACGTGTTCACTTAAGTGATCACGTGAGGGGAGAGAAACCGAGATCTTAATCTCGGGATTAAGATCTCAATGGCAAGTTCCTCTTGGGTTTTAT
Organism: Chloranthus sessilifolius; assembly: GCA_021018995.1. Taxonomy (NCBI): domain Eukaryota; kingdom Viridiplantae; phylum Streptophyta; class Magnoliopsida; order Chloranthales; family Chloranthaceae; genus Chloranthus; species Chloranthus sessilifolius. The sequence continues at coordinate 17,875,798 of CM037593.1, read as the reverse complement.
TTCTTTTTTCTTAAGTTATCGAGTTGGGTTTTATTTTTATTTCTTTAAGTTATTGAGTCCAAGATTTTAGGGGTAAATGAAAGGAAAGTTATTTTCTCTTTTTGTGGCAAAGTGACTAGGACTTTTTTCTTCATATATGTAAGCAAAACATCCGTGAAAAATAAATAATAATTTTTGTGATTTGGAATAAGAAAATAATTTTCTTTTGGAGTTGCTTTTGAGAGACAAATTGTAGGTTATGAGTTTTCACTTTGGCCCTCCTCTTAAATTGCTAAACCTTGTTCAGACTTCTTGTTTGATCCGGAGGTCTCTTGAGACCTTAAATGCTGCCATGACCACAGTCTTGTTAGGTTGATCTACAGGCTCCAAGTGGATTTGTTGGGTGATGAGGTGGATTTGTTGTGTTGCTACTACTGTTTCATGAGAGACAGCTCATTTATGGCACTGTCGTAGTCGTATTGGGCATGTGTCAATTCCTATTTATGTATTTTGTTTCCTAGGCAGTTAGAAAACTTTGCTGTTTCAAAATTCCAATGTAAAATGTATCAAATTATTCAAATTTTAAAAAAATGTTGAAATTCTCATCCATATAATGGTGATAGATGTAACACACCATTTCAGATTGATCATTCTAATGTTTAGGGATTGTTCATTCTAATGTTTAGACGTCATCCCTTGATACTTCTTTACAAGGCTATTGTTACTTTTATCACATTTATTCGTGATTGCACAAGGTTTATGGAGCTACATATGTACTTGCTACTATTTTTTGCCTATTTCATAAGTTAGTCCAACTCAATGTCAGACTAATGTGAAGATCTTGCGATTTGACAATGGTAGGGAATACTCTTATCATCTTCAGTCCTACCTACATGAGCATGGTAATGAGGGACAGACAACTTGTCTTTACAGAACTCAGTAGAATGGTGTTGAGAACAAAAAAAATTGTCATATTCCTGAGGTTGCTCGTTCTTTATTGCTCAAAATAAATGTTCCAAGAAGATTATGGTCCGAAGTTGTTCTTACAGCCTGTTTTTTGATCAATTATATGTCTACCCCTATTCTTAAAGGAAAATCTCAATTCCATGTGTTGTGTCCTAAATTCCCTCTCTTCCAGTTCCTCCTCGTCTCTTTGGTCTGTCATGATAAGCTAGAACCTATGGTTGTTTGATCCCTTTTTCGGCAAGCAATTCATCACCATGGTCATCACCTTCTTTAAGTCCACACCTTTACGTTCTTCCCTTACACCAGAATAACCTATTCAGTGGGAGAGCGGTAAGGAAGAAGAGTGCATTGTTTCATTAATGCAATCATGGCATTAGACGCGTGGAGCGCTGCATGAAGTTTCCTTGATGGGAAAGAAACTTCATGCACGATATAAAATGGTGGTGTTGTCCTCTCCTCCTCTTGCAACAAGTCTCCTCCCATTGAGAGTGCATTAGAGAGAGAGAGAGAGAGAGAGAGAGAGAGAGTGGTAGAACACATCATGGGTGCCGCGAGGGCAACGCGAAAGCAGCGCGAAGGTGACGGCAACACCGGTGATGAAAATCACTGGCGAAGCACCAAGGTCATGTAAGCTATTTGATTTATTTTCTTCTCTTTATTGTGAACGTTCACGGGGCCTAGATCAGTAGGGCATCAATTGCCTTTTAGGATCCAAATCCCAACACAAGTAGCAGTCCATCATTGGAACATGTCACCGTTTAAGAATTAAAAATAACCGTTGATATTAGAGTACACAGATCGGATGGTTCAAATCTCCCAAACAGCATGATTTCCAGGTCCACTTCAATTCAATGTATGAGCTAACTTTGACAGCTTAGAATGCTCCCATGTACACGTTTAATGGTATAAGATCGTTTAAACATCAAAATAAATGCTGTTTAAATGGCGGTCAGTAGAATCAGTCCCTTCTACAAACACCTTACATAAATAAACGAAATATTTATACAATTCACAGTTTTGCATCGTTTAATACAAAGAACAAGAAAATAAGCGAAACTTCAGAAACCCTAGAGAGAGAAAAAAAAAATGAAAAAGGAAACGGACCTTAACGGCGACGACGGCGCCGTACAAATCGAAGACTCTTCGGATGCTCTCCTCCGATGATTCGTACGGTAGTCCGCCGACGTAGATCGAATTATCGTCGTCGATCGTCATCTGATCGATTGTGGAATGTGGAGAAAAAATGGCGCCAATTTTCTGCTCCTTGGGTACTTTTTAAGCTGAAGAGCTTCGAACGACGGCAAGCGTTTGCTTTTAGGCCTCGTTCGGGTGTTTCCTGATTTTTCCCAGAAAAGCTCAGATTTTGCTCAGATTTTGGACACTCAGATTCCTGATAGATTCTTAGCGAACTCAGATTCCTGATTTTTATCATATGCGTTCTTTAACCACTCAGATTCCTGACAGATTCTTACAAAACTCCTTTGTTCTTAAACCACTCAGATTCCTCTCAGAAAATCCTCAGAATAGCTTCAATCAGTGATTATACTACGAACGTAGAAACGTGATCTTAATCATCGGTTTATGTGCCGTACTCGAATTTCTCTCAAAATTTACGGGCAACCAATCGAGATGAATAACATATTTGACTGAGTCTTTTTCAATTTGATTTAATTACTATTATTTTTAAAATGGGTCCCTAACACTACCATTGCGATTATGCAGCGTCGTCACCATAAGAGTCGAGGAGTATGACAACCTATGACGGTGACCCTCACCTTGAGAAGAGTCATTTGGGATACGATACAACCCATATGATTTGCTTACTACGGAGAAATAATAAAATATGAAAAGAGACAAGCTTCAGAATTATAAAGAAATCACAAATGATCATACATAAATAACCAAAGTGGATAGGAGAACAATAAACATAAAAAGCCAAACACTCATTTAAGAAACGAGATCTATGCCACGATTTGAAGACTATAATATAAAATCGATAATTCTAAAGATAGATATGAGAAAAAGGATATCGACTAGCATACAATGCATCGATCATTTTAAGAGTCGTCATCGATTACGTACAAAGTCGTTATTGGCTCTATCTGAGTCGCCATCGATTATATTAAAAAAAAAATTATATAATCGATAACGATTACATCAGTCGATGCCGATTATCTTGAAGTCGTTATCGATTACATAAAAAAAAATTAAATTATATATATATTTTTTTTTTTTGTAATCGATAACGATTCTCAGATCAGTCGATCCGTTGAGTCGTCATCGATTACATAAAAAAAATAATAATAATAATAAATAATATTATTTTTTATGTAATCGATAACGATTCTGCTGAAGTCGATGTCGATCTTCAGATTATCGATTACATAAAAAAAAATTTAAAAAAAAATAATAATTTTTTTTTTTTTTTTTTTTTATGTAATCGGTGACGATCAGAGTCGAGTCGATGCTGCATCGAGTCGCATCGATTACGACATGGCCATGAATGCCTTTCGCAAAGGGAATCGGAGCAGAGATGGAGGCAAGTGTTTTTGAATCGAGGCTGGCCCCTACCTATCGCCATGGATGGTTGGGGAAGACGATGCAATAGCTTCAAAGAAGCTACTGCGTAGCTGGGGAGGACACATAGTTTTGATCAGCTGCATAGATGGATGAGGAGTATACTTCACCAACCCAGATTCTGAGCTCAGAATCTGAGCTAATCCGAGAGGTTTGGTCAAACGACCAAACGTCGTTTTCACTCAGATTCCCGCTTCCCAAAATTGGCTCTCGAACGTGGGCTTTGCTCAGATCTTGCAAAAAAACTCAGAATCTGCCCAGATTCTGAGTATTTTGGGTTACCGAACGAGGCCTTAGAGTGGACTAGTGATAGAGTTAGTACTCTATGTATAGCCAATGCACAGACAGTGAATTGTATATGGGCCTAACTGGGCTGGTCTTGGAACAGTAACGACTTGGCCAACGTGGTTGTATATGGGCTAAGCACTAGAAGCCCAATTTATAATAGGCTGGCCATGCATGGCCCCATAACTATTTGGGCCGGGTATGGATTGGCTTCCGCACCTCGACTAGGAATCAGTTTGCAAAAGCCTGGGCGAATTCGACCATTGATGTCGTTAAATAGTCAATGAGGCGAGATGGCTAACGGGCTAAGTTATGTAAACTCCATAAACAAATAAACAAATAGCATCACGGTGTCAAATCAAGTATCGGTCCATAGACCGATATGTATCAACCGATTCTAATATAATATACTTTTTTAAAAAATAAAAAAATCAAATAAATAAGGTATCAGCCGATACCTGATCCGCATTGACTAATACCAGATATGTATCGGTTGGCCAAAATACATATATGTATCACGGGTACTTGATACCATGAATAGGATGGCTGACCCAGCCGAATTACTATTGGAACGAATACGGGCAGATTGGTGGTATTTCAGCCTGCTTCCATGAGCTATAAAAGTTTGGCAGCCCGGCTCCAATTGAACGTATCTTACTAATGTATGAAAATAATTTTAATAAAAGATGATAGATTATATAACAATCTAATATTCTCATTATTAAACTATTCAGCGGTTTAATATGGATTTTTAGTAAAATAATACTTCATCCTTTAAAAGGCTAGTAAACATGCAATTGCTCTATAAAATTATAAAAATAATAATAAATTTATAAAATGAAAAAAGTCTATGAGTTCTAATGTATGGATGAATCTATGCATTCAAACCTCAAATCATATATTGCATATCACCTGATTTCAAGATATTGCCTTTTTTGAATCATGAGCAATATCGTATGCCATTTATTAAAAAAAAATTAATTTTTTTTTATGGTCTAAATTTCTCACATTGAATTTTCTATCGTTTGACCATATTTTTTATCATGGATGTCCACTCCTTTTCAACAGTTTTTATTCATTGAATGCAATAGCTATGACATAAAGTAATACGTCGGTAACATCAACTAAAATATTATCAGACTGATTTGATTTCATTGCTTGACTCAATTTTCTAATCACGTCGAGTACATGAACTTGACCCCTCGGATCAATTTCGAGCATGAATCTTTGAAGGTTAGGTTGACAAATTTTTTGTATGCAAAATATAAAAAGATAAGGGAATTATAGGAATTGAACTAAACTAGCTTTGGTAAGAGCATACACTGAAAAAATTTGGGTCAAATGTGTAAAACCTAAGGAGCATGGTGGGATGGGTTTTCAAATGTGAATGATGAAGCACTGACGCATGCCCTTACGTCAGAATACAATTATCAAGGGACGAAGCGACTGCAACTAATCCACCCAGCACACGTGTCCCACTCAGCGGCGGATTTCAATTCACTTCAAGTCCGCATTCATCAATCAATAGCGGATTCCAAACCACCTCAAGTCCGCATCCATCTATAAAAGGGTTAGCCTGGGGATTGTCCAGAACACCGAAAATTCACACCGAGTATTTTCATTCTCTCTTGTTCTTTCTTTCTTTAGTATAAGAGTGTATCGGAGAAGTCCTGCATATCGGTAAGACTTCTCATAGCATTGTATATATTTGTTTAATGCATGCATAGTAGCAGCATAGTAGTTGCATAGTGTGTGTATAGTGTAATATTCCTTATGTTTTAAGTTGTTTAATATATTTCTGTTTTATTAGTCATTTGTTTATGCATTAGAGTTTCTTCCCGTGTGCTTCCTTGTCTTCCGCAACCACGTCTTCCCCCTACTCTGAGTTTGGTATCAAAGCCATGTCCGACTAAGCCCGTGGTAATTACATATGGCGGGTGGCTAGTGTTGGAATCTTGAGAGGTAGTGAGTCGTGATTAGGGTGGCTAATCATGGGCGTATGAACTACTGTTCATCGTCTTCTTCAGTGGTTTTTATGGATGACTTATAATGGTCTGTTTAGATTTACTACTATGCTGTGGCAGCGTGGGAAGTCGCGTTGGGATGACTTGATGGCATTGTAGCAGGGATTGCGTTGTTGCCGATTGATTCCCCGTAAAAGTCGGTGAATGAGACGCTTGATTTTACAACGGTAAATCTAAATGAATTTAAGAAGTCCATAGAAATTTATGGAGAAGAAGGTAAATAGTAATTTACTATGCTGATGAATAGTATTCCGAATCACTATTCACTATAGTAAAACTATTCCAACATTACTATTCCTATATGTAATTACAGTCTTATTGGTTTTATCAAAAGCTCTTTTACCCTTTCTTTTTACTGTTTTAAAATTTAAAAAAAAAAAAAAAAAAAAAAATCAAAATTCATCAATTATGTCTCTTTTTAATTTTCCCTCCAAAAAATTAATAAAAAATAAACAATTAGATAAATGGTCTCAAATTGATGACCAACAAAACCAATTAAATAGATGGACAATTCCTTCCATCAATCCTAAAACAATCTATCAATATGGATGGAAAGATTGGTCCACCGACATGTCAATCAAAACTACTGAGTAAACTCTCAGTATAAATGAAGAAAGTCAAAATAAAGGTTTTCAATTACTTTCTAACGAAGATCTTTTACATGACCTTCATAGTTTCAAATTTCTTCATTTAGGATGCATTCAAGTTGCATTCAAACCTTTGACCTTATTGGGTCTTGAAAATACTAGTATACTTAGCACTCTCAGAGATGCTAGATGCCTTGATTGGCAATCTTCTCTGATGGCTGCTATTGAGACCAGCTTGTGCCTTGGTCCAGTATACTACAATGTTTTCCCAAATTTAACTTTATCTTTAACAGATAAAAATATTTTTCATGCTTGTACCCTTCATCTCCAAACTGAGGGATACAATTTTATGCCTGGATCAGAGACCATTGCTCTGATCTATCGCCTTCATTATAAGGTAATGACTTCTCTGATTCCTAAAATTAATTATCAAAATGAACCAGGAAGAACAGTCTTAATCGAGACTAATAGTGCAACCACTAATGTTGCTACACGAAAATTATGTGAATGGGAAAATATTGCTTTTCCTGACGCTTGGAGTATACCTCAAGTTGTCTCACCTAAACCAATTTTAAATCAAGAAATTGAACAAATTGTTCAAAATACCCAGGGAGATGTAATCTTAAAATTCGATAGATCTACATCTCACAGAACTTCTTATAGGAGTTCTTCTTCTGATACGAGGTCTCGAGGTCCTTATAGAGTATCTATACCCTCATCGCTCGATCATCTTATTCGTAAGCTAACTCATCCGCTCTTCCGAATTTAATCAACCCAATCTGGAAGGAATCCAAGTTTCTGAACAACAGATTCCTCATGGGATATATACCCAACAGCAGAGGGAATCCCCTACTGCTAGCGAGATGAATTTCTCAATCCATTAATAAAAGTTTTATGGCTTTTATAAAACTAGAAAACTTTGTAATCAATAGACAAGAAATCAATGCTGAATTTCAGCAAGATAAATATGCACCATTCCGTGAATGGTATTTTAAAAATTTTCTCGCATCGTAATTGCAAAAATTCAAAGAACAATTTTATCAATATATTGAAACTTTTTACCAAGTAATTCCATTTGTTACTTGGTTCAAAGCAACAAATTATCTTGAAATGAATCAAGAGGAAAGGAGAATATTTCTCCTTGAGGACTTTCAAAAGGAATGGCAGAAGCTTGATGGTTCAATCATTCAGTCGATTCATCCTCCTGTTGAAGCCCTCAAACTTACTCAACCTAATACAACAGCTACTTTGGAAGCCACTGCTTTCATCAAACCTGTTGAACCGATCCCTCATTCAACAAAAGTTGATTTATCCCATCTATATAAGCAAAATAATTTTACTAATTTAAATTTACAGACAATTAGTATGCAATTAAATAGGATTGAAAATATTCTTTCTTCTCCACCAATAAACAAAATATCAACCTTAAAGGTCGAACAACCAAACATCAAACCTCCTCTAGAAATTTCTGGACTAAATCTGTCATCAAAATCTTATATGATAAAGCAAGAGGAATTTATTGATAAACTAACCTCCAGGTTACACTCTTTATCACTCAATCCAGAAAAGAAAAACAATAATTTTCAAATTAATGTATTGACTGATAGAGAAAATGCCAATTTAGCAGAAATACAAGAAATTCAAAATAATTTCGAATCCTTACAAAATAGCATGGAGCTTAATAAACTCCAGTATAATTGGGATGGTGGTAATACTCGATATTACTACCATAGACCTACACCTCAGGATCTTCTTTATGAAGAAGATCATATCGATATTCAAAATTCTTATGATTATCGATCCATTTATGAATGGAACATTGATGGTAAATCTGAATACGGGATTTTTGCTGTTCTACATAAAATTTTCATGTACAGTACCATCTTAAAACAACATCAAAATTCTGATCAAACAATTGCTCGATATATTACTACTGGATTTTCTGGTATGTTGAAAGGATGGTGGGATAATGTTCTCACAGCCACTCAAAGTGAAGAAATCCTAACTTCAACTAAACCAGTCAAAAATGACCTTACTGGCTTAATGGAAACTAGGGAAGATGCAGTTTATACATTGACCCAAACCATAATTTTTCATTTTGTAGGTTCTTGGAATCTTCAATATGAAAGAAGTAGAGAGCTACTTCAAAATCTCCGTTGTCCATCTTTAACCCACTTTAGATGGTATAAAGATGTGTTTATGACAAAGGTCATGCAACGTAGTGATGCCAATCAATATTGAAAGCCAAATTCATTGATGGACTTCCCAGTTTATTTGCTGAGAAGGTCCGTAATAAACTCCGTAATCCTGATGATTAAAGTATCACTTACAATCAATATACTTATGGGCAACTCCAAAGTATCATTGTGCGTGAAGGATTAACTTTGTGTAATGACTTAAAATTACACCAACAATTAAAACAACAACAACTTACTGGTCGAAAGGAATTGGGAGAATTTTGTGACCAATTTGCTTATGACACAAAAATCAATTATCCTTCAAAAGGAAGAGATAATAGAGAAATCTCAAGTTATCATCGTCCCTCTGAAAGACGTCGTCGTATTTTCAAACAAACTAACAATCCTTCTTCTCATCCACAACATCGCGAAAAAAGAAATTCTACTCGGCAACATCGAGAACCCAGGAATCTTTCTTTTTCACGCAAATATCGTGAGAAAAGAAGAAACTCAACAAATCGACCCCAAAGAGAAATTAAATGTTACAAATGTCATCGATTTGGTCATTATGCCAATAATTGCACAAAGAATAAATCAAATTCATGATGAAGGACTGAAATTAACCCTTTCAAAAATCTGTTTAGATTCGAGTCCTGATTATTCAGAACTTTCTGAGTCTGATAATGATATTCATTCCACTTCGTCATCTTCCTCCTCTGCAGATGACCACCCTGCAAATTGCAATTGTAATCATATTCATACTTCGAATGATTCTTGGCAAGCATTTGCTGCCATGAATAATCTTAGTATTAATGTTCTTTCTGAATCCCAACAATCGTTACTGGACTTAGTTGATAAAACCAATAATGAAATCCAAATTGATTGAAGCATGTATATCTACAGCTCACAAAGAAACTAGAAAGTCTCTAATAGTAGAAAATCCTTACTCTATTAGAGAACTCTTTCATCGGCTAGAATCCCATAATTCTTCTAACCAGATGACCAATTCTACCCATACTTCTTCTATGGTTGCCAATTTCCAACAACAAATAGAATCTCTCAACAATGCATTAATAATTTTAAAGCAACAATTTGCTAACGAAATTTCCACTATTAATAATCGCCTCCATCATTTGGAAAACAAAGAAGTCTCTTCTAGTTCTCCATCACATTCTTACCTGAATACTCTCCAACAGGTCTCCTACCCAAAATGGTATATCAAGGTCAATTTATTAATTAGTTCCAATTATACAATTTATGACATCATCGCCCTTATTGATAGTGGTGCTGACATGAATTGTCTTCAAGAAGGATTAGTTCCTTCCTTTTATTTAACCTCCACTTGTCAAAGTCTCACCAATGCTAGTGGATATCCCATACCTATCCACAACAAACTTAACCATGCTGCTATTCAGCATCATGATATAACCATTCCCACTTCCTTTGTGATTCTCCCAAATATCACTCAAACCCTTATCTTAGGGGTCCCTTTTATTTCTTCCATTTTTCCTTTTACTAGGGTTGATTCTCAAGGCATTTCTGCTCAATTTCAGGGTCATCCCCTTCGATTCCACTTTCTCTCCTCTCCTTCCGAGGGCTCCCTTCTTCATCTTTGTTGTGTCTCCCTTACACGCAATACCCAATTCTGGGGGGGTCATCATCCTACTCACACTACTCATACTAATCGAATTGGTTATTTGCATGAGCATTCGCATACCACTAATCTAGTGGTTTTCTACTTATGCGGTGATCCTACATTAGGAAATCACCAGATCACCACGACTTGTTGTGCAGCTGATGACTAGTCTTGCTGGAAGCTCTTCTACAGCCAATTCAACAGAGGACAATTTCTCGCTACAAAGAAAAGTTTATGTTGTCCTCAGAGGACACCAACCAGGATTATACACTTCATGGCAATCATGCCATAGCCAAATTTATAACTTTCCCAGCCCATTATACCAAATGTATAATTCCATCAGAGAAGGCAAATTTGCTTTTCAAACCTATCAAACCATCTCCTATTATGGAAATCAAAGACTACTCCAAATCAGAAATGTTTAACATTAGCCATATACCCAATTTTATTAGCCCACGTATTGAGTCCTCCATGTACCAAGAAATTAATGGCGTATGGAAAAATCATGTTGCCAATAATAAAAGAAAAGTCAGACAACATTTGAGCATTCTGGCATCCAAAATTCAGGCTCAAGAAGCCCATACCCAACAACTTTATGAAGGCCTAACCTCATTACTCAAGAACTTCAATTGGGAAGAAGAAACCTTTTCCATTGAGAAAATTTCCTATTTCCTCAACCTCATTGAATTGGTAAAACAAAATGATCCAATTCTGCATCGTCTTAAAAGAATCTGTATGTTTGAAAAAGTCAAACATGTTCTTCCAATTGATATTTCCCAAAATATTGTATCTCAAGTCGAGGATTCGGCTACTCAAATCAAACAAATCCTCTTGCAGAATTGTCAATTTATCAACCACCTTCAGGGTTACTATCTCCCAAAAATTTCTTTGTTCACACCTGATTATCTTCATAATCTTTCCCAAGGTCTTGATTGGGGATTGATCAATCAAATTATTTTCCCACTTTCTAATATTCCAAATTTTCCCCGAATGATTAAATCCATGGTTTTTCATGCCTCTAAATGTTTACGCAAAGGCATTTATCTTACTTTTCTGATCACTAGCACTCTTGGCTGGCGATCTAGAGAACAATTCTTCCAACCATATCAAATTTGGATTCTTCGTAAAGCCCAGATATATGAAATGGAATATATCAACCAAGCAGATCCTTTAGCACAGTCAAGTGCTCTGTCAATCTCTCCCAAATCCTACTGGATTCATTCCCTAATACAATTTTCTCACAGAGCAAGAGAAATTTCTAAGGACCATTATGCTTTCAAAATTTCTGATGGTCAAAGAATTTTCCTCACCGATTTTCCTATGGAATATATGACTACTCCTCAACAAGAAGAAGAAGCAGAAAAATTTCTCCAACAAATGATCAGCAGGAATAATCTCCATTTGCCTGCTAATTTAGAAATTGAAGCATCTATCCAAGAAGAAGATCAGCTTTACAACTCTGATTCGGATAGCTCCCTATCTGGCGATTCAATATTTTACCAGAATCTTGACAATCACAGAGAACCATGAAGTTCAGCCACAAAAGACAAATCAATTAATAAAGCAGCTGTCATCCAACTAATTATTGTCGGCCAATATACTCGCCAGCTGTCCATGAAGTCATCATTCCAATTATGAAGCACTGACGCATGCCCTTACGTCAGAATACAATTATCAAGGGACGAAGCGACTGCAACCAATCCACCCAGCACACGTGTCCCACTCAGCGGCGGATTTCAATTCACTTCAAGTCCGCATTCATCAATCAATAGCGGATTCCAAACCACCTCAAGTCCGCATCCATCTATAAAAGGGTTAGCCTGGGGATTGTCCAGGACACCGAAAATTCACACCGAGTATTTTCATTCTCTCTTGTTCTTTCTTTCTTTAGTATAAGAGTGTATCGGAGAAGTCCTGCATATCGGTAAGACTTCTCATAGCATTGTATATATTTGTTTAATGCATGCATAGTAGCAGCATAGTAGTTGCATAGTGTGTGTATAGTGTAATATTCCTTATGTTTTAAGTTGTTTAATATATTTCTGTTTTATGGTCAAATGTGTAAAACCTAAGGAGCATGGTGGGATGGGTTTTCAAATGTGTAAACCTAATGGAGCTAGCCAAGTATTTCCTAATAGCGAATTTCTTTTATACAATGGTTGGTAGAAATGTCTCTTACTCTTGAGCGAGCATCATATCTGTAAAAAATATAATTAAAAATGACTTGATATAGAGGGTAGGCAGTAGAAACTCAAAGTGTTGGAAAACAGATTTATAGGGTGTCTACCTAAAAAGTTATTACGCTTATAAAACCTGATTCAAAGATCCATATGTCCGAGCTTTTAGAGAATGGTCCTAAAATATGAAATGAAGAAATGGTCTGGTATGATATTGGTGTTGATGCAATTATGCAGATCCGTATTTTCTCCCGAATGACTGAAGACAAACTCGCCTGAACCCATAATAAGAAATAAATCCATTAGAAGTGCATATAACGTTGCTCACAAGCTCATAGAAGATGTCAAAGGATTGGGTAATACTATAATTAAGATAAAAAAATAATTACAAAAAATTCTGAAAAAATGAAAAACAAAAAAATCCCTTTTTTTCCGAAAAATCGCGTTTTAAACCTAACTTTTTCAAATAACAGGTTGTAAACCCACTTTTTCCCGTTCATAATAATTAATATTTTTTTAATTTTCCTTTTTTTTTTAAATTACTAAAATTTACCACTATTTTTCATATATTTATGGAGTCATTTTGTTCTTGTACCTATATTGTTACTATGTTTGTGGGTATTAGGTCTTAGACTCTTATTTCGAACGAGATTCATTTAATTCATATTTTGGAGAGAACTATTATATAAGTTTTTTTTAATAAAAGATCTGAATAATTAAAATTTTATTTTCAAATAAAATTTTATTTCTATCTAGAGATATTTTAGGAGACATTCAAGCAAGGGAAAGTTTATTGAAAAAGGATATTTTTGGTATTTGTGTCGAGTCAAATCAATGTCTGGAGGCTTGATAGTACGTATATGATCTCTGGGTTAAGTGTGTGAAAGATTGGAATGAAAAATATTCCTCATCATCCGATTCAAAGTAATCAACGGGATTTAACGTGGGTGGTCTCAAAGATTCGTGGACGTACTCTTGATGGTGACTTTCGCACTTTTATAGATAGTATTTAAGTATTTTTTATTTTAAAATTTTAAATTTATATATGATTTTAAAATAATAAAATTTTTCCCAATGAACTTTTTTGATATTATATCAAATTTAGATCGGATGCACATGGGCCAATATGACCCGATATAAGACCGATGTTTCCCCAGCTTAACTCGATATTTGATCTTATATACTATTGTTGATGTCTATATATCGAAAAATCCCTAACCATATCAGCCAATATGTATCAGATATGACTGATATTTAAAATCATGATTTAATCAATTAAATATTTATACAGTATTTTCAACAGATCGGTCAACTCCATAATTGATTAGCTTAATAGCAGCAAAATTTTTGCTCTGCAGTCTTATCTATTTATGCTCATCCAAAGAAAAGTAAAATTAAATAAAATTTGTTAAAGATGGTTGAATAAAATAATATAATATTGTAACCGATAAAAAATAATTCGCTACTTGTATTAAGTCACATCATCTAAATAGTCACGTATCATTCACACTAAAATCACTTTTAATATATGGCGAATATATTATCCAATTCAAATAAGTTATTATCAACGTTGAATTTAATATAAACAATATATGATGTATGTTTAAGTACTCGGATCTAATTCTCTCAAAAAAAATGTACTCGGATCTAATGGTCTGAACTCCCTGATATGTGCATTCTAATATGAATCGATCTTATTTTTAATGGCTTGTATTAAAATTTATTAATGGGGTCAAGGAATCAAACTCGGTATTGGTATCAGGTATCAACCCATCTTCAACTGATACGTATCGGCCAATACAGATCAGGTGTCGTAGATATTGCATCAGTGAATCAATATCAAGACAGTATCGGTGTAGACACCCCCATTTTGCCCTCTCAGAGTATACAAAATTATTCGGTCAACTTTTGACCTTACCCACGATCTCCGGAAAAGAACTAACCTTCTCCGAAAATTTTAAAACCCTATACGGGGACCATATACTAAAACAATAGCTTTGTGGCTTGGACCCAGCTCAAACCCTAGGAAAATCCCGAATTACGTGCTCTGTACAACGCGCGCAACTTGATTGCATGCCCCATAGCTGGCGCACAATTAGTCCCCTTTGGATCAGCTTGTTTTTCTTGTGAACCGCCTTAGGCCTTGATTACGCGCCCTATCAGGCGCGCGCAATCATATTGCACGCTTCACCACTAGCGCGCAATTAGTCCATTTTGGACTAGCCTTTTATCCTTCTAGAAACCGCCTTGAGACTTAATTACGTGCCCTATTCAGTGTGCGCAATCAACTTACGCGTCCCTCCTTGGGCACGCAATTGGTTCCCAAGCGAACCTAGCCTCTAATTCCCTAGACCGCCAAAATTCCCCTATTAAACGCCCCGAATCTCGCGTTTAATTGGATTGATCGCACTAAATAGAGCGCACAATTAGTTCTATTTGATTAGAACTAGAAAACCCGACTGAGCCAGTCACCCGATCACCCACTAAGTCGGCCACCGACTCAAAGTGATTAAGCGCCTGATCACAGGCGTGCAATTCAATTAAGCGCACCAGACAGGGCGCGTAATTGAAATCCATCGACCAATTGAGAGCGCACCCCACAAGGCGCGCAATTGACCAAATACCTATAAATAGGCCCCACCACCTCAACCAAAAACATAACTTTTTCCTCTCTTCCAAGCTTAGGGATTTCTAGATTCTCTCTTTGGCGTCCAACTTCGGGTAACGTTTTAGTTTCTAGTTCTTAAATTTATAGTTTCTAGTTTTCAATTCTAGTTTCTAGTTCTTAGCTCCTAGGTTCTAGTTCTTAATTCTGGACCTAGTTCTTAATCTTCCTTCCTAATTTTCATTCTATTCATTCTAGTTCTTTTCCTAATCATCAATTTTCAAAGCTTTTAATCATCAATTCAAACTCAGTCTTTTTCAAACCACTCTTAATCATCAAACCAAGTTACTATTTTTTCTCTCTCCGAAACTTCTCCTTTTAAAAAAATTTGAGGTTCTCTCTGGGGCTTCCAAACTACCTTCTAAACTTCTAGAATTACAAACTCTTCCCCGGGAGCCCCAGATAGTGAAGCTAGCGGTATCAGCCCATTAGTCACGATTCTCGAAGCAATATCGAAGGAGGAAGCACTCGGCCTAAAACCAATTAGGTTCCTCAACCTCTGATTTTTAAACCCAACCATCCGATTTATCCAAGGGAGCTTACGGAGGGTGCCCGGAAACGGGGCTAATCCTCCTTAGCATAACGGGCCACAACCGATTTTTTTAATTTAGACTCCTAGTAGAAGTAGGAGACCTTTTTTTAAAATTAGACTCCTAATAGGATTAGGAGACTAGATCAATTAGACTTCCAGTAGGATTAGGAGATTAGATCCATTACAATCCTAGCAGGAATAGGAAAACCAAACTAGTTACACTAAAGGCAACCCCCAGTTGTTGACGTTGGCTGACCGACGATTTAGTAAAGGAGTCCAACCTGCAAGCCTCTGCTCATCTTCTTAAAGCGTGATTAGTGACGTGTTGCAACGTCGATAAATATTTGCAGCTCGCGATCGTATTATCCAGGTATTCTCCATTTAATATCCGTCTCTTTAATTTTAGCAATTTAATATTTCCTAATTTATTACTCCACCATCGCCCTTAGCCAGAGTTCACTTGGACCGAATTGGGCCACTCTTTCCGGGGATTGAAAGGAACTCAGAAAAAGCGTGTACCAATAGACTGGCGATCATTGTGGGACTCTTTTTCGCTAAGGTTACCCCAGTTTAATTAATTTGATTTTCTATTTTCCTTGCTGTATTTAATTTAGTTTTTATTTATTTTCTACGCCTTACTTTATCACTTTTTACACACACTCACCTACATACTTAGTTTTACAAAAAAAAAAAAAAGATTTTTTTTAGAAAATGTCAGGCATTAGAAAATTAAATATTAATTATATCGACCCACTCTCATGGGGCTCCCATAGTGACCCCGAGTATAACATTAGGTCGTCTTTGTGGATAGCCCAGCGTCGTGCTCGGGTAAATACGGTCAGTGAGAGCGAAAAATACCCTTTCGCCCACGAAACACAAGCCACAGCAACAGTAGCAGGACAAGTGATAGCGAGCCAAGATACACCGTCAGTTAGATTATGGACCTCACGGCCCAAAAGCTAATGAACGGGAGGAGAAGAAGCCGATACCTTGTAACAGGCCCTAGCCGAGATATACGAAGTCGTGATGGATTAGAAGCTGATGGATCAACGACAAGTTACTCTGAGAACCAAACAAGAAGAAAAGACGCTGACTCCTCCGACACATAACACACACACACCTCTCGAACCCCCTACAACAACAACTACCGAAGGCAACTCTCTCCTGAGACACCTAGAAAAGTCACCACCATAAAAATAAATGGCTGCCCTCGACTTCTAGATGTACATGGCTAAGAACGAACGCTCAAGACAGTCCTTCAGATTCGGCAAATTCTGTCAAGACATTGACTTCACTGTACTCATCGGGTTCAAACAACCCAAATTCAACAAATATAATGGTACGGGAAACCCAAAGCACCACTTGGCCCTATTTTGCAATGACTGTCGATCAATCTGCACCAATCATGGGCTTCTAATCCATTACTTTTCAAGATTACTAGAAGGAGAAGCCCTTGACTGTTTCACAGCCTTACCTTTAGTCGAAATCGAGACATTTGAAGACTTAGCCGACAGATTTCTAGACCAATACCAGTACTTGACTCACGAAGAGGTCAGTCTTAGTCTCGTTGACTTGATGCATACACGATAAGAGGACGATGAGGACTTCACAACGTTCGCCAATCGCTAGAAAAGGCTCGCCGCATGAATGTGGAATCAAATAAAAGAAGCGATGCGATAGAAATCGTGATTAGCAATATCCGAGAGCCTCTTCGGAGCGTTCTCATCCTAAGTGACTATTCCGATTTCACTAGCCTCCGAGAACGCGCTTCACACATAGAGAATCACCTGAAGAATGAGAGCCTTAATCTCTCCACACTAATGCCCGAAGAACCCTCCTCCAATGACCCTGAGACAAACACCCTAAACGAGACTCTGAGCCCTGAACAAATCAACATAAATCAAGAACAAAACCAAATAAACCCTCAACCATACCACCCATATGACCAAACTCAAGATCTATACACAAACTTATACCCCGACCAAAACCAACCACTATACACCAATGATGTGATATTTTAATTGTAATGTTTTACTCGCAAGTGCACGAATCGGATTGTATATAGTGAGTGCAGAGTACGAGATCATTCCCACGAGGACTAATTTTGAAAGATCTAAAAAGATAAATAATTTCAGAAATCCACTAAGATCTAACAGTATTCTACCAGTCTTATGATTTAGGTGGTTTGATGAGATGATAATTACTGACTACAAACTGAAATTTAATTGATAATTCAAAAATAAAGATAAAGATAAAGATACTAAATCCTCCCATCTTTGGTCCGTTCTTCCCATAATATAAATCTACGGATTAAACTATGAGATATACCATTGAAAACAAACATCTTTTATGGAAGATAAATGGTCAAAACCCCGATAGGTTCCACGTTGCATCCCTGCAATCAGGACTTAGATGATTTTCATATATAGATCTGAGATCAAGGGCATGGCTCGGCACACTTGATCTCAGTTTCAAATAAAAATCATCCCCAAAGTGGGTGAAAATTCCAACAATAATATCACCATAGATCTGAAATTAAGGGCATGGCTCGGCACACTCGATTTCAGATTAGGGAGTAATTAAGATAAAATTACCATTACAGATCCAAGATCCGAGTGGCATGGCTCAAGACACACATCATAATCATAATTAGATCCACACGATGAAAGCAAAAAGACCATAACAATAATATGATAAAATTACCGTCACAGATCTGAGATCCCGGGCATGGCTCGGCACACGCGAACTCGGTTAGTGGCAAGGATTTCATCCGTTCATGATAGCATAACAACCATAAAATAAGATCTTATATTTTAATCCTAAATTTATATTATTAAAAATACATCCCTCGGATGGGAATTATTAGATCCCCATCCCTATGAATTTAGCCACACATATTACAATTAAATGACATAAATAAATAAGGAAGGGAAAATAATATTAATTTAATGAATTAAAAATACCTCAACTTCAAAAGAAATTACTTTGATCCAAAAGTACGATGGTCTTCAGAAACGAGATTAATGCAGGAATCAACTTGAACAAAAACAATAATAAACTGAATGAATGAGTACTGGAAATTAAAGGAACAAAGCTCTCAAAAAGGAATAATAAAAACTCCCTATTTCTATGTCTAACTATGAAAAATAAAGACTAAAACTAAAAACTCTAATCTCCTATCTCTCTAATTCTCATTGATTCTCGAAGTGTTTGAGTCGCTTTAAATAGATTCCCCGGTCGCACAAGTCTCCCAACTCGACAATTTAGGGTCGATGCATCGACCCTACAAAAGAGGCTCAAAATCAGCTTTAAAGTGTCAATTCCGTGTCTGACACTATTTTCTCCTCGATTAATCGACCAAAAGGGTCGATGCATCGAGCTCCCAGAAATCTGTAAATTCCAGCCCACTTTTTGTATCAGATACTACTTCGGTATTTTGGCCATAACTTTCTGTCCCGAACTCATATTAAGGCGATTCTTACTCCATTGGAAAGCTGACGAAAAGATCTACAACGTTCATGTTTTAATAATTTCATAATTCGGCCGTCTTGAAGGTCCAAATTTAGCCACAAGTAGCACTAAGTTCTCGATGACCCAACATTACAGTGTTTTGACATTATTTTCAGAATTCTTGGGCTGTTTTCCACACTTGGCTTGTATTTACCTGAAACACTTCAAATCTAATAATTCTCATTAAATAGCCTTCATCGAATAGCTAAATATAGGTATTTAGGGGTGAAATATCATCATGTTTCACTACTCATCAACCAACCAATACACAAACCCGCACTATGACCAAAGCCAGTGCCCTAATGCTGCGTAAACTAATATCACCTGCTACAACCCGTTGTTTGAACAAACTCCATCAAGCCCTCAACTCGCATACGAGACTGTACACTCATTCACTCTTACCCCATTCCACCTTACAAGCCTGATCCGAAGGATTGAACCCCCTTCAAACCATGTTCATACCATTCACTCACTACCAACCAACCCTATCCCACGTACCGATAAACGCGAAATTACCTTTTACCTAGAATCGGTCACTAAGATCATTAAAATTCAAACTATCACTAAATCCACCCCTAAACTAACTCAACCCTATCACCAAACTCATCGCCAAGCTCAACGCACTTATCTCCGAACCAACTCAACCTACCCTTGAATCCGATAACCTACCAACAAATGAATCAATCCCCACACCTCCTGAGCAGGCGCCCAAACCAATGATGTAATGTAATAGCCCAAAAAATCACGCTAAACTATGACCTCGGGATCCGTGCCCGATCGGTCATAGGTTTGACCAAATGGAAGTCCAATAGTTAGCATGAGGTGTGATGAACGGATGAGATGTGACAAATTGAATGTCTGTGTGGTGTGTATTGTAAATGTGAAGTCGCATACACCTATCGCGGTGTATGTGCTCAACACACACACGTGAGGAAAGGGATAAAAGGGTTTAATAACCCTAAATGTATGTTTTTGGTGGTTGAGAGAGAAGTAAAGAAGAGAGAGAGAGAGAGGAAGTAAAGAGAGGAGTTATTGCAACTGATTTGGAGGGGGGATTCAAGCGATAAAAGCCGGATTCAACACGGGTTGGATCTGTTAGAGCCAAAGCTGGAACCCTAGCCTTCCAACCATTTGATTTGAAATCAATTTGAGATTGATTCAAGGTAAATTTTTGTGAATAAAATGCATAAATCGTAGAGTCTAAATTGTGGTTGAAAGTGGGTTAAATCATAGGATAATGGTTTAGAAAAATAGAGGAAAAAGTATGGAAGAAGATTGGGAAGAACAGCTCGAAAGGGGGCTGAATCTGACAATTTCGATTAATCGAAATTGGGTTTCGATTAATCGAAATTGGCCAGGAAGTTGAAAGGTCAGAGGACCCGATTTCGATTAATCGAATTGGAGTTCGATTAATCGACTTTGGATTTCGATTAATCGGTTTGAGTGTCGATTAATCGACTGGGAACCTCTAGTGGACCCCAGGGGACTGGGGGAAAGGACTTGAGGAAAATCGACTAATTGAAATGGGATTTCGATTAATCGATTTCAGTTTTCGATTAATCGATTTGGGATCGATTAATCAATTTTAGGAACTCGACTACTCGAATTGAGAATCGACTTTGCGAAACAGAGAATTTCGATTAATCGAATGAGATTCGATTAATCGAATGAAAATCTCGATTAATCGATTTGAAAATCGAACTACTCGAATTGAGAATCGACTTTGCGAAACAGAGAATTTTGATTAATCGAATGAGATTCGATTAATCGAATGAAAATCTCGATTAATCGATTTGAAAATCGATTAATCGATATTGACTTTCGATTAATCGATTAATCGAATCAGATTCGATTAATCGACTGAGATAAAATATGTTGACTTTTGGGTTTGACTTTAAGATTCTTGGAGAGTCTTAGACCTTCTTTATTGCATCCTTTGTGATGTGTTTCACCTGTTATGTGGTACCATAGGTGGTACGTGTGGACTAGTGCACAAGGAGCCACGTGGGACCTTGATGCGTTGAGCAAACAAAGACTTGAGGTAGGGAACACCTTGAACATGTACCTTATTTTACAAGAGCATGTATGTAGTGATATAGATTTCAATTCAATTGTTTAATTGCTTAAGAATTGTGAAAAGTGTGTGTGACATCCATAAGAGTAATTCTAATAAGCCATCCCCAGGGGATGAAGAAGTAAAGAGATGAGAGCATCAGGTGTGATGCAAGTGAATGGATACATCCCAGGGATGTATCCAATGATTGAATCATGTTGATAGGGCCTAACTGATATAAGATAGCACACTTACACGGTGAATAACTATATGTAAGGCACCAATATTTTTGTTATTTGAGGTTTGATAGGTTACCCCACCGACGTGGCGGGATATCCACGACTGACACGGCAGGATATCCGTGACCGATACGGCGGCGAAACCGTAGGCCAGTGCGGAGGCTTATCCGTACGTAGTAAGCACACCCCAGGGGTGTTGATTGAGACAAGTGAAACCCCGCCACCAATCCCCAGGGGAAAGGGGCTTGGGTACTATATTGGTATTCCCAGGGAATACGTTAAAACTGTCTATATAGATGATGATGAAGGGTATCTCATCGGGGCTCGATGCTATATTGCTCGGGGACTACTTAAGTTGAAAGTTTAAGTTTTGCTTTAGGCCTTTTCAGCATCATTCATGAGTAAATGAAAACATAAGTAATCAACAGTAAAACGAAATGCTTTTTAACTGTTTTCATCAATAACTGCATAGACACATCATGCATGGCATATCATGGAATATATGTGAGTTATAATTTATATGTTCAACCGTGTTTGTTCCC
Organism: Chloranthus sessilifolius; assembly: GCA_021018995.1. Taxonomy (NCBI): domain Eukaryota; kingdom Viridiplantae; phylum Streptophyta; class Magnoliopsida; order Chloranthales; family Chloranthaceae; genus Chloranthus; species Chloranthus sessilifolius. The sequence goes on along the minus strand of CM037593.1, from coordinate 17,853,849 downwards.
TATTGAGCTAGGATGTAGCTCACCCTATAGACTATACGTCGCAGGTCCACTACTAGCAGCAGCGGCTCAGGAGACGCCGATCCGTGAGTCGACCTTGCGGCTAAGAATTGGAGCCACCTCCCGAGGACTTCTTCTAGAGGACTCACAGCCGCTTTGAGGGCTTTTAGAGAGATTTTGTACGGCTTGGTATGTCAAGCCTTGATTTTATTTAAAACCATGTATATAAGGAGTTGGGATTATTCTTTTGGGACGAACCATCCGTGATGATTTCTATCATCGATGGTTCGGATCGGTTCTCCATTCATGCAGAGGCATGAGGGTAGAACTGTCTTTTGGGAAGTTAATTAATATAGATTTAAATTCCGCAATTTCGTTTATTATAATTTTTTATGCTTGATATACCAGTGTTCCGTGCTTAGCTAAAGGGCACGGTCAAGATGATCGTGCTGATGGCACGGGTTTCAGGGTGCCGAAATCCGGGCTGTCACATGTAAACTACCCCGAATAGGCTCATGTGCCGATTCTAGAAGTAATTTTCAAATCAATTAATCTGTATTATACGATGCCATTGATATTTAAACCAATCACAAAACTAAACTCTGACCCCAAACTAGTAATCAAATCTACCCTGAAATCACTAGCTCTCTCGCTTCCAAATCAACTATGAAACAAACCCCCGAAATCAAACCCATTGTCAAACCCATTGCCCCACCAATATCAAAACCAGTCCTTGAATCAATCCCTATACCTGTTTTAAAACTTGAACTCAACAACAAACAAATCACCCCACTAACCTCAGAATCAACTCTTAAATTAACTTCTACGGCCACTTCGGAACCTAAACTCACTACCACCTAACCAACTTCAAAACAAAATCTCGAACCAGAATATGTTATCAAACACACCTCCGAACCATCCATTTCACTCATTTCAGAATCAACCATTGAACCGATCTCAAAACCAACTCTCAAACCAATCTCTGCAGTCGCCTCAAAACCTAAACTCACCACTGAACTTATCACCTCACCGAGCCTCAAACTCAAACATATTATAAAAACTAAACCCATCAAACCCATCATCAAACCTAAACCTACTATCAAAACAGAACCTATTATCAAAACTAAACTTATCATCAAACCTAAACCTACTATCAAAACTAAACCTATTATAAAACCTAAACTTATCATCAAACTTAAACCTACAATCAAAACTAAACCTATTATCGAATCTAGACCTATCCTCGAATATGAACCTATCACCGAACCTAAACCCATGATCGAAGTTGAACCTGCCATCGGACACGAAACCAAACCGATCATTGAACTTAAACCAATTGTCAAACCTAGACTCGAACCTATCATCGACCCTACACCCCTCCACAAGCTCGACCCACCATCAAAGGCGAACCTGCCATCAAACTCGAACCTATCGTCAAACCTAAACTGATCACTGAATACAAACCTGACATCAAGCCTCAAACTATCAACAAATTTAAACCTATCCTCGAACCTGAACCTACCATCGAACCTGAACCCATCAT